>MEHQ01002661.1:73564-346480 GCA_008828725.1 Saccharina japonica
CGAGTCGTACTGCTGGACTGCTGCTGCTGCTGTTGTTGTTATTGCTGCTGTAGATGGGTTATTATATTAAATATAAGGACTACTACTATTATTATTATTGCTGTACGTACTGGTGCTGCTGTATACTGATTTCACTCTGCTGTTGTTGTAGATTGCGGATGGGTGGATCGGTTGGTACGTGTGTGTGTCGATCGGTTAAAGCGCACGTACGTACGTGGTTGGGTGGGTGGGTCGGTGGTTGGGTGGGTGGGTGTGAGTGATGTGAGTGGATGTTGGTAAGTACGTGAGAGTGGGTGGGTGGGTGTCGGTGGGTCGGTTGATACGTGGTTGACTGCGTGTGTGGATCGTGACCCAGTTCTTATTGTTTTGTACGTAAATGTTCGACCAGCAGGTGGCAGCATGGTAAAACATAAAACGAGAGTTCGTATATATCTACGTGCACAATGTTTATTGTTATTAGTTTCCTTCTTCGTCTACACAATAAACGCTTTGTCCGCACTCCTTGGCTTTAGATGAAGATGCAGCAGTGCAGTTTGTTGCTTCTGTATTTTTTGCTGCTGCAGCTGCTGCAGCTGCTGCTGTGCATTATGTTGACGCTCTGCTGCTGGCGAGGTAACCCGTTTTTCTTGCGTCGCCTTTACTATATTAAGACCACTCCGTAGGAAGTCTTGTATATATATATTATACAAGGCTTTCCTAAGGAGTGGTCTTACAGTAAGGGCGACGCAAGAAACACGGGTTACCTCGCCAGCAGCAGAGCGTCGACTTATTGCACAGCAGCAGCAGCAGCAGCAGCAGCAAAAAAGACAGAAGCAACTTCACGGCTGCATCTTTACCTAAAACCGAGGAGTGTGGACAAACCGTTCATGTAGACGAGGAAGGAAACTGAAACTGAAACTAGTAAGTAATAATCATTGTGTACGTACGTATATACGAACTCTCGTTTTATTTTTTACCGTGCTGCCGCCTGCTGGTCCGAATATGCACGTAGAGTACCTCCTACATTATTAGTACGTACTTCTATGCCGGCGACTTCCTCTTCTTCGTGTTGCTCTACCCGTGCAGCAGTTATGTGTTCTCTTGGGCACGCATGCTTTTCTTCTAGGGGCTCTTCTGACTCTGTGCATCATTTTGATTATGTTCAATTTCATAATTCGTTTTTGATTGTCTTTTTTCCTTACTCTTTGGTTTTGCTCGTGTCGTTATGTTCTCGTACCCGGTACGTTGGCATTTCCCTTGTTTTGCATATTCATTTGCGTTTATTTTGTTTAGTTTTTTCTCTGTTTTCTCTGTATCACAGTCTATGACCACATCACTTGTATCTCTCTTAGATTAGGAATCAGGACAGACAATGGTACTGATGTAGTTGGGTTGTTAAACGCATTACTGTACAGGGTAGAAATACCGGGTTTCATGTGAAGACAATACACGGTGCTGTTTTTTACATATAAGTAGTGGTATCCCGAACTATGCCAGGGCAGCGCCGGTATAGCGGACAAAATCCAAAACACGAAATCATACCTGGGCCACGATCCACGCGCTATAACGCGATCCATTGATCAGGTAAATTGACACACTATATGCCGGCATCCACGCGGAGCCCTTGTAGCAGACAAACGAAACACCAAACAAAAAACCAGGGCACGCCACGACGAACAGGTACCAACGCAGTGAATCCACACACCAACCGACCCACACACCGATCTACCCACCAACGCACGCACCAACCGATCGACACACGCACCAATCGATTCACCCACCCACTACAACACTATTAATAATGTGAAATCAGTACACAGCAGCACAGCAGTATTTACAGCAGTAATTATAGGAAGTAGAAGTAGCAGTAGTAGTAGTAGTAGTAGTAGTGGTGGTATGTACTCGTAGCAGCACGAGGAACAGAGCAGGAGTGCATACATACCCGAATAGTCAGATATCCTTCATATTGGAAGAGTCGATAGCAATATTGTTTGTTTATTACATCATTGTTGTAAGTACTTGAACTGAAAAATCCTCATGACGATTGCCTTGTAATTTGTTCGGCTGTTTGACCGGTTCGACAACTCACAGCCGACGTATTTTTCTATGTTTTATTTTTCATAAAAAGCAGCAGCAGCTGTACGTACATACCCACACTCGCAGTAGCAGCAGCAGCAGCAGTAGCAAGCAGCAGCAGGCAGCAGAGGAGAGCACCTGAGCAGGACCTCCCCCCCATGTTCTTGGTTTCCTGTACTACTCGGTCTTGCGTTGTACAGATTACAATGTCGAGCTTTTCTTGAAAGTGTACGTACATACGTTTTGCTGTCTGTGTGTCATTGCTGACAAAGAAAACGTGGTACTATTAGTAGCAGGTACAGTGTGCACGCCACACGATAGATGCTCACACAGAGCTAGCAGGAGAACGGCAGCAGTAGCAACAGCAGCAGCAGCAGCAGGCAGGCAGAACAGCAGAGCAGAGGAGGACCTTTCCCCTTCCCCGGTGTTTTTGTCTTCTTCTTGTGATGCTCAGCCTGCTTTGTCGGCCCAAGCTTAGTGTCCATATGTTGCTGACAAAGTAAAGTGAAGTATGGAGTAGTTACTGTAGCTGTAGTCGTGCTGCTGTCATCCGCAAAAATAAAGGGAAAAACAAATAAAAGCTAGAGCAAGTACTGTAGTAGTTCGACGAGCTGTCCATCGAAAGTTGGGCCGTCTCTGTTGCTGACAAAAGAAAGTACGGACTTGTAGTCGTGCTGCTGACACTCAGCAAAACAAAAAGGTAAACAAGCTAATAAAAGCTTCAGCAAGCAGTAGTTCGAAGAGCAGTCTATCGAAAGTTGGGCCGTGCGTCACGAAGAAGAGAGGTGTATTGCGGTCCACTCATAACTAACGACCGACTCAGGATTACGCAACTCTAATGGTATTTATATATACTAGCGGTACAGCCCCGACTCCGCCCGTGGAGCTAGCTTTGCGTTGCCCATAGTAGTATGTAAGTTCCTCGTGTGGTACATGGCACTGGCATTAAGAGTGTGCTGTGATGTACCACTCTGAACCGAAACATTAGAACCACCATGCGGGGCGGTATCGACCCGGGGGGTGTCTGTTTTCATCCTAGGGTAGTTGGAGTTGTAAATGTTCGCAAGGATTTCTGATCCGGGGATGGGACGTTATCATCACCGGGTGTGGTGGGACCTCGCCTTTGCCCCGATTGGCAATTCGCGCCGCGCGCTGGCTCGATGAGAGCGACCCAACCGTAAATCAACAGTGTCGTTGGAGTTTCCACACTTTGTGGGGCGGTATCGACCCCGGGGATGTCTGTTTCCGTCCCCGGGTTGTTCGAGTTGTAGATGTATGCAAGGATTTCTGACCCGGGGATAGGATGTTATCATCCCCGGGTGCGGTGGGACCTCGCCGTTTCCCCGGGGGGAAATTCTCGCCGGACACTGGCTCTATGACCGCCAGGAAACCATAAATTAGCCCGTGGTATTGGTGTTTCCACACCTTGTGGGGCGGTATCAACCCGGGGGGTGTCCGCTTTCGTCCCCGGATCGTTGATGTTTTAGATATATGGAAGGACTTCGTACCCGGGAGTGGGAATTTATCATCCCCGGGTGCGGCGGGACCTCGCCGTTGCCCCGACGGGTGACCCTCGCTGCGTGCTGGCTCTATGAACTCCAGTGCCCCCGCCAAATCAGCAACCAGACAGTGGTGGTGGGGTTACTTTACCTTGCGGGGCGGTATCGACCCCTGGGATGTCCGTTTTCGTCCCCGGATAATTGGATTTGTAGATGGATGGACGGGTTTCCGACCCGGAGATGGGACTATATCATCCCCGGGTGCCATGGGACTTCGACATTGCCCCGAGGGGGAACTCTTGCCGCACGCTGGCTCTATGAGGGCCAGGCAACCGTAAATTAGCTCGTGGTATTGGTGTTTTCACACACCTTGTGAGGCGGTATCGACCCGGGGGGTGTCCGTTTGCGTCCCCGGGTCGTTGGAGTTGTAGATGTATGGAAGGATTTCTGACCCGGTGATGGGATTATATCATCCCCGTGTGCGGCGGAACCTCGCCGTTGCCCCGAGGGGCAACCCTCGCGGCTTGCTGGTTCTATGAACTCCAGCGCCCCAGAATAATCAGCAATCAGCCAGTGTTGGTCGGGTTTCCACACTTTGCGGGGCGGTATCGACCCGGGGGATGTCCATTTTCATCCCCGGGCTGTTGGAGTTGTATATGTATGGACGTGTTTCTGACCCGTGGATGGGACGTTATCATTCCCGGGTGCAGCGGACCCTCGCCGTTGCCCCGAGGGGCAACCCTCGCTCAAGCGCCCCAGCCAAATCAGCAATCAGACAGTGGTGGTGGGGTTTGCTCACCTTGCGGGGCTGTATCGACCCGGGGGATGTCCGTTTTCGTCCCCGGGCTGTTAGAGTTGTATATGTATGGAATTATTTATGACCCGGGGATGGGACGTTATCATCCCCGGGTGCGGCGGGACTTCGGCGTTGCCCCGGGGGGCAACTCTTGGCGCGCGCTGGCTCTATGAGGGCCCGGCAACCGTTAAATAGCCCGTGGTATTGCGTTTTTCACACAACTTGTGAGGCGGTATCGACCCGGGGGGTGTCCGTTTGCGTCCCCGGGTAGGCCCAATCTTCTAAGACGTGTTTAAAATTTGTCATAATCCCTTTTTCAGAGAGAGGCCCGTCTTACTCCCTATATTGCGTCTTAGCACGTCTTCGATTCGTCTTAAAACTATATCAGGCGCAGCTTAGGGAGTCTTAGGTTGTTCTCACGACTTGAGCGAGCTGTAGGAACATAACGGGAACAATCAGCAGGTAAACCAATGACTCCAAGCTGCTTTTCGAACCTTTATTTTTAGTGTTTCCCCGATTTTTTCCCTGTGCTCCAGGTGTGCTCCGTTTTTTTTCTCGCGGGATGGGATGATGGGATTTTGTTTGTTTTTTGTTTGAAATTCGCGATCGCCCCACACGCATTATACAACACACAGCGCACCTCCACCTCGACAAAACCTCAAAGCACACATGATTATTGATTGCAACTTCCCAGCACACCTACGACTACAACAACACCAGCGAAGCATCGCTTCCACTCTTTCGCAATAATGGCTTCGGCACTGCTGGCGGCGTCGGCCCCGGCTCCTTCCTTCCCGCCCGCCCCGGTCAATGTTCCGCTGTGTTATGTGCATTGATTGGCGGCGGCAGCTGCATGCAGCAATAGTATAATTCAACCTGCTCCTACTATGTAATAAGCAGAAATATGTAGTAGCAGGATGATAGTGTACTCAAGGGTTATCGTTGTTGTTGTATTCTACACCATTACCTACACATACCTGTATATACGAAGTGTTGGTACGTATATATGATGAGAGTATATATGTACGAGTCGTCTTATGCCTATTTTTGTGTCTTAGCACGTTTAGATTCGTCTTAGCATGTCTTAGGCTCGTCTAAGCACGTCTTAGATTCGTCTTAGCACGTCTTACATTCGTCTTAGCACGTCCTTATTCCGATTAAGACGCGCCAAGACGAATGCAAGACGTGCCAAGACGAATGTAAGACGTGCTAAGACGTAAAAGACTGAACAAGACAACTAATATTCGCACGTCTTAATCCAAATGTTTTCGGCCTGCGGTCGGCTTATTCCTCGCTACGCTCGAAAACTAAGTCCGACTTACGGCTCGCTTCGCTCGTTATAGAAGATTCGGCCTAGGATGTCCGTTTTTGTTCCCGGGCTGTTGGAGTTGTATATGTATGGACGTGTCTCTGACCCGGAGATGGGACTATATCATCCCCGGGTGCTGTGGGACTTCGACGTTGCCCCGAGGGGCATCTCTTGCCGCACGCTGGCACTATGACGGCCAAACAACCGTAATTTAGCTCGTGGTATTGGGGTTTTCACACACCTTGTGAGGTGGTATCGACCCGGCGCGTCCCAGGTTCGTTGGGGTTGGTTGTAGATTTATGGAAGGATTTATGACCCGGTGATGGGATCATATCATCCCCGGGTGCGGAGGGACTTCGCCGTTGCCCCGAGGGTCAACCCTCGCTGCGTGCTGGCTCTATGAACTCCAGTGCCCCAGCCAAATCAGCAATCAGCCAGTGTTGGTGGGGTTTCCACACCTTGCGGGGCGGTATTGACCAGGCGGATGTCCGTTTTCGTCCCCGGGCTGTTGGAGGTGTAGATGTATGGAAGTATTTCTGAACCGGGAATGGGACGTTATTATCCCCGGGCGCGGCAGGACTTCGGCGTTGCCCCGAGGGGCCACTTTTGCCGCACGCTGGCTCTATGAGGGCCAGGCAATGTCGCCGGGTTTGGCTGGCTCCCTTAGCCTCAAGCAATCAGTGACTAACTGATGAGGGTGGGGTTTCGATACCGTGCAGGGCAGTGTCGACCCGGGAAATCGCCGTTTTTGTCCCCGGTTGGTCGGAGTTGTAGAGATATGGAGGGAATTATAATTCGGGGATGGGAGCCTATCCTCCCCTGGTTTGGCGGAACCTCGGTGACTCTTTTCAGCACCGATGTTCTAGAAAGAGCCAGCAGCCACTGGCATGGATTTGGGCTACCAATCAGCTGCCAGAATAGTAATTCAAATTTGGGAGTCAGCAGGTATGCTGGCTAGATGACTGCCAGAACTACGTCGGGATTGCGCCACGGCCACGGCTCGGCACGGCATGGGACCCGGTGTTCTACGGGTTGTGGCACCCAGCCTGCCTACCCATGGGGCAAGGTGGGGCTGAAACGCTCTGGATACCGCTGCTCAATTACAGACAGACAGACAGACAGAATAGCAGCAATTAATAATGTAAATATATATGTATAGGTACCAAATGGACATTTTCCCGGAATACATTGACTTTTCACCTCCGGCCGCGGGTCTTTTCTCGCGCTGTCGGCTGCTGGGCACGCAGCGGGGCCGCGTGTACACCACGGTGCAAGTGCGGGTCTCGGCCGAGGCCCGTGGGGCGTGCTCTGGGCCTTCAAAGTCGTGAATTCTGGCAAATAACTCAGGGGAGACGTTCCGACTTGACACCGCCTCGCAACTGTCATGCAAAACCTATCGTACGACTGTTTTTTGGTCGTTTTTGATCCACCTCATGAACGGAACACACACACAGCACGCACCACGTACGAGACAAGAATAAGGACCACCCCGACTTGACATTGAACGAGGCACACATCAAGCGTCGTGCAGCAGTAGTAGTTGATACCACGTTGCATGCGTCTGCTCTCTCTCTGGCCTGTGTACATGCTCATTTGATGTAAATCTGCAAGTTTGGTCCCAACATTTTTCAATCTACGTGGAGTACACGTACATACAAAAATCTACGATGAGTATGTATGCATGCATATCATAGTCTATCTACGTAAAACGATAGGCCGATCAAGATGCGGACGAATATTTTAGTACAGCAGTAGTACTACGTACGAGTACTGCTGGATGTTACGGGTGCATGTCTAGACCTGAAACTAAAAAACAACCAAGGCGCCACTTTTCAAACAGCACAGCAGTACAGCAGAAGAAGCTGTATAACACTCAGTAGAAGTCGCTGTTCAGATTGTGGCCTTTGTGGCGGCTGTGGTGTCCAGTATGCGTGCGCAGGACCCGTACCACACATCTAGCAGGGGAGATCCAGCAGGTGTAGTTGTGACAGCTATGTACGAAGTACCAGGTATAGTATACCGCTGTGTTCTGTCTTTCTTTGTATGGGCGTGTCAGTGTGTATGTTAGATGTATCCTATTCCAGCAAAAACTCCCCCTGTGATCGCGCAGTACAGCAGCGGTTGAAAACAGCAAAACAGCTAATACCCGTCACGAGTATGGATAACACTTAAAATTATACTCGCGAGATTTTGCGCTCCGGGCACCCGGGTACCCAACTGTTCGACGGGTACCCTTAGACGAGTACTCGGCTGCTAAACACGCACCAGGGTACTCTGCTCTCCAGCACAACAGCGAGATCTAACTGCTGCGTGTGCTCTATGCACTCACTCGTTGTGTATTGTGTATTGTATGTGCTCTGTGCTATGCCGTCGGTACTGTTCTATGTGCAGGCACTTTTCTGTTGTATGTGTGTACTCTAGGTGTGCTCTGTGTGTTTAGTCTTCGTAGTGAACTATTTTGCCCTCGATGTACTCTGTGTGATATGTGATATGTGTGCTGCTGTACGTAGCAGTATCCTACGACGGCTTGCTCAGTCTGGGCAATCCATAACGAACAGGAAACGAAACCCACGAGTTGTGACATTAAATCCAAGAATATTTGCGAGTGGTGCGCGAGTGAGGCTGGGCCGGGCCGGGCGCGTGATACAGTCACCGACCGAATGACGACATAGGCTGTGATGTTTCAATCTCCCGCGCCGCCGGTGTAGCCCTGCTGGCAAGATGCCAATCTCACAGGTCGTATGCCCGGCCTCGCCCGGATTATCAGGGTACTTTCCTTCGTTTTTGTTTGAGACGTGCCGCCTCCTCCTCGAGGTTTCGCCAGCGATGTGCTTGTTCGCCAGCGCCGAGCGGTTGCTTCGGGGAGTCACTTGCTGTCCGCAATCGGTATAGGCGACAGAGTCAGCTGTATGCCCTCATATCTGGTATTTGGATATACCGTTGGGGTTGCGTAGATTATACACGAAGTACACTTATTAGGCGCATTTGCTGCAAAAATGTATTATTATACAGTACGAGTACTGTAAAGTCACGACAAAAAATGACGCAGAACGTGATTTCGAATTTTTAACGTTAAAACACTGAATGGTGTCAAGATTCACGAGTTGTTCTTCGTGAATCTACTCGATATAACAAATCACCATTCAACACAAATACAGTATTAATAGTAGTATAGGTGCCTGCAGTTAAGGAATAACGTTTCGAGAAAAATGAGCTCAGATTGGCACGAACAATAGAAAACTTCGGTTAAAAAACACAGCTCACCAGTGTGGGATCGACTGTAAACCCTACACAAAATAGTTAAGATCGACGTCGGAAACATACTAAGTCGTTGAGCCCGGACATCAAAATGAAGAAGCTTCTTAACACCGGGGGCCCACTGTACCTCAGATATGATATCATCTATTAACAGTGACATTTATTTGTTTTTGTATAAGAAATTGTCCTCGCTACTACTTTTCCCTTTGCACTATACAGCAGTCTATGCAACACAAGTTTGCCCCAAAAAGGGTCCAAAAAGGGAAGTACGAAGCATGTGCGATCTATTTTCAACTTGCGACACCCCCGGGATTTCAAGTGACCAACATCACGAAGGGAAACCTTTTATGTATATATTATATAATTTGCAACAGAGGCTTCACAGCGGCGGACTGATGCCGGCCGATGCTCCGCGTATACCTGTAAAGTGCAACTACAGTAGTAGTATATGTACAGGTCGATGACCGACACATAAAGACGACAGTGTTGCAAAGGGGTTGGCACGTAAGAGCGGAAACTGCTGATAGAGGAGTGCTTTGCTGTTTTCTTGGCAGAATGCCGTTAATAGACCGAACTCACAGCTAACCACATGGTATGTGTCTACCTGGTTTTACAACAACTTCAATAAAAAATCCCCTTTTCGCGAGTTGTGTTGTTTGATAGGTCGATTTGGCGGCAGCGATGCCTGCGGTGACGGGTGTACAGTGCATGTAGTATGTATTTACAGCAGTAGTTACTATATACAATCTTACACAGATGCTCCGAGTACCTTGGAGTAAAGTAAGGAGTATAGGAGATAAAACACTTCAGGTACTTCGTGTACTCGGAGTATTTCAGGGTTCGATACTCCGGGATACTGCTCGTATTCGGAGTATTTCGGGTATGAACACCCTCGATACTGGTTGTATTCGGAGTATTTCGGGGTCCGATACTGCGGGTACTCCTTGTACTCCGAGTATTTGGGACTTCAATACTGCTCATACTCTATGTCCTAGTATTCAGGCCGCCAGTACTCTAATACTCTTAAGTACTCTGAGTACGAAATGTACTCGCTATTCGGAATATACTCGGAGCGTGAAGTACGTTAAGAAAACATATGCATCATTTGAAAGACTCGGCCGTCATTCCTCCCAGGTCCTGGGAACATGTGGATGCGTTCATAGTATTTCAAAATTCACAGATGTTCCCATTACCTGGAAGTATAATTAGAGTATGTTAGGAAAAAATACTTCAGGTACTTTGTGTACTCGCAGTATTTCGGTGTTCAATTCTCTCGATACTCGGAGTACTCCGAGTAATTTAGATGTTTTTACTCCGAGTACTACTTGTACTCGAGTATATGTACTGCTCATACTCCCAGTACTCGGAGTATTTGGGCCTTCAGTATTGCTCATACTCCCAAGTATTTAGGCCAGCAGTACTCTAATACTCTCAGTACTTGGAGTACGAAAAATACTCGATACTCCGAGTATACTCGGAGTGTCGAGTATACTCGGATCATCTGTGCAATCTTACTACATGTTGTGCTGCTGTTTACTCTTTGTTCCTGTTGCCCATTCGGGAACAAAGTTTCCTGCTATCACATGTAACAAAACCTATTAATAGTACTGTAGAGACACGGGTACTACGGCTCTATACACTACTAAGCGCTGTAGATGTTGCAGTAGGTCGACTACCACCGCCGTGTTGCTACTTATGAACAACTGTACTACTACAGTACGTGCAACTACTGGTGTACAGACTGCCTATGCAGCAGACGGCAGCAGCAGGTTGTAGTCCGTTCGGTGTTAGGTCGCACGCACTGGTACAATAAGTACGAAGATAGTGGAACACTACTAAAAAGATAAACCATTACATGAAAACCTTCATAACACACATTAACTACCTTGTATGGTGTTCCGTGCTCGTTGAGGCAAAACGCATTGCCATCTCTCTTCATGATCTCCTCGTATATATAATGCTTGCAGCTTCTCCGACACTTATATAATCGGGCCGAGGCAAGGCAGCGCTTCCCCGCTGGATCTCAAAGGCCTTCCGCGTTGCGCGCGTAGAAAAATCCGAGCCCACAGGTGCTCGTTTCGCCACTTAGGGCAACAGTTTTGAACTTTTATTACAGCACTTTGAAACGAGATTAATAAACGGGCATAGACGCCAAAGTTTTAACGATTTTGCTTACTTCTGCGCCTAGGCCGACCGTATCAACCCTCGACCAGGCGCCGGGCAGCCCGCCCCCAAGTGCCGTCGAGGTAGGTGGGCCAGGTGGCTGAAGAAACAAACGAAAAGATTCACGTCGCGTCGATGAGAGGCCTCGAACCGCGAACAGCACTCGGTTTTCCAGTCCGGCCACCGCATGCATCTGGGTATCATATGTCTGTATAGCGGCAGCAAAGAATATAACCAATCCTCCCAAAACCGGCTTCTGCTCCAATATACTAATACTCGTACTCAAGAATCATAGTATATACCTGCAGTTCCGAAAGAAAACAAAACATCCACTCGCTGTTGTCGTGTACTGTTACACGACCTGCACAAGGCTGCAGTAAATATAGCAGCAACACGTTGTATGGGCAGGTGCTATGCAGTAATGCCAACAGAAGTAGCTGTAATAGCGGTAGCAAACTACACCTGGTATAGAACAAAAATAAACACACAAACATTGACAAAGCCCTTTTCACGGGCTCATACAGCTGCAGAGTACATAATAAACAGCAACCCGTGGTTTGCGGTAGGCGGCACGCAATACAAATACGACCACCGCAGATCGTATTCCCGTCAGCGATTAATGGACTACAAATTACAGAAGGATCTCTCTGTCGAATAGTGTTCCTTTTAAAATCCGTACCTGTTTAGTTGTTTAGGAAAAACCTGGTAGTGAGTAAGTACAGTACCTGGTATTACAGTACGTATCTCCACGTATCATTGGACAAACCTCTATGATGTTGCCTGGGCCAAACCCGAGCCTGCTACGTATAGGGCAGCCGTTTACTGTAGTTAGGTAGTAAGAGCGAGAACACAACAGAAACAATGCATGCAGAACCACTGGTTAAATACCAAAGATACGGTAGGGAGGGCCACGTTTAGTTCTAATAGGTCGGGTGACGACATACTCTATGCATTTGCGGGTCTCCAGCCCTACTTATTCATTCAAATTTCGCGATATACCCCTCCGTGGGACTATTTGCTACACTGAACCAACATTTGGTTCTTGAGTCCAACGTTTGAGTAAGGCACAGAGACACTCGCCCGAAGGGCTTACACGATGTAGTGAAAACGTTGGTAGCCCCTCGACAGCAGTAGCACCAGCCAAAAGGGTAACCAGTCGCCGACCCAAACTAAGCATCCTTAAAGCAACTAAACGCAGCCCATGGTAGATTTCGATTTCAGCATCATTGCGAAACCGATTCATAACATGAACCACGTCTGGTCACTTTCAAGTGAGATCGAACGAGGGAACAGAGTCGACATAGCTGGCAGGGTACGTAATTAATGATTTGTAACCTTATTCGCAACATTTGCTCTTCGATTCCGAAGTCAATGAAGTCGTACGATTGAGTCCGATGAAAGGGGTTGCGATTCACAGAAGTACAACGTATAATAAAACGAAATGTAGTGCGCAGCAGCGTTTTGATAGAATGAATCTGCTGAAGGCTCGACAGCTCTATACTATTAACAATTTCACTAACGTTTGGACCGGCCATGAACGTGAGGGGACTGTCGTGGGCTTGTTCCGTCCGTCGATTCCTCCGTCGGTGCACGGAACGCTTATACCCCCCAACGTCCGACTATTGCTGCACTTACTTGACGTTTTATATTTATCATGAGACAGTCTGTTAAATAGTTTGTCCGTGGACGCGTTGGGCGGGATCATCTACACGCCCCGCCCCTACGCTCTCACTTTACTGTCTTCTTCTCTTCCACCCCTGGCCAGCCTCTCATAACTTACTTCCAAGGTAAGCCCAAAGGAAGTTTTCAGAGCTCTGATGTGTTGTGCAAGAGCAACAACGATCTGCCCTTGATACATACCCGGTGCGGTACACCATGCCTATTTATCGTAAACCTCACTGCTGTGTGTAGAGCGTCGAAGTTACTTTGAAAGTAGAGCGGTGGAGCTTCATGAGGGACCTCTCCAGAAGCCGCATACGGACAACGTCGAAGCTGTAAGCAGTAGGGTTTGCCGCCGTCTGTTGAGGGACAACCGTCGATTCGACTACAGTATATAGATAAAACAGTTCGGAGCCAGTTCGTTCCTGGTTTTCTCTCAGGCGTCCTTGCTGCGGACGAACAGACGCACCGATTTCGTCGCCGTCTATTTATAGTTGAGGGCCATATAAGCTGGAAAATTGAAGGGTCAATGCATTACGAAGTATGCAGAACACAGAAGGTGCAACACGTAGCTGGTTTGGCACATCGTATATATGCACGAGACTCCACATATATCAAATGAAACCGTCGTGATTCGTACGTGTATACAGTCCAGTAGTATACCGATGGCGCGCAAGACAGTGCGAGTTGAATTTCTGCCCTTGTCAGCAAAGCTGACCCAAACGCACAGTCCACAAACTCCAAGTCAACAATCGCATAAAGATGCCCGTGTTTCTTCCATAACTAACAGGACTTGTGCCGTGGATCGCAATGGCGATGTCCAAGATTAAGCTGGTGGGTATGCTGAGCATGCTCACCGTGGCGAGTGTGATGGGTCAATCATCTTGCGTCCAGCTCAACTCCACGACGCTTTCGTCGTGCCCGTGCGACGATGCTACCTTGACGTTCACTCTTGAAGGAGAAACGACGATCGCGGCCAACACGGTGAGTGCCTGGGTGTAGCCTTCGGATTGACAAGGACCAGCTACTTAATGACGAAGCCCGTCACGCCTCTCCATAGCCCGATAGCTGTTCAACCGGAGCAACGCCTTCGCGGACAATCGGGTCAAAGCGGAACGCTTCAAAGTGCATCCGGTATGAATGGATGCCGCCTGCAATACCTCCCCGAACATCTAGCGTTTTGTGTCATACTCACGCTTATGAACAGTGGAATACGGTTGCATTCTCGTGTCGGGTTGCTCTAGGGCCTAGAGCTAGCGCAGGACCGGGGGCTGGCGCCGGGGGCGGAAATATGTCCCGTCCAACCACAGGCCTTCCAAGAGGTCGACCATAGCTTGGCGTTTTGGTAGGAACATAAACGCATGCTTCAGCTTTTCAGTTTTTGCTTCTAAACCAGCGGGCTTCAGGCATACCACGGCATGCCAATGATGCCTTTGCAGCCCAAACGTGTCGTTTTAAAGGCGATTTACCAACTTCAGATAGTATATATCGCTAAACCTCGACCCCATGACACAGGGGAACTAAATTGTACCAAGGCAGTAACGTACAATATACCAGGTACAAGTCGATTTCCCTCACAGACGTGCAGTTTCACGCGCTGTTCTCCGTGCATGTTGCAACCGTACGTGTTGTGTATGCCCTGGCCGAAGTTCTACTTAACCCTCTCCGGACTTAAGGGGGAAACGTCCACGATAAAAAGTGGCGATTGCCGCAACAGCAGCGGCGCGATTATGAGAGAATAGACATTGGTGTCCGAGTTACAATGGATGCAATGCAAGGAGTCCTACGGTACGGGCGCAACCTGATTTTAAATGTTCTGCTGGGCGCTCACGATGCCCATAACCGATTGCTAAGACAATATACGAAAGTATGCTTGTTTCGCCACCTTAGGGGCCCAACGATGTTAACGCGAACTGCGCCCACCCCTCCCCTCCCCTTGCGCTTTAATGTGTTTATCCTTCGTGGATTTGTATCAAGGACCCACAACGTACGGGTGCATGCTTTGCGGGTCCGACTCGAACAAACGACGGCGAATTCGGCCGGGAAAAAACAGACATAGTTCGATTATTTTAAGGGGCCCCTTAGATCAACACGAAAAAATGTGTTCTTGAGTCTCTTGAAAAAACTTGTTTTCGTGTCGTTTACAGGAGCAATGCTCTTTCCGGTACAATAATACCATAGCAATATAACCCTCACAGAACGCAGCATCACTCCAGTCCTTATGCTGACATGCACCACCGTCTATCTTATAGCTTGTTCGTTATTGTCTCTAAGAGGTGTTGGAGCCCTCGGATCTGCAAGGGAGGGCAGTCATTACTGTGTTTGCATTCCGAAACGAAATTGCACAGCAGCACTATTGTCGACCATTCCTGAGGTCCTGTTCGGTACCTATTAATAGACTCTACTGCGGCTGCGTAGGCCGCTACGGACGGTTGCACTACTGGCCCACGTAGATTCGCCTACTTGTGCTCGTCGTTGTCGTTGAACATCTGAGTTAAAACAGTATCAGCGTCCTGAGAAACTTCCATGTTTCAATTCGTCTATGTTCGGGTATCTGCTTGGTATACCCTTGGCAGGTGGTAGCACAGGCTCGCGCAGGTAGTGGTTAAACTACCTGGCTGGCGTTTAGATACCTAAGAGAGTGTTTCATGTCGAAAAGTGCCGCTTGCGGGCTGAAAGGCAGAAGAGAGGGAATCAAAACGAGAAAACAAGAGTGGGAGGGTGTGCGCCTGCACGGCCGTCCTCGGTCAACTCAGATCTACGACTAATATAGATCGTATTATACGCGCCGTTGTAGTAATCTACCTATAGCAACGTTCCATGATGCTTGCGCTTTGAAGCTTAGCTCATCCAACGTTCCGATGATCAACAAAACATCCTCTTCTCGTACCTTGCTTATACGTACGTATGTGATGACTATTGTGCCGCATAAGGTGAACGTATTTATACCGCCTTACTCGTACAGGTACAACGTGGTTCCGCCGCAAAATTGCTACCAGTACTAGTAAATTCGTCATACTTCAAAGCAGTAGATAGACCGAATTTATAACACTGACTGCTACGCCTCTGCTTATTCAACAGTACTCCGTAATACTGGATATTGACTGATGGAATGCTGTACTGCAGTCGCTCCTGAACATTTACGAAGTATCACGATAATAGGCTCTTATGTTGCCTATTTCTTTACAGTCTATCTATTTAGTAGATGTACGGGAAGTCGGCTTTCAGTTAGAGACAAGTTTCGTGAGAAAAAAGGCGTCGTATCGATGCGGCACCGGACACAAAAAAGTTGCACAAGAACTACGCTCTGTCAAAACATCTTGGGGAGGGGGTCTGAGCATTCGATCTGGAAACTGTTTGTCGTTTTCATTCCGGAGTCATGACATGTAGAATAAATTCCAGAAATAGTACGTACTGCAACAAAAAAAGAAACAGTTTGTTTTTTCTAAAGACTGCATTGCTCTTATGTATATTTTACCAGAGGAGGCCCCGTAACTTGAACCGAGCTGAACTACAGGTAACATAACTTACAGGTGCTACACTGCAACTGCTGCACTACTACTAATACTGTCACAAACTTAAATGCTAATAGTAGAGTACTAGTACGAGTATAGTGCTGTAAACGTAGTAATAGGACCAAAATTTGGTAGTAAACATGGAAAATTATAGCTGTTTGGGCGTACAGTACGAGGTCCTGTTTACTACGGTAGGACCAAATATGGTTAGTAATCATATGGATGTACAAGGTTTTCCTTTGAAGTGGTCGTAAGATGGGAGTTGATTCATGCACGAATACAATTTTCTTATGGTTGCGTTTGGGCTAGTCCGCCAAAACTTACAGTTGTATGGGCGATTAGTGTGGCTACAATAAGTTTCAATTTCACAGTACATTGAAAGGTGGCCTATACAGCAAACCGTCAAAATGCGGGCGACGCAAGAGGTATACGCAGTACCTCAGCCGTAGCAGAGCAGCAACACACAATACAAAGCGGCCGCCTATACTGCTGTGCTGGTCCATGGACGAGTCGACAATGTGTACCACCAGCTTTTATCACCAGATCCGACAACAAAACAAAACATTTTCCCCTCGTACCTAAGGGCGGTTTACGTATTGTATGAGACTCGTATCCTGTGGAATGTACTTCGTACGGGTACGATTTGTTTAGTTTTCATTATTTTTCAGAGAATTTCCAGCGGATCGCCTGGAAAATAATGATATAAGCGTGCCTCTTGCGCAGATACAAATCCCAAAACAAAACGCTTCGCCAGGCAAGTAACTACGCTACAGCATACAGCACTAACTGATGGTCTATAATCTGCACATCAGCAGCAACACAGTATGAACGCATATGAGCAATGAATACAGTAGTTCTGTCCCGGCAGCCACACTCCTTCCGCCCGAGCTAACGTCGCAGAGGTCGATTCAGTACTGCTTGCTGAAGTACAGCAGAATAGCATGAGCTCCTTCTGGTAGTCTGCATGATGGTGTCTCTCTCCACGCTCACAAAATGCAGGGTATAAAACAGTACATGAGCTCTTCTATTTGATAGTCTGTATTCTCGTGTATTTTCTTGGTGCTGTACAAATGCCGGCCATCGAGCAACTACGTGGTTATAATGGTTGCGCACCAAAGCGCCCGCTGCTTCCGACCGTTGCTGCTGCTGCTGCATGTAGCTCCCGCGCGGGCAGCCACATTACATTGGCATGCGCTATCGCAGCAGTTGATCGTGTCCTGCTGATGTACATATACATATGATGACCTGTATGATGATGCCTCCGACAAAGCCGTTGGCGACCAAGCTGCTGCTGTGAAAATGCCGGACACATGCTCCGCCTGCGTTGTTGCTGACAAACTAATTTACGGATTACTCGGTAGACCATAAGTCGTGCTGCTGCCAGCAAAAGATTAACTGCTGAAATATTTTCGAAGAACTGTCCATCTCAAGTTGGGCCGTTTGTCACGAAGGAGAGCTATCTTACGGTCCACTCATAACTAACGACCGACCCTGGTTTGCGTAAATGTATAGTTGTTTATATATATTGGTGTACAGTAGGTCCTGTTTACTATAGTAGGACTAAATATTGTTAGTAAACATATGGATATATATGTAGCTTTCTGTGTGTGCAGTAGGTCCTGCTTACTATGGACTCCCGTACTACAAGTACTAACTGAAATCCATGCGTTTGTTTCTGCCCCGGAAGGTGAACCTCGCCCTCGTTCTGGATGGGTCAGGCAGCGTTAGCTCATCTGAGTTTTCGTTGGAGCAGGACTTCGCTGAGGACACCGTCGCCGCCTTTGCCGCCAGAAACTTGTTCGACAATGGGGGTATGGCATCGTACGTGCAGTACTCAAGTACGTTGACCTCCTCCGGTACGTTCGGCTCCGAAAAAGAATTTAACGCCTTCGTCGATGCCGACAAGCAAGCTAGGAGAGGCACGGTCACGTCCATCGGCATTAATGAAGGTACCCGGCTCCTGGCCGTGAATCCTGCAAGCGCATCGTTCATGATCGTGATCACCGACGGCAAAAGCAGCAGCACCGCCGCCACCAAACGCGCAGCAGACGCAGCCAGGGCTGATGGGATAATCGTGCTTGCTGTGGGAGTAGGTGGGTCGGCATGCCACGGACGTAGCTGTCGTCATGTTTTGTGTCCCGAAATATAGCGATCGTTGTCATCTGCCGTGCTTACTATTAGATGATGCCTTTACACACTGCACTCAGAAACCCGGCGAGTCGAACTCTCGTTGAACCACACATCACGCCTCAAATACGTATCAGTGTCATGCAAAATAATCCAAGAACAAGTGGAACCGTGCAAGGGTATGGCCAGAATTGTTCGGACAAACACGTTTCTGACTGAATGGGTTCGAACGCAGACAATTATCTTCGAAAATAACCAAAGATTGACAAACATAACTACTGCTGTATACGTTGGTTATGAGATTCTTGCGTTGCTTTAATTGTTGTCGTTTGTTTGTTGCTGTGCTTGAAGATATCTCATCAAGAGAGAGGAGAAGTGTAAACGTTAGGAACTACTATACCACTGCCGTACGGAACATGCTTCAGTGAAGACAGATTTGGGGTTCTACATTTGCATTGCGAGCGTACACGGGACCTAGAAATCGTGCTGTCAGCCGCACTCCCTGATTGTTTAACACCTTGGACGCCTGAAATACACCCATTGTATCACCTGATGCAGGCAGTGGAACAAACGCCGCCGAACTTCTCGCGATCGGGGGCGACGCTGATAACGTGTTCACAGTCTCAGATTTCGACAAGCTTAACGGTAAGCTGTGGCCAACATACACGAAACTACAGTACCCGTCTCGTTATTGAAACCCGGCTGATTATCCGCTTCGATGGCATTTGTTAGAGAGAATAGAGGCATTAGACAGAATTGCTACATTAAGTCCACTCCTTGATGCTGTGCATAGGTAAGGCCTCTTCAACCATTTGTGTGATAAACTTGACATTCTTGTGCGCACCTGGTATATGGTACTGGTTAAATGAGACCTGGTATACATCTTCATCTACATTGGTGCACCTGCACACATGCCCTTGGTGTGTCGTTTATGGCAAATCGTGACTTTACTCGACGTGTGCAGCCATTCTAAACGTTTGGTATGCGTACCTGGATCGACCTTTCGGCCACGATGTTTGTGGAGTTAATACGCCTACTTGCTACGATTGGCGCGAGGTTGAGCCACGATGTCGTGGGCTTTTTACCGCAGCTTGCGACATGTAGTCGCTGCACTCGGTGCAAGGTTAAATCATGGCTTTATGCGAATGTAACACTCAGGTCACTCGGAAATTGCCGCCTCCGAACTCTCGACGCGTGTAGAAGCTGTCTGCAAACGCAAGTACCAGCGCCTCGAAGCAGAATCGACTAGACGAAATGTTGCCGATGGCGGCGTGAAGGCAGTGCACGCGCTCGTTCTACACTCGTATAGTCGTCTTAGCAGTGGATGGGTAGTCATGCTCTGATGCTGCAGGAATGTCCCGTAAGAGTCCAGACCCGCAGCATGCCTGCAAGCGGATCATCACGCAACTGCATTTCAACCATAGCTACCGGTACTGTGCACTTGGTTGGTTTTCGTTTAGTATATATCGAAATAGCGTATGCGGGTTTAGTTATTTGTTCACGTGCAAAAGGAATCGTACGGCACCAATTCCGCATGGTGGTGATGCACTGCAGTAACATTGCATTATGATCGAAAACAATACCATGGGCACACGACCAACCCATTTCCCCTCCCTCCACGCCTGTACAACTTCCGTACTGCACGATAACCAGCGGCGTTGCAAAGGATCCTCTCGTCAGGTGGAGGCATCGTCATACCGTGCGAATCCACAGGAGCCACGCTCACGATCGAGTTCAGCGTTCCGGTCGACTTCGTCTCTTCCGGATCCATCTCGAAAAACACGGTTACCTTCTCCGTGGCTGACCTTGAGTCCACTCCCGCGGATTTCGCAGTAATGTTGGACGCTTGTAACGAAGCCCCCGGTGGAAGCATCATCGTATCCGCGGACTATACCGATGACCAGGGAAACAACCCCGACCTGTCTCTTCTGACCGGTATGGTCGTTGGCAACGACTTCTGCGCGGCTCCTACCCCGGCTCCAACCCCGGCGCCTACTCCGAAGCGGACCAAGCCACCCACGCCCACCCCCCCGACTGGCGGCGACCTCAACGTAGGAGAGGCAACGGGTGCCGAGCACCTTGGCTGTTACGTGCCCAACGATAAGAAGTCGCCTCTAAATGGCCCCGTAACCACTTGGGGGAAGATGACGACGCAGGTGAGAACATAATGTGGCCTTGGACTACCAATCAGTGTGACACCACTTGCTGCTCCGTCGCGACGCGCGTGAGCGCGCGTGAGCGCTTAACCAATCGTAAAGTATGATACTAATGCATCCAGCGACAGGCGCATCCATATCGAGTGATACCGTTGCCTCTCTTGACCATGCATCTGTTACCCAGGCGTGCGCCGACTCCTGCTTCTGCCTGGGCTTTAAGTACTTCGCAACGGCTAACGGCTCAGGTGGGGTTAGTAGCCAATCGTTACGTATCAGTGAGCCACATATCGTATATCATGAGAGACAGTTTGATTGGAATACTGTACTATTTGATGTTGTTCGAAATTATACCCGAATACACGCTGAATATTTTGGTACACAGTATTGGCCGACATAAATCCGTGCACGGTTGTCTATAGTCTAGGGTGAGCGTGGCTCAAACTATTGTCCACGAAATTCATTGGCAACATTAAATTGGCAAGAAATACATATGTGTTGCATTCGAGGCACCGATACAGGCTCTCCGGTTGGTTGAGGTTCTCTCAATATCAGTGGTTGGTTGACGCTGTCTCGTTTAGAGTGTGCAGGCTGGGTGAAAGTGAATTCTCCAAGTTTGGCCCGAGTTGGAAGTTCACGCCGTTTTGGGGAGATAGGTTCTGAAATGTTGTACACGTGTTCTATGAACCCCTGTCCACCCGGGAACAGGCAGTGTGTGGTTATGTTTTCGTCAGATGTTTGTGGTTGCTTTCGAGTTGGAGCTGGATTTGTGGGCCTTAGGATACGACAAGTTCCCGACGAAAAACAACCAATTAACACCGTTCGTCGAGGCCTCGGCAGGGGCTCAAATACTACGTTTGCACAATTTATATGTATGTGTGAATATTTGGGGTTTTGTTGCGGAAAACACGCGTAGTTTTCAGTCGACTAGTACTTACTTAGTTTTAGAATAGTATCAGCTTTTATCGTTTAAAACGACTCGATGTTGCCCCTACACATTACAATGTTCGAACATTCGCGAGGTGAATGGTTTTACACAAATGCCTTGTAGTACCTGAAAGCGGCTCGTTCACAAACAATGTAAACCCCCATAATATTTCCTACGGAAACGCCTGACTGGTTGAGGCCTTTGTTAAGGCCTTGGTCAGTCAGGACACGTTGTAGAAGGTATCGCCAGCCCTAGGACCTCGACCGAAAATCACAATATGGCATTCACTTCCACTGTTTATGGCGGTCAGTATGGTACCAAGTATGTGACATTGGAGTAGATACTGCAAGCGGCATTCGTGGTTGACACAATTTGGAATATTTAAACTTGAGCCACCCCGTATGTAATCTCCGTTCATAGTTGACTCAAACACCTGCTTCTGCGATGTCTCCGTTACACCGCAATCCCATTCCCAGAATGTCACTGCGGTAGTGCCGAGCCTGTTAAGCAGAAGAAGAAGGGTGTGTGCAACCTCCCGTGCACTGGAGACACTTCCACGGCGTGCGGAGGCACCGGCAGCATCAGCGTCTACAAGAGCAAGGATCCGACCGACTGTGACCAACACGCCAGACTGCGTCACTAACTGTCTGAATCCCCCTGGAGTCGACACTCCAGAAGTACACTAACTGTATGACCTGTGCATGATGTTGTTCGTGGTTGCTATCTGCGGTGGTAGACAAAGTGCAATCGGCGAACAGTACCGTCGGCAGAAGTAATTGGCACCTCGGAATTTGGCGTTATTGTGGCTTACTCCGTCTATGATTGGACAAGAAGTATCAACACGTTGAGCTGGGAAGGTAGTCTACTGCTGTGGATATGTGACATGTATGTCTGTGTTTTGGGTCATACCCTGGGAGCGAAGGACCCAGTGCGAGGCGGAAGCGTAGGCAGCGTCGAAGTCTTCCAACCGAATTATTTCGACGACATATTCACTGCAATCTGGACTGAATCATTGGCGGATACTGCTGTAGTCGTATACGTATATTATGGAGTTTGTGGTATACGCGTTTGTTTTGATGACTCCGTCTGAGCCAGAACGAGGGTTGTCCGCGGAACGTATCGTTAGCAGCATTTCAGCGGGGAATTCGGTTCATCAGGCCTATATATCTATTGGCAGCGTATTATGTATCAGTGTGGAACTGTGTGCAACGGGAGGGGCCTGGTGCTTGATGCGGAGCGGAGCGAGCACCTCGCGTTGTCTCCAGGCCTGAATCCAAAGGGAAGGCCCCCTAAACATTTGAAGACCCTACCCTTGGGGGTGAGGGCTCATATCCGAGTGAAGGCGGGGCCACAAACAGCGTCCCTCAACTTGGTATCAATGCGGTTGCTTCGAACTGTCGGAAATCCTTGGCGGGTGCGGCTGTAGTTGTGTATGTATCCTACTGGTTTTACTGATAAACGTGTTGGAGGGTCCGCTGACCCCGTCTGCGTCAGATAGAGGGCTGTCCGTGGGACGTATCGTCAGCGTCTTGTCGGCGCGCGTATTGTATGACCTGCGTATGGCTTGGTAGTATATTTCATCAGTATGGGATGGAGTGTAACAGGAGGGGTATCGTGTACGAGGCTCACGTTGTCTGCTGCGGAGCGGAGCGAGATCCCGTCGTTTGCTCCAAGCATGCAAACGATGAAATACGCCACCATAAACTAATGCCAAAACATAAATACATTCAATATTGTGTTCACAGATGAATGCCAAGCATACCTCAGGAGCATTTGTGACGTACTTCTCACTCTCAATCTTCGGGTGCCATGTTGAGGTGCACACTACACGTCGCATGCTCACGTCGACATACCTACGCGAGGTAGGCCTCGAATTCTGAAAGATTCATCGAGAGATCACCTCGATGCCTTTGACTGCAAGTCTTCCATATGCTAGAGTTCTGCGCTCACTTCCTGTATAGCTGTCATGCCTCATGCACGGGCCATGAATGGCGATGGGGCTATAAAAACGTTCAGCGATACCGTTATATTGGCCAGTTCGTCCATGCTTGTGTATGGTATCGGAGGTGCTGTTGTACAAACAGACGGGCGTGCGGCGCCCTTGATAGGTGATGAGGCATCGCGAACGGCCCACGCTGTGCTGGGAGCCGTCGGCAGGTGTGCTTCAGCTGCTCCGTTCAACGTCCGCCTATGGCAATTGCGCCTCGCGTGGCTGGTCCAGTTTCGTCGTACTCCTGGAATTGGGGTTGGGTTTCAATATCAATGACACATTACAGCCTCGAAATGTTAAACTGGGACACATATTATACGCCCAAATTAACTGTTCGCACCCTCTCACTCGTGCGATTTATGTCGTTATCCAGTGCGTTGTAGCACGGGTCTGCCAAACCCGGCCCGTGATCAAGCGGCGTCCAAAAGATCACTCGGAATCTGATGACCCAGGCTTGGCTGGGCCAGTATTTCCAACATCAAACTATCACGTGCCCGACTGGGCCAGGCGTCTGAAGCATGAAAATCGCGTCTGCGGTGGCATGCCTGTTAGCATCGCATACACCGAGCAGCTCCGGTGCTTTGTGCAACCGGTAACTAGCTAGGTGGGCGTGGGGGGGGCGGCCTTGCCCACCACCGGCGAAAGTTGGCTCCACCCGTGAAGACCGTTGTATATATAGGCGGCTTATCTTACCAACGCTCCTCCAGGACTGGTGTGTAGCCATTGCGTCGGGTTGAAGCCGTGGTCCCCATGCAGTGTCACTGCAGGACCACTACTGTACCAGTGCTACTCCAGATAAACCCTGCTTCCAGCCGCTCCGCACCACCTTGTTTAGTAAAGTCAGGGACATTAAGACAAACACATGACTATCTAAAAACGTATCTCCAATGGCGGAGTGGTATAATCGTTGATTGCTAGAGCGTAATATGTGTACGTGCTGATGCCAAAATCACACCTCGAGTACGGAAATTGACAGGCAGATCCTGTACAGCCCATAGTATGTGTACATGAACAACGGAACTCGCAGACATGTACGTAATACTGCTGCTACTGTCCTCTCGGCGTGCAGCGAGGATCGCACTGCCGTTGGAACTGCTGCACCAGCAAACTGCTATACGAGCATTGTTGGAGATATGCTGTCGCGGCTGCGGCTTGCTACTAATGCGTGTAAACGACGACGACACAGGCGAACTGACCCAACTTGAAAACAGAATTGCCCAACCGCTCGTACAAGAACTTGAACAAGAAAATTGCCGGTACCTAGTATTGGCCGTCAGAAGGCCCTCATAACGGCGGTTGGGGCAAACCATAATCTGGCCTTGGCACAAGCGATTGAGGCAGCCCACAGGCGAGGTAAAATTGGTCCGTGAACCGAGACGTTTAGCATGGTGGCTGTGAAAACTCTCCACCAGGGCAGGTGTGCAAGCACTTGCATGCGGGCGTGCAAGAACAAAGGGCGTGTATCCCGTGTTTGGTTTTATAGTACCACACCATTCGTGAATATTAGACCAGCTTATACACCGAGCGAGTTCGTTCTTAAATAAGCAGCGCGCGTAGGCTCTGTCAATGGGAGGATATATGCAGGGATGGCAGCGAACTAACTGTGAATATCGCCTGTGGTGGAAAAACAAAAGGATGGTTTAAAAAGTCGCTTACGTGGCCATTGTGGAAAGACGGTTGACCTGAAGGACGAAGAGAAGGAAAAATAGGGGGTAATAAATGGGGAAGTGGAGTGAAGATGTGGGCGCGACCGCTACTTAACCCATTCAGAACGGAAAAGAAAACCTACACTATTTTCAAGTAGTTTGTCCTCAAATACGCGGCACTAGTTCTTGAGGGGTAAATCACCACGCGACGATGCCCATGATACCGGGAGGTGTACTCTACGGCAGCCCGTCTTGTTCGCTGCAACGCTTACGGTGAAAACCTAGCAAGCCCTAGGATCCTTCTCAGCATCGTTCCCTATGGGGATACATTGCCTACGGAATATACCGAACATCGTACGAGTAAGAACAACGACTCACCTCACCGTATATTGCCTTTACCTGAATTTCCAAATTAAGAGACTGGTATACCGAGTACTTACATTCGTGCGTAGTGACTGCACATCATCATAGGTATGGATGTGAATGTACATGTTCTAATACGGCCCCGTGATTAAAGCCAGTAGTTTAATGAACGCTTATGGTACAGGACCCTGATACACTGATTAATCAAATACCATATACATTAAATCACAAGTTCAGTCCTGGGCGATGGCAACGGCAATAAGGATGAATTGGTGATAGGTATTCATTCATGAAAATGAAACCCCGTTTTCAGGCTGCACGATAACGCCGGCAATGCAAAAATACAAAACCAGCAACATATACCCTAGAGACGAAGCGCAACGTACCTGCTATACTCGTAGGTAACAACGTTGCACTACGACTCCACTATCGACAAGTATGTACCAATACGTATTGGGCAGCAATCAACAGTAGGCAGTTCAGACATTTTGGAGAACACTGGGACGTTTACATGCCCAGTACGCACATATACATGTACATATATACAAGGATTTTCTTTGGAGTGGTTGCGAGCTGGGAGTTGATATTCTTGCACAAATACACTTTCCTTGTAGTTGCGTTTGGTCTAGTCCGCCAAAACGTGCAGTTGTATGGGGGGTTATTTATAGTGTGACCACAATGAGTTGCAGTTTTACAGTACATTAAAGGCTATCTTACAGCAAACCGTCCAAATGCGGGCGACGCAAGAAACTTACGACATTAGTAAGGTTGTGCCCCCCCCGTACACAGTAACAAAGCAGTAGCAGGATACAGAGCGGTCGCCTATACTGTGGTGTACCAGGGTATACTGGTCCACGGACGAGTCGACAATGTGTACTTGTTTATTTCATCAGACCCGAAGAGACAACGAAGGCACTGTGCCCTCGTACATAGGGGCGGTGTACGTGCTGTATGCTAATTCTATGTACCCTGCAACGCGTACTTCGTACGTACACATGTACACGGGTACGACTTGTTTACTCTCTTGAAGCAATTGTTTTAGAGAGGATTTCCTGTGAGTTTCTGTAACCTAATAATGAAAAAACGCGTAACTCTTGCGCAGATGGAAAGGGCAAAACAGAGCAAGCGATTCACCGGGCAAGTAACCACGCTACAGTACTACTACCACTACCTGATGGTTTGTGGTTTGTACAGAAACAGTGCAGCAATAAACGCTTACGCGTAGGATCACGGAATACCGCAGTTCCGTCCCCGTAGCCACACTCTTTCCGCTTCTGAGCTACCGTCGCAGAAGTTGATTGAGTACTTCTGCTTGCGGTGCTGCAGTACATCAGCAGCAGTAGTACGCCATGAGCTCTGCCTGATAGTCTGTGTGACGGTGTATCTCTCCATGCCCACACAATGCCGGTTGTGCAGCTATACATCATGAGCTCTTCTATCTTGATAGTTTGTATGCTCTGTCTCCCTAGTGTAGTGCTGTAAAAATGCCGGCCATCGAGCAACTACGTCATGGTGGTTGCGCCCCAAAGCGCCCGCTGCTTCTACCCGGTGCTGCTGCTGCTGCACGTAGCTCCCGCGCCCGCAGCCACATTACGTAGGAATACGCTATCGCAGCCATTAATCGTGTGCTGCGGATGTGTCTCCGGCAAACCAGTTGGCGGCGAAGCGCTGCTGCTGTTCCAATGCCGGCTATGCTCTGCCGTGCGTTGTCGTCGTTGCTGACAAACAACAGTACGGACTATAGATTAGTCGTGCTCCTGCCAGCAAAAAGTGAAAAGCTAAAAGCAAAGCTATTTCGAAGCTGTCAATCGAAAGTTAGGCCATTTGACACGAAGAAGAGATGTCTTGCGGGCCCACTCATAACTAACGACCGACCCTGTTTTGCGTAAATGTACCGTTGTTTATATAAGGTACTGGACAACATCTCTCGTGCAAATGGAAACATAATTTCAGTGCTGATTGTGTTTTCTCACTGCTTGTGTTGACGGGGATGGGTTACATCTTGATATTTGACGGGGAACTTTGATGGCATGTTTCTCCTCCCAACTGAACCCTTCGCATTCAGATTTGACGGCGGCTAGAACAACCGCCATGGGTGTAGGAAGGTGTTCTCCGTTGTTGTGAGCAAAATCCACGGCCACTACCATATGTCTGCCGTGTGGCGGTCTTCTCGCGGACACGAGCATGTGGACCCCGTTAAGCTGGTTGTCGATGAGGGCGTTGTTGTCCTCGGTGCTGACGTCGGATTATGCCGCATACCGAGTAGCGGTGAGGGTAAACTGCGGTCCGTGGCCACTGAGTCGGCCGTCTCAGGTGAATTTGCGTCGGTTCAACTTCCAGCACCTGAGGATAGTGATACGGCGGCCCTTGATAATGCATATCCTGGTACAGCGATCTCAGACGAGGGCCCTCCTGTTCCATTGATGGCCGATTTGTCCTCTCCTTGAATGGTGGTGCGAGTTCAGTTTTGAACACCATGTTCTGAATCAAGCCTATCGCCTAGTCCTTCGGTTCGTTATAAGTAACAAGGTTGTCGGTAGGGTAGGGTTTCCACGAAGGTGGCGTCCTACCTTTCCAAGACCGTTCCCTTTTGCGGAAGTGTAGATACGGTAGTCTCTGCTCTGAGCTAAACATGACCGACAAGCGTTAACCCATACAACTTGTAGACCAGCTGTTTCGTGTGTGTCTCGATGTGCAGTTGTGCCCCGGATCCAATGTCTCGTAGCGTAGGCGATTCAGAGCCTTTGCCGTGCAACCGGATGAATTACGTATCGAACCCCAGCTGTGAGTTTGGTTGTTAGTTTAACCATCATAATGCCGTAAATATCACACCGCCCCGCATTGAGCGGGGGAAGTTGCCGTCCTTCCGCAGGAATTTAACTATAACCGCGAGATCGCCTGTCTCGTTCGGAGACGCTGATCGCTTCAGGAGTGGCTGTCGCAGCATATTGCATTGTTGTTCCAGAGGTATTACAGCGTTGCTCGAATAAATGCCAGGTGTTTGTTTCATATTTGTCAACTCGTAAACGTTGAAAGCGGAGCCCCAGGCGCACCGCCACAGTCCGTTGAATTGGTGCAGTAAGTTGGACGCATCCGGTTTTGATTTGAGAAGAAACACTTCCTGCGTCGTGGCGAAGTCATTGGTGCATTTACCGATGTACTCTGAGCCACTCTCTGCTGCCGATTTAATTGGTCCCTTAAGGTCAGTGTACACCAGCTCCATGGGGGTACTGGGATTGTGTGGATTCTTCCTCGGGGTAGGCTTTTGTTGACGTTTGACGACTGCGCAGATATCGCAGGGAATACGGTAGACGCGTGCTACGGTATAGGTAGCACTTTTTGGCCAAATCGTTTTCTGAACGATCGGGCTCCTTAACCCAAGTTCGTCGGACTTTCATTTTTGTGACGAATAATGTTTCAGAGTATACTTCAGTCTTGAGATTTCGCATCCGGCAGCACTTTTATTTTACTCCAAAATCATTGTTTCGGTGAGGTATGACGCTCCTTAAGTGAGCAGCTCAGAAAAAACATGGTGCACCTCTATCGTAGCATGCGTCGGTAGTGCCATTGAGTTCGCGTATCCAATTGTCTGCGCACGGTTGCTGGAGGGGTGCTACGATCCCGCCGTTCGCCAGGTGCGGGTGCTCCGGGTGGTGGTTGGTGGCCATTCCTCTGGCAGTTCCGGTGGAGGAAGGAAAAGGGCGGCACCCAAAGCCTGGCACAAGTATGACGCGAAATATGGCTTTATGCATCTCGCCGTTCTTGTCGGTCAGAGGACTGGGGTCAACAAGGAGCACGCGCTGGTCCGTTGCTGTGACCTTCTGAAGGTGTTTGACCAGTTTCTAGTGAAGCAAAACAGTGACCTTCTTCAGGTGGTCGACCAGCTTTTTTGTTTGTTTTTCATCCCATTTATGATCTTCGCCCTTCCTTTCTTTCTCCTTCCTAGTCGTAACTCAGATCCTGGGTCACAAAGTAGGCTCTTCTCCCTCCTCCCCCATCACTGTTCTTGCCTTGAATTTGTTTTGCGAGAAGATGTCAGCACTTTCTTCCCTCGTGAACTCTCGTCGAATAGTGCTTACCCACGCTGTAATATGCGCTCTCGACAGTTGGTGTCATTTGCGAATAACAGTCTGCATACGGATATTCGAACCTTCGACCTCCAACCTAACAGGCTTCGTGTTCACCTGTTAGACCACGGGGGCGACCGGCTCAACCTGTAGTCGCGTAAGATAGAATATTATCCTACGGTTAGTTCGTTCTAGAGCAAGTGTTTTATCGCTCTGCTATCGTCCAGCATAGTCATCGTATTTTAGATGACCTGGAAGTACCGGCCATAAGTCGTTATCCAAGTAAATTTATTATCAAAGTCAGTGCTAGAACGAGTGCCGACTGTGTCCGCGGAATTAGAGCCACCCTTCTGCGGGTTCATTGGTTTATTAATTGCGGCAGTCCTCGTCCTTGTGAGTAGTACAGTTGTCTCGTAAGCACAGCGCTATCCTGCGCCGCCACCAAAACCTTGTTTTCTCTTTCTCCCCTGGCCACCTTTGCTGCGCGCTTGCTCGTGGCTATCGTTGTTACCACTGTTTGTCCCGCTATTATCGTTGCTGTTCAAGTGCGAGAGACAGCCGCAACTATGGTGTTGTACTCCATTACAGTTATCGCAGGTGGTATCACTGAGACCTGGGGCGGACTGAGGTGTGACGGGGATATCACAATCAGCGAACCTATTCTTGTTCGCCTGCCTTCGGGAAGAACTGTCGAGGTACAGATTGCGCATCTTTGTTTCTATCTGCGCCGGGCCGAAGGTTGTACCGCGGAACGTTGCAGGCCGCACGCCCCTGTATTTCTGTGCCACCCCTTGTATGAGAAGGCTCTTGAATCTTCACTCCGTATCGGGCTCCCCCATGAGTTTCAGCCCGGGATGCCGTATTCGTACAGTCGCATTTGGCATGGAGAACTTTGCCGTCGGCGGTGTCGGTTGTCCTAGCTGGCAGGTCTGTCCTGGGGTATTACTGAAGAGGCCCCTGCGAGGCATGCTAAGGGGGATGGAGATATGCTTGTGAAATAAATCTCTACCTTTCGGGGTTCCGTAACCACGGTACTGCACCCAAAATCGTTTAAAGCTCCATTCTTTTTTATACTTTTTATTCGTCATACAGCACAGGCCATCGGATTTCTATTTCATTGTTTAGCATATCCAGGTGTTGGGTGCAGTATATAAACCTTAAAACAAGGGGTCCCAAATAGTTGTAGGTGCACCGCTACTACAGATGGATCTGCGGATGTATCGTCCGACCAGCCGGGATCAAGTCTGTCACGGCACAGATAGTACCTACGAAAGTCGTACGCGGCTCGACGTTGGTTGTATGTGCTTCGAAGCTTTCTTGCCCGCTATAGCAGAAGTGATGATCTTGAATGTTTTAACTACACCAGCAGGCTTCCGATCAGCCGGGACCACGTTGCCGTCGTGGATCGTACGTACGAATTTAGTACGTCGCTTAATTGTTTCGAGGCTCATTTCTTTTGTGTCTGTCCGTAGCGATGAACTTGATGTTTTACATTACGGCAGTAGGTTCCTGAACAACCGTGGCCATGCCGTCGTCGTGGAAAGTTTTCGTACCCACGAATATCCTACGCAGCTCCAGGCCAGAGCCTTGAAGATTCAACTTCTGACGTTAATGTGGCCGCGATAAGGATTCAGCTTGTAGTTATTATGCTGATATTCACCCTACTTGTGAGTTTCAGTGGAGTTTGATCAGGTAGCCACTCTTGCTTCACTGGTAAGAGCACCACTCTGCGTGAGACCGTCCGCGCGAGAACTTCATCTGCTGTACGTTAGTCCAGGGGTGTTTGCCTGTCGGAGTTATATCTACCGTTTGGCACGCGCGACCATCGCTTCGGGTAGGTGCGTCAGCCTGTGGCGTAAGTCTCGATCGGCGGTTCATGAAGGCTATCCCGGTTTCTCGATCGAATCGTGGAAACAGCAGCACACTTCACTCACTGCCTGTTGATTGAATACGGGAGAAGGAAAAGGACGACAAGCCCAGCGGACTTCAGCAGGAGTATCTCGTTGTACGTGGATGGATGGTCTTCGCTATACGCGGCCCTGTGGTTAATGTTGATGTAGTACGCTAGCACTTAACGTCACTTATAGCCAGTGGAAGTTAAGACCGTCTGATGATGACACGTCTAGCGAGGACTGACATTAAGAGGCCAAACGCAGAGCATTTGTTTACCACATCGAACGTCGAGGATGACGACGATACCGATGTACAAGTGCGCAGGACACTGGGAGCTTAGTTGAGTGGCGCTCGCTGGCCAAGTTAGGTTTATCACCATGAACCTGGGCGAGTTCAGTGCTGAGGGTGAGTTGAGGGTGAGGAGCAGGGGGATGCGCAAGCACTTTCGTACCTCTGGACTGTGAGCATCGCCCGCCGCCATTAGCGCTGCGATTTAATTGCCAACACGGGTTATATAGCCGCGTGACTACATTAACCGCGCCACAGCCTCGATAGCAGTTGGTTTGTCGAACCGTTACTTAGAGAACTAGTAGACCAAGACGATAATCACACTGCACACACGATACACCATATGATGTATACAATACGACTCGTCATGAGCTCTGCTGTAGAGCATCAGCCAAACACGGTACTACCACGTACCTGTTAGAGTATATCTATTATTGACATATATCACAAGTCCGGGCCCTCGGGGTGACTAAACAATTGGCTTAGCCACTACGAAAACTGTGAATGTTTGGGGTGGTGTAGCACGCAGTTCTTGAGAAATGCGTATAATATAAAACAATCCCCTTCGGGGTGTTGGTCACTTGAAATTTCGGGGGTGTCGCAAGATGGAACGTGTTTGAAGTGAACAAATACTCATAGCTTCCAATTTGTTGGAAATAAATTCAATAAAATGCGCATGTGATTTTTCAAGCATCGGGCAACTGCCGTATAAAGCTCAGAGAGAGTTGCACAACCGCGTGCAGCATGGTATCAACTACTACTGCACGACGCTTGATGTGTGCTTCGTTCAATGTCAAATCAGATTGGTTCTTGTTTGTGTTGTGCGTTGTGCGTGCTGTGTGTTCCTTTCATGCGGTGGGGCATGAACGAATCATCTCAATCCATGCGAATTTAAACAACAATCGTACGACAGGTTCTGCATGGCAGTAGCGAGGCGGTGTCAAGTCAGGACGTCTCCCTGTATGTGGTTGTTAGCCAAAGTTTGCGACGTTGAAGGCCCAGAGCACGCCCCACGAACCTCTGCGGGGGGCCGTAACACGCCGGCTCCTTGTTTGCCCCGCGGCCGAGAGCACGAGAAAATACCCCAGGCTGGCAGAGACAAAAATGCAAAATTGCGACCAAACAGTCAATTTGGTACATATAAATAACTACAGTAGGGGATAAGAGGCCCTCCCGCCCCCACGGCGGGGTAGGGCCAACGCAGCAAATAGTAATGGAGATGATAGAGGCTCAAATTAAAAATAATAGGAATAAAGACTAAATAGGAAACAAATTGACGACGAAGATGCTTAGTAGGAGTACAAATGGTTAAGGAACTAGAAACGAGGGGGGTTGACTCCGAATCAATGCGGGTTGTTTGATGGAAAATATATTTATAATAGATGTGGCCAGGGGGGACAGGGGGGGGGGGCTAGCTGTTCGTGAGAGCACGTTGTTTGGTGTTGTCGGTTGTTTCACGGTCATCGCGAAAGGGCATTGCAAAATTCCTCGCGAGACTGGCTGTGCTGATGATCGAGATCATGTGACTCGTGCATGCATGCCTATCGGTTTTTTCGTGAAATATATATAATAGGGCACAAATACTGAACACTCTGCGTTGTACAGCAAGCGCATTGGACGCATACGTACCAGTTCGTACGTACGACACTACACTGTACCATGGTAGTGGATACAGAGGTTGTTGTGTACGTCCGTATATGTATACGTACGTACTTTTCATACGTGCACAGACAGCAGTGAACATTTTGTTAGGGGAAAAGTACGTGCGCAGACAGCAGTGAACATTTTGTTAGGGGATGACATATTACCCCCCCCGGGGTTCATCGTGTCTCTGGGAATACGGGATGCGCTAATGGTGTCCCCGGGTATACGTACGGCAACTGTGTAGTCGTAGTACATACGTATAACAGAAGTAAGTAGTACTGCTGCCTACGTAAACACATTATTCGTACGTACGTATGATATATACAGCAGGCATGTTGTATGTACGTACGTACGTGCACAGATAGCATGATTACGGCATTATGCAGGCTCGCGAGAATGTTACGTGACCATGTCACCTGGCATTGCACGGAACGTGATGTATCGTCGAAGAGCTATGGTGTATCGCAGCACCGTCTAGCCTGGTATGATACCTGGTATCACATCATTGCACCGCATTTAGCCGCATTCGCAAAATCGTCTATTTCTTGCCATCGGAGAGTGATCGAGATTTGTTGTAAAACCAAAACCAGCAAACACAACCAACAGCACCACCACCAACAGCGACAAGCTTCTGCTGTATATATGTACGTACGTACGTGCACAGGCAGCATGATTATAGCATGATGCAGGCTCGCGAGAATGTCACGTGATCATGTCACCTGGTCATCGCTCTGAACGTGATGTGCCGTCCAAGAGCTATGGTGTATCACAGCACCGTCTAGTCTGGTATGATACCTGATATCACATTATTGCGCCGCATTCAGCCGCATTCGCATAATCATCTATAACTTGCCATCGGAGAGTGTACGAGATTTGTTGTTAAACCAAAACCAGCAAACACAACAACCACCACCGACACCACCAGCGACAAGTTTCTGCTGCAGCTGGTGCTCAGCCGGTGGTGTGGTAATGGTGGCTGTGCTTGGCTTGAGGATGGTTGTTGGTGATCTCTGGTACCTGCTCGTACCTGGTTGGTACCTGGTATGGGGTGGAATACGTATGTATGCTTGTTTTCCCCAGGACCACCCCTGGTACCTGGTAATAAATAGGCCATGCCACATGACAAAGCTTCGCGAACGCGGGACGGCTTTGAACACGAGCAGAGGCAGGAGGAGGGGATGTTAACTAGGGGCCTTCAGAGACCCCGTCCGTTTCTAAAGCAGTGGTGCTTTAGTCGCGCCCGGTGACAGAAGGCGACTCACGTATCATACGATACGAGTACGACCAGAGCGAGGATGAACAATACAGTCTCAGCAAAGGTTAAAATTAGCAACCGCACTGCTGCAACCGTACGTAGAGCAGCCACGAATCGCTGTGGCCACGAAGACAAGCACGGCTCATGTATGAGTTGTACTACAGCATGCCAGCCTGCGACGTAAGAAGACGTTGCCCGGCATGCCGGCGTAGGGAGAAGCATGCGTTTTGAACTTCTGTGGGAGAAAAAACAGTTTTTTTGTTTGTTTGCGTTTGTTCCACTCTAAGTTGCTATAATAAATGGGGCATCAAAGTTCACTTGATTGAAGTATTGGTGTTTGGGCATCAGACGAACTATATATAATAGATAGATATAGCCAATAGTCAGTCTACGGTCATGAGGTCTACAGTCGTGATGAGGCAAAACACAGAGGCATGGCCTATTCGTGTCGTACTCGCAGGGTCACCGTTTACAACATGCATCAGACATGATATCAGCAACCTCAAGCCAGGCGATGATCTGACCGAGCCGAGAGGTGCGCGGTACGTATCCCAGAAGGACAAAGAGGGCTTCTGGTGCACAGGAGACGGTCTCTCGACAAGGAGTGTTTTGGTCGTAATGTATTGCTTTGTTCTGCACGTCTGTTGTGAATACTAAGGAAGCGAGTGTGACTAACGCGGCCACACATGAATTGGAGAGGGGCCGTAAATAACGTGAGACTGACTAATACGAAATCCCCCCTTTCGTGGTAACTCTTAAAACTGCTCCTGATCCGTAATACATATGCCTTGCGTCTATATGCACCATCTGACCTATTACAACTCGTCTTTGATAAATTAACTCGATGACCTCTCTGACGCCTGCTGGCCCTGTAAACCACCTAATATGTACTACTCTCAGTATAATTTTTAGGGAATCACGATAATGTCTTATACTACTACCTTGTTCCCTACAAGGGTTCGCCCGGTTACTCTCGTACCACGGGCGCCCCCGACCAGTATCCTTTACAAGGTCCAATCATAATCGCAGCACGCGAGATAGCTGATTTACACGCTGCCTGCGAATACGAGATTAAACGAAGTCTTCAATTAGCCAGACACGGGCGGGGGGGCTGGTACGTTAATATACTTACAGCATATCTCACGGATCGATAGCATAGGAAAAATGACGTTTCGATAATTTACAACTTCGTGTAATGCGTCTTAACACTCGGAACAATATCAATTAAAGGCCACTGCTACTTTTAGTATTATATATTGCCTCCCTACGTATCGTAGTCGCCCTTTTATAGTGCTGACTGAGTAGTGCCCGTTGCGCGCAATAGTGCCCGTGATAGCGGTTGGCACAAACGGGTTTAGCCAGTTTGGCAGTGCGCGTATTAGCGCTGGTTGCCGCTACACGAGTTGTCGGTGTTGTTGACTGGCGCATACCGGCGCTAAGACGGATACTTACTGCACCCTATAACCCTCATTGAGGGATATGTACAACGATTCGTCTCAATTGAACAGTCAAACACTGCTTGAATATATGCGTTTTTCATCACAGCTATTCCGTGGAATGATTCTCTAGCACGGCAGGGGTATTTTCTGCGCCAACGAACATCTCATGTGTCGAATTATACTTCGTATACATATATGGCTACGGCGTATAACACGAAGAAACAGAAAACAGAGACATGTACGCATTGCACTACGTCCAATACGAGGTATGCATGCAATACAAATAGCGTAATCCGTGGTTGTGCTGCTTGTTGGTTCGTCCCCAGCGGATTTGTTTTCGAGATGAAAAACGAATTACTGGATCGATCTTAAACGTCCAAAACCGACCGTAGGAAACTACTGTAGTTCATAAACGAAAATGTATCAAAATGTTTCAAACCAAATTTTCCCATTTTCTTGAAGTTGCGTACTTTCCTCTGGACTCCTCGCCAATCGACCGTGCGTGGTCGTTTAAGGGGGGGGTTGAACTTTGCAAAATATTCAAAATAATGATCGGATTGAAACATGAGGGTGGGGCGAGCGCAGATGAAAGTTTTTAATTCAATTAAATCGTATGAAAGGGTCGTTGGCGCAGAACAGCCGTTTCTCAAACGCAACACATATCTGAGACATTATATGGGCAGATTCATGATACCCGAATCAACCTTACGCTCGCCTGAAAGGTTCGGACCTTGTTGCGAGGTTAGGCATACTGCAAGAGGGAGTTAATATGAATTCAACATCATCGATTTCTTGCGTTCTAGGGAAGTTGCAACGCTTCTGCGTGAATTAAATCGGATTTTCTGGCTGCGGATTCGCAATATCTGCGCCGTGAAAACATTTCCTGCGCTGCAATGGCCAACACGATCGAATCTGTTTTAGCGCTAGACATATTGTTGGACCATCATCACTCTCTTGCGGTTTCGACTATGTCGCTAGGGAGACGACCAAAGCCGATGAAACCCCGGCACTAAGCACAACATACAGTTAGTTTCAAACTCTCAAGTGTGCTTAAATAGGGGCCTATGAACATGACGTAAAAATGCGCAGACCTTGACCAGGGTTTTTTTTGTCACACCCTTCCCCCCTAGACCGCCAACACACACAACACCGGATGGCACAATCATACACACTCTAAACAATTCATACTCGTGATAAATCCACGTGCAACCCCCATATTGTGCAGAATGGATTCAAGTTTCTGTAAATATATGCACGCACACTCCGTGAGTTCCAAAGCTTCATGTTTGCTTCGCTTCATTCAGGGCTATATGCGTATGGGGAGTATGTGTGGTTGAACTACAATATTTCGCAGCAAGTCAAGGACGGCAGTAAGTGTCCGCCAACGAGCCACACATTCTCTTGCATGCCGAAGCCATATGAAACCCGTAGTATGCGCGATCGGAGGACGACACACAGCCCGCAAGGATGACCTTGGACTTAAGCATGGATCTCACAGCTGAGTCTTCTACGAATGTTGATCAAGGCAAACTCGGAAATTCGGAGCAGTATTGAGATTGGTAAATATACCCCCGGTACCGGTATACCCTACCAAACATTACCTTCGAAACATCCACTCAGCTGTTGTCGTGTACTGGTACACGACCTGCACAAGGCTGCAGTAAATGTAACAGCATGCAACACATTATATGGGCAGGTGATAAGCAGCAAAGCTTAGAAGAGCAGCTGCAACAGTAGTTTTAACAATAACATTTACCTGGTTTAGAACTACCCGAAACTCACGAACATTTGTACAACCTTTTGTACACGAATATACAGCTGCAGAAGCAGTTTCCACCTACATAATATACATCCACGGGTAAGCCGCACGCGATACGAACGCCACCACAGAATTATCCCCGTTAGCTATGGATGGACTACAAACTTCGCCGTCTGATGCATACGGTTTCTTATGCAATACGTACATGTTTAGTTGTACAGTAGTACCTGGTATCACGTACCTCCACTCATCATTGACAAAGCTTTATGATGTTGTCTGTCCCAAAACCGTGCGTGCTACGTATAGGGCAGCCGCTTACTGTAGGTGGGTAGGGGGAGCGAAAACACAACAGCAGCAACGTATGACAAACTACTGGTAAAACACGAAAAATACGGTAGAGGGGGGCACGTTTAGGTCAACATCGCTGCGTAACTAGGTACACTACGTCTTTGCAAGTCTGCAGCCCTACCTATTCATTCAGATGTCGTGGTATGCCCCTCCGGGAGACTGCTTGCTACGCTGAACCAACATTGGTTTTTCAAGTCCAATGTTTGAGTCAGGCACAGAATCACTCGCCCGAATGGCTTAAATAATGTAGTGAATATATTTGTAGCCCCTCGATAGCCGTAGCACCAGTCAAAATGGTAACCAATAGCCGGCCGAAACTAAGCATGCTTAAAACATCTACGAGTAAACGTAGTACAAGGGTAAGATCGGGTTCAGCATGACACCCAAACCGAGTTTATTATATAAACCGGGTCTGGTCAATTTCAAATGACATCGAACGAGTGAACCAAGTCAACCATAGCTGGCAAAGCACGTCGTGAGTAATTCCTAGTCTTGTACGCAACTTAATTTCTTCGATTCCGATGTCAATTAAATTGTACGACTGAGCCGGAGGAATGGGGCTGCGGTTCACAGTATTACACCGTATAATTAAATGAATCCCAGTGCGCAGCAGCTCTTTGATCAAATGAATCTGCTGAGGTCTAGACCACTGAATACTATGAAAATGTCCCTAACGTTTTGTACCGTAGATGAACGTGAGAGGATTGTCGTGGAGTTGTGCCGCCCGTCGATCTCTCCGTCGGTACACTATACGCCTATACCCCCCAACGCCCGACTCTTACTGTACTTAATACTTGAGCATTTATGAGATTCCAAAGGGGACCGCCTGTTAAATTGTTGTTCCGTGGACGACCTTGAGCGGGATCATCTACACCCCCCGCCCCTACTCTCTCACTTACCTGTCTTCTTCTCCTCCACCCCTGACCAGCCTCTCATAACGTCTTTCCCAGGTAAGCCAGAAGAGAAGCTTAATAATATCTTGTGTTTGTGTAAGAGGCCCGACCTCTTGCCCTTGATACATACCCGGTGCGGTACACCATGTGTATTTATCGTAAACCTCACTGCTGTGTGTAGAACGTCGAAGGTAGTTTGAAAGTAGAGCGCTGGAGCTGCATGAAGGACCTCTCCAGAAGAAGCATATAGGCGAGAATAAAGTGGATCGAAGCTGTAAGCAGTGGGGTTTGCCGCTGTCTGTTGAGGGACAGCAATCGCTTCGACTACAGTATGTGAATAAAAGGAGTTTAGAGCCGGTTATGGGTTTAATGCTTCTGGTTTTGTCTCAGGGGTCCTTGCTGCGGACAAACAGACGCACCGATTTAGTCGCCGTCTCCTTATAGCTGAGGGCCAAGGAAGTATGGGCGATTGAGTAGGTAGCCCGTTACGAAACAAACAGATACTGGAAGGTGCACATGTAGTTGTTTGGACACATCGGATATATGAACGAAGCTCCACAGGTATCAAATGAAACCTTCGTGTGCCGTATGTGCATACAGTCCAAGAGTATGCCGATGGTGCGCGAAACAGTGCGAGTTGGATTTATGCCCTTGCCAGCAAAAGCTCCATAAACACACAGCCAACAACATGCCCGGTTTTCTTCCATACCAAATAGGACCGTGAATCGCAATGGCGATGTCCAAGATTAAGCTCATGGGTATGCTGGGCGTGCTCGCCGTGACCAATGTGATGGTTCAATCATCTTGCGTTCAGCTTGACTCCACGCTGCTCTCGTCGTGTCCGTGCGACGATGCTACCTTGACGTTCACTGTTGAAGGACAAACGTCGATCGCGTCCAATACGGTGAGTGCTTGGGTATAGAGTTAGGACTGACCAGTACCAGCTACTTACAGGCAAACTCCGCCCCACTCTCCATAGCCAGGTACCTGTTCAACCGGAACAATGTTTTTGCACACAAGCTACGTATGGAAAACGGAACGCTCGAATGTGCATCGGGCGCGAATGAATGCCGCCTTCAACGTATCCTCGAACAATTTGTGTCTGGTGCCATACTCACGCCCATGAAAAGTGGAAGACGGTTGTATAGTCGTGCCGTTTTGCTGAAGGGCCTAGAGCTAAGGCAGGGCCAAGGGCTGGCGCCGGGGGTGGTGCGTGTGTCCGAACCATGCGCAGGCCTTCAAAGAGGTCGGTAGCTTGGCGATTTCGTAGGAAAATAAACGTATGCTTTGTTTATCATATCTACTTATGAACAAATTCGGATTTAGGCATGCCGCGGCATGCCTATAGCACCTTTGGCGTACAGAATGTGCAGGTTTGAATGCGAAGTATCAGTGTCAAGTATTACTTATGTATACACCTCAATGCCACAACATAGTGCAATTATTGTAAAAACGATCAAGGTAACGACGTACATTATATCAGGTACATACAAGCCGGTCGCTCCGGTGGTCTAACAGGTAACCACGAAGAATGTTAGGTTGGAGGTCGAGGGTTCAAGTCTCCGTATGACTATATGTATTCTTAAATGATACCAACTGTCGAGAGCGCATAATTTAGCGTGGGTTAGCACAATTTGACGAGAGTTCACGAGGGAAGAACCCGCTAAACGATTCTCGAGATAAACATGCAAGGCAAGAACCGTAGTGGGGGAGCAGAGAGAAGAGCCTACTTTGTGACCCCGGACTCGAGTTGCGCCTGTGAAGGAGAGAGAAAGCGAGGCATGAAAAAACAAAGTAAAACATAGTACCTTTCTCACAAGAGTTCAATTTTCCAAGTTGTTTCCCGTGCATGTTGCACGCGTACGTGTTGCGTATGCCCTCGCCGAAGTTTGATCCAACCCTTCCGGGACATAAGGGGAAAACGTCCACGATAAAAGATATAGATTTTCCCAACAGCAACGGCGCGATTAGGGGAAAATGATTGTTGGTGTACGAGGTACAATGCTTACAATGCAAGCAGTCGTACGGCACGCACGCACCCTGAGTCTAACTGTCCTGCTGGGCGCTCGCTTTGCTCGTAGACGATTACTAACAACGCCAAATATATACTTGTATTTGTTCAGTCGCCACCTCGTGGACCCAAAGGCATTGACGCGGACTTTCCCCCCCAACCTTTTCGCATTATCTTTGACATTTAGAATATTTATCGAGAACCCATAGATAACGTGTGCATGATTTGCGGGTCCGGCTTGGACAAGGGCGCCGACTTTGGTCGAGGATAAACAGGCATATTTCGACAATTGAAATTTAACCGACCTGTACTTTAGTTTTCGTGTTCCATTTTGATTACCAACTGCTATGCTACTGCACAACCCCTACGACTAATGTGCTGTTACTAGTTTACTACTACTACAGTAGTGTACCACTACAGTATAACTGTAATTAGTAATGGTAGTAGTGTACCACTACTACTACTGCCACTACTATTACTCCTACTGCTAAAGTGCTGACGTAGTACGTCGTCATTGCTGTGTATATTGCAGGACGCGCCCGTACTACGGCAGTGTACCACTGGTACTTCTCCAAGTGCTCCTACCACATTTCTACTACAATAATACACAGTATGCTCCCATCATTACTACAACTCCTACATCTATTCCTGCTACTGCAAGTATTACTGTTGCCATGTTTAACTCGACCTACTGTACTAATGTTGTTCCACTGCTACAAAGGTACTCCTACTGAAACAACATGTAATCGGCTAGTACTACCACTACGACTACTACTGCTACTGCTACTACTATTGCAAGGAGCCATAGTAAATGGGACGAACGACGACACACAATCGTATATGAGTTGGTTCCAGCGACAGCCGGATCTTCACGACTTCGCAACTTTGCGCCTTGGTTTTTGAGAGTTGGGACACGAAATTTATCAGGGTTGTGCGTCACAACACCATGACAAAACTCACGCCTGGACGTTTTTGTGACAATCTTTTTCGTTATCTAGGAACAATTTGCCATTGTTTCTGGACGTTTTTGCAGCTTTGATCATTCCTCATACACGTGTTTGTTTTGGTTTCAAACACTTCCAGCCGTCAGCTGTTTCGTATTGTTGTTGCGCACACACTTGCTAAATTTCTTGTTCAAACTCTCGAAAACCAAAGCCCAAACACTTTCCTGGGAGGATACATATTCCCCTAAGGTGGTGAAATTGTTTTATACATTGTTCTAGTACTTTGGCAGGCGTTTCTTAAACAGTCTCTCACGGCTTGAAAATCACAACAAGTGTCACGGACGTCTTCCTCTTGTTGAGGAGATCATGTCAACATGTCTAGTGTCGAATATGTCGACGTGCTGACCGGTATATGGCCAGATTTCAAAGTATCTTGGTTTTAACTATAGGATTATTACCCCCATGTGAAATAGCGCCTCCCCAAGTAGTACGGCAATGTCCATATCTCGCTAACTACAGCTCGCATGACAAAAACTTAGCTTCACCGATGTGTCCTCCCTGTCCATGTGGTCGTGCGGGTATCTGTAGTGTTGCAAACAACAGTGTATTATGTTTGGTATTTGCCGAAGGTGGAATGTTACACGCCGTTTCGTGGAACCACGTCATATAGTTCACTGTTTTCACTAACAACATTTGGTACTGTTTACTATTGGTCCCTCGTAATACGATAGTATATCACTACAGTAAGTACTACCTACTAATACGTAAACGTTTCCTGACGGCGGCATGGGGGCGAGTACAATACAGCGGGTCGAGGCATGCGGCCACGAGCTATCGGGCGCACAAACGTGACGACATTCTCTGTCGGTTTTAGAGGGGCGTTTCATTATGTAGTAGGTGGTTAGGTCCCTGGATGCTAACGCCTACCCCTGATGTTTGTGCATGCTGTATGCTGGAGAACCCCAGGGACCCCAGTGTGTATCAATGATCAATGAAAATAATAAATAATAAAAACTAATATAATAACAGGACCACCAAGGCAATAAAGCAGACTACGACTACAGCATTCTTACCAAGTGTACAACTAATGCGAATGACACTATTGTCGCAGTGTATTCAGACCATGTCAAGTATGTATAGCAGAGCCCACACAAAGACATGTACAGAAATGCAGCTACGCACAACAACAATCTGCTTGAAACGTATGCGTTTGCTTCTCCTCTGGAAGGTGAACCTCGCCCTCGTTCTCGACGGGTCGGGGAGCATCAGCTCATCTAATTTTGCGCTGGAGCAGGATTTCGCTGAGGACACCGTCGCCGCCTTCGCCGCCAGAAACTTGTTTGACAATGGGGGTATGGCATCGTACGTGCAGTTCTCAAGTAGGTTGGCCTCCTCCGGTACCTTCGGCTCCGAAAAAGCATTTAACGCCTTCGTCGATGCCGACAAGCAATCTAGGGGAGGTACAGCCACGTCCATCGGCATCAACGAAGGCGCCCGGCTTCTGAGCATTAACCCTGCAGACGCAAACATTATGATCGTGATCACCGATGGAAGAAGCAGCAACATCATCGCCACCTCAATTGCTGCAGCCAGAGCCAGGGCTAAAGGAATTACCATGTTTGCCGTGGGAGTAGGTGGGTCGGCATCACATGGTCGTTGCTGTCGGGTTGTTCCGTGTGCTGAATTATTGCGATCGGTGTATGTTGCGGTGCGTACCACTGGGTGATGCCGTAAAACCCTTCAATTAGCAACTGGGCGAGCCAAACTCTCTTTAAAACACGGCACGCATCGGACACGGATCAGCATCTTGTAAAACGGTGAACGAACACTTGGACCCGTGCTAGGACAGAGGTAGAACTTTTCGGCCAAACACATTTCCGACCGAATGGGGGCTCCTTACAACTCAGGAAATACCCGATATTTTCGGAATACCATTTGCGTTGCCCACTACCGCCGAAGAACACCACTTTAAACGCGTGTCACCCGCGACACACTGCACATATCGTGCTTAAACCTCTACGACTGCAACCGAACAGCCTTCGCGTGTCGGTCCCGTTAAAACACAACCGAAACGTGCTTGTACGCAGATATATGCTCGAAAACAAACACATTTTGAGCAAACAACTCTACATAACTACTTGACGTGTTGACGATGAAATATTTCCTGTTGCTATACGATTTATCGCTTCTTGCGTGATATACGTATAGATATCTCATCGAGAGACGAGGGGCCGTAGAAACTGTAGGAATTACTATGCCCCCGCCGTACGAAGCACGCGTCAGTGAAGACAGGTTGTGATTCCTCGTTAGCCGTACGAGAGTGCACCAGATGTAGTTCTCGTGTTGGCCGCCGCATCGGACGATTGTCTAACATCTTTAACGCACCCTTTGACCACCCGCCGCAGGCTCAGGAACTAACGGGTTCGAACTTCTCGGGATCGCAGGCAACAAGAACAACATCTTCGAAGTTGCACAGTTCGCCAAGCTCAACGGTAAGCCGCGGACCAAACAAGGCAAATGCAGTACTAGTCTCGGTATAAAAAATCGGCGAAAAGTATGGTTTCGATGACAATTGTTAGAGAGAAGAAGCTTTCGATGATACTCGTTAGCGAAAAGAACACCATTCGACGAGATTGATAGAGCCACATCGTACCGCTGTGTATGGTTTAAGTCTCTTTATTCCTACGTGTGGTGCCAATGGTATTAGCGTACGCACCTGGTATACGGTATCGAATAAACGACACCTGGTTCACATTTCCCTACACTATCACGCGCTTGCGTTGCAGCCTATGGCAAATCCTGACCATAATGAGCGTGCGCAACCATTTAAGGCTACTTGGTCACCGTGTTTGTGGGATTAAGATGCCCAAACCGTACCGAACGTAACTGTCGCGCAAGCTTCAGTTCTGACTTTGTAGGCGTTAGATTAAAGCAGCGTACGGCATGTTATTGGTGCACACGGTCCAAGCTTCAGTCAAAAATTTAGTCGAATGTAAAGCATAATTCAAAACGTTCGCTCGAAAATGGCAGATTGGTAACCCTCGATGCGTAAATATGTTTTGTTTTTGCGAACGCAAGTACTCGCACTTTGAAACAGTGATGGCTCGACGACCAGCTGTTGCTGGCTTGTAAGTAGTATGCGCGCTCGTTCTATACTCGCATAGATGTCTCAGCAAGAGTAAGGTAGTCATAGTGGGATGCTGTAGTAATATCACGTGTATATCCAGGCGCATGGCATGCCTACCGAGAATTGCCACTCGACAATAATTTCAAAGTTGGCTAGCGGCACTTTGCCAGGACTTGTTTTCCTACAGTGTATGGTGGAAGAACATACGCTGCTATAGTTATTCGTTCATATGCAAATGTAACCATACGCCATCAACTCCGCATGGTGATAAGGTACTGTAGTAGCATGGTATCAGGATCGAAGGCCATACCATGGGCACACGACAAACACACATCTCCTCCCTCCACGCCTATACTTTACATCTCCCACACTGCACGAAATTATCAGCGGCCCTACAAAACATCCTCTCGTCCAGCGGAGGTATCGTCGTTCCGTGCAAGGCTACCGGAGCAACGGTCACCATCGAGTTCAGCGTTCCGGTCACCTTCCCCCCTTCTAAACTCGCCTCGAACAAGATTGTCACCTTTTCTGCGGCTGATCTTGAGTCCAACCCCACGGACTTCAAAGTTATGATGGACGTGTGCAGCGAAGGCGCCGGTGCAGGTATTGTCGTATCCGCTGACTATAGCGACGACCAGGGAAACACTCCCGACCTGTCATCTCTGACCGGTCTCGTCATCGGCAACGACTTCTGTGCCCTTCCTACCCCGGCGCCAACCCCGGCGCCGACACCGGTCCCCACCCCAGCGCCCACTAAAGCGCCCACCCCCCCGACTGGTGGCAACCTCAACGTAGGACAGGCAACGGATTCCAAGTACAGTGGGTGCTTCAATCCTGGAAACAAGAAGGCACCTCTAGATGGCCCTATGACCACTTGGAGCGAGATGACGACGCAGGTGAGAAAGTAATGGGGCCTTGGACTATCAGCCTGTGTGACACAAGTTTGTGCTCCGTCGCGGAGCATGTTTGCGCCGAACAAGTACCAAACTACCGGGTACTGGGGTTCCAATGTAAATGGGGCCGACAACAGGTGCATCGATACTAAGTGATTATGTTGTCTCTCTTTCCCTCGCATCTGTCACCCAGGCGTGCGCCGACATCTGCAATTGCTGGGGTTGGGAGTACTTTGCAACGATGAGAGGCTCAGGTGGGTTTAGTAGCCAATTGTTGCTTCTCAGTGCGCTACACATCATACTATCATGAGATAGATTGGTTGGAAGTATGTACTGCTATTAACGTCGGTTGTTGTTTAAATATAGTGGACACGAAGTCACGCTGAGATATGTATATTGTTAAACTGCACGAATCCGTGCATGTGTGACTATAGTCACGAGTGACCGTGGCAAATACTGCCAACGAAACTCATTGGCAACGAGAAACACTGTCGCATTAGAGGCACTGATGGAGAGCTCAGCTACGATAGGGGTATCATGTTTGCGGGGGGGGTTCAGCTTCAATAGAGGTGTCACATTTGCGGGGAGGGGGTGGTGAGTCACCACTATGTTACAACTAGGTTTTAGTTGATGGGGGTAAAAGTAGCAATGTTTCGCAGGGGACGTGTTCTACCACAGACACGAAATGTTTGGGATGAAACCGTTTGTGAATGAGGGGCCCTATGACATAAAGTAGGCGGAAGTTCGGTTTTGTGTTGTAATTGTTTTTGTTGTATACGTAGGGCCGTTATTATCGAATGACTTGTTTGTCCTAAATCTTCAGGTTTCCAATACTTCGTTTCGCGCATTTTTCCTTCCTGATTGTTTGTCTCCATACTTGGGAAATTTACCTTTCGTGTTATTTTACGGTTTATTCAATTTCCAAAATTTGGAAATGTAACCCATTTTTCATGTGTTTGCTGTTGTTCTTGAACAATAAATATAGAATTTAGCCTCACCCTAACTCCCAAAAAATAAAATCTCTTAGGCCAAGTGATAGTTCGTCTGGTATCACTTTTATTTTCCTCCAAAATCTGCTTTTGGCTTCATATTTGTGTGTAGCTCTTCATGCGAGGAGCGCCAGAAAATCAAGGGTGCACCTTCAAACTACCGAAGCATGCGCCTGCAGGCTCCCCGGCTGGTTAAGGCCATCTCCAGTACGGTATTCGTACGTGTGTTGGTCTTCTCCGCTCTTAACTGACTAAACAAAACTGCTTCTGCAATGGCTCCGCAAAAACGTGGCCCCATCTTCAGAATGCCACTGCGGTAGCAGGGTGCCTCTCACGAACAGGATGATCGGCAAGTGCGACTACGCGTGCACTGGAGACAGTTCCATTGCGTGCGGAGGTGCGGGCAGCATCAGCCTCTACATGAGCACGAAGTTCGGGAACCCCTGAGCGGGTGACAAATAAAATTTGTGGATTGCGCCTGAGGCAGCCGGAACGTTCCTAGGGATACAACTTAAGCAGCACACCTGCTGCACGACCTGTGCATTGTTTATTTGTGCTTGATATCAGCGGTGGTAGAGAACATGCAATCGGCGACAAGTAGCATCGGCAGCAATAGTTGGCACGTCCGAAGTTGTCATCATTGTAATCTACTGCGTCTATGATTGGCGGCAAAGTATCAGCTTGTTTCGCTGAGCAGATAGACTACTGCCGTAGGTACACGGCATGCATGTATGTGTTTTGGGTCATACCCTTGGGGCGGAGGAATGAATGCAAAGCGGAAGCGTAGCATCAACGTCATGCAATTCCACAATCTCGACGACACGGTTTCTGCAAGCTTTTCAAAGTCCTTGGCAGATGCTGTTGTAGTCGTTTATGTATATTGTTATGTTTAGCGATAGACGCGTTGGTTTTGGTTACTCGGTCTACGCCAGGTGAGGGGTGTCCAATGAACGCATCGTCTGCAGCTTGCCGGCGTGTAATACGTATTTATCAGGGCTGCATATTGCTTGGTGGTATATATCGTATCAGTACGAAGCGGTATGTGACCGCAGGAGGTTGTGTACGAAGCACATTGTGTGGTGAGGAGCGGAGCAAGCACCTCGCGCTTGCTCTCAATATTAATTCGACCGTTTCGCCACCTGAATATCTTCTCGGTCCTACTCTGGGCGATAGACACGATGCCGAGTGGAATTGTGTGCGGCATTAGCGTCGTTCCACCCGACAATGTCGACGGCACTGTTGATGTGACAAGTTCTCCAGCCTTCACGGATACTGCTTCAGTTGTGTGCTTACTTCGTACAATATGGATTTTCCTGATATACGGGCTGGTTTGTCTTACTTGTTACTCTTGCTGCGCTAGAACGATTATTGTCCGTGGTAGGTATCGCCAACAGCTTGTTTGCGTGGAAAACGTATTATCAGGGTTGCATACCGATTGGTAGCATATACCTTGTCAATAAGGAACCGAGGTCGACTAGGGGGCATTGTGTACGATATGCGCTATATGTGCTGCGGAACGGAGAGAACATCTTCCATTTGCTTTATTTATGCATCCGATGATAACGCCACCTGGATTCGTTTCGGTTCACAGCGTTGGTGCAAAAGGCTCAGTACTAGGTGGGAGCGTGGTTACCATCAGCGTTTTCCGACCCCACAATGTCGACGTCATGGTTGTTGCTCGCGGGCATATATCATTGGCTGACACTGCTGTGGTTGTGTACTTGTACTATGGAGTACACGGATACACGTGTTGGCTTTGCGGATTCCGCGTTAGTTGGAGTGGAGGCTATCCGCAGAACGTATCGACAGAAGCTTGTCCGCGTACAATGCGTAATATCCGGGAACCGTTTGGATCGGCAGTGTATGTCATATCGCTATATAACGGGTATCGTGTACAATATTCCCATTTGGGGCCACGGAGCGGAGGGAGCACCTGGCGTTTGATCCACGTACGCCTCCGATGATGGAGCAAACAATAGTGTTGGCGACTTCAGACCAATGTTGATTAATGTATGTGCTTGAAAGCGAGGCTGATGAGTAGCAAAAGAAGAGTGACAAGAGAGTGAACTCGAGAAATTTCGAAATATCTTGTCCAGCGAGCGACCGCGGTCCAGTTGTCAACAACAGCCCTGTCTATTCGCGTGTTCTACCAGTCTGCCGGCACCGTTCCGTGCGGTATCTACTTGATATTTCCAGAAGCACGATCGACCAAATAATGCCAGCTGCTGCTGTCAAGTGATCTGCGTACTTCGTACTCAGTGAACGAATTTGAACCATAACGCGGAATTATCTCGACAACAACAAACTACAGTTTATTATTATATCGGTTCCCGATTCCTAATACTAAACTTTCTCATTATATCCTGAGAATTTGTCAAAGAAAAACAGCAACATTCTCTGGACTTATCAACCACATCCATACCCGTATATCACCCATACACTGCAGTTATGTTAAGAACCGGATGGCAATACATGTTGCTTGATGAACCGGCAATGAATATCGTTGTAACACGCGCAACGAAAGACAATTGATGCTTTATTCACGAAACATTTAAAACCTATGTCTTCCCATAGACCCAATGCCAAAACACTACTATTGCTGTTGTTGCCTCCGCTGCGGCTGCTCTCCCTTCTAGTCTCACGGCGTCGCCGCAGGTCGGATCATCAAGCTTTTCCTCCTGGATCAAAATAGAAGTCGCCTCGACAGCATAGGCTTGACACGAACAGCAGCAGGGGACAGACCGTGCGGACCATAGATCAGGGTGGCCACGGCTATTTTAATTTTTTCATGCATTCATCAGTTTGAAAATATGTCTTTTATTGTAACCGAGCTAGCTCATGACGCAATATGGAAGGACAGCATCCAGCATGCTGCCAACTGCCAGACAAGAAACGCCCCACTTCATCCGTTTCAAACGCCACTGCATAATGATTGCTTCATAACGTCAACATACCTATATAATATACAACATATTATGCCATACCGCGTCGCATCTATAAATTGCCGATCACTACAGTACCTGTCGCTGTACATGCGCGTAGTATCTCGATCAATATTCCTACATGGTGAGCATATGCAGCAGTACCGTGAAAAGTTCAACGTGTGTTTTCGGCCCAAGCTTATTACTTTATCATCATAGCAGAAACTACCAGGGCAATGGACAATGAGCGGGGGGTTGTGCTACTCTGCAGTCCAGATATACTCGACGGAGTATCATGCTCAACATTCAGGTATGCTCTTCTTCTCATACTGTAGTACTATACCACTATTACTACTATATATGTCGTGACACGCGAATTAAGTACTACTCCGTTTCTCCCTGTAGATATATCTCCTCTTTTCGGCACGCAACAGTAGTCGCGTAGCACAGGTGGTCGATCCTACACTTTTGTAATATGGATTGCACGCCAACAAGAGACCAAGTGTGCGAATGTTCATAAACAAACGTATACGTTGGATTCAAGCGTTTATTTATCATATAACTATATTTCTGCTGTCCTTGCTCGGTGCTATCATCAAGCTAGCACCACACCACCGCAAATGCCAAACTCAGCAATAGGCCGGGCTTAATCCTCCTCGTACTGCTCATGATAAGTAATAACTCTCAGCGAGTGCACATGGCCCACGTGTCTCTGTGCAGTCACTGCGCTCACGGTATTAAGGCAACGAATCTCAGCCCTGCCTTGAATATCGAAATGTATCCTTGCAATATTCGGATTTATGTGTACTGACAAAATACAGCACTACTGATGAACATAAATAAAGAATCTGAACATATATACGGGTATGTGCGAACACGTTAACTCAAAACTCCACATTTTCCATCCATTCGAACATCGGTATTGAATGCTCAAAATCTACTGTTCGCACATACGTATGCACCTGAAACCAAAACGTGTACTCATTGCATCAACCTAGGAGTATATATGTACGATGGTAATGTTGGTTATGCACCTCTCATCACGTAGTGGTTTCTCGCGTGTGGGGGTACGACCTAAGAGTCAGCCTCCGCAGATACCCCGGTAGCGCAACAAGTTGCACATATTTCGAGTACATATAGCACAGCATGATTCAATTTATCGAATTCTCTTATCATACTGACTACCACCAGTCACCAACTCAACGGGAGCCACAGGGAGGAAGGGGAAGATAGAGTCCTTAGGGCATTTCCCGTCGTGGGTGTGTGTGCGCGTCTCCTGGGTAACATCAGGTAGCCTGCAACAGAGGTAAGTACTTCAGCCGGTGTCAAAAACTGACTGGTTGTTGTACAAGCTTCAGCTCTCAGAAACGCATATTAAAAGAAGTACAAAACTCCAGGCCAGTGTTTATATTATCGCCCTTGTCCAAAGGACAAGATGAAGAGGAGGCGGAGGAGAAAAAAAGAGGAGCAAAGGAGAGTGCGTGTGCACGGTCGATCGATCACGACGCTCCCAGTTCTCAATACCCCTCGCATGCGGTGAAGAGTAAAAACTCAAACAAAAAATCTCGGTTGAACTCTAAACGGCATTTCGGGGTTCCCCCGCATATATCCGACATAACTGATCAAGAGGATTCCACTTTTTTGGTTTTGTTTCCATTCCATTTATAATCTTCGACCTTCCTTTCTCTCTCCTCCCTAGTCGTAATTCAGATCCGGGGTCACAAAGTAGGCTTCTCTCCCTCCTGCCTCACTCCACTGCATACTACTGAACCCGAACTGGACATACCGCTGCTTGTACTGACGAAGTACTTTGTACTGCTGCTGTGGCCTACACGCTACAGGCGTTTAGGTTCCCGATCAGCAACACGGTATAGACTATAGGCTACTGCTGGGTGGCATGGTGGCTATCCTTAACACTTTCCCTCGGTGGAGGTGACATAGTCAAACTTGCTACATTAAACTATCGAATTTGATTACCCAATACCTAGGTTATAATGTACTCTTTCTTGATTCTTACTGCGTCATAACCTACTATGTTATATCTTCCCAAGAGTGTCAACTCTCGTTACTTGGTCGGTATACTTCTCTGTACTGATTGTCTACGTATTTATCTTGTGCATCCGGTGCCATGTCGCAACAAAAGTCATTACTACTAATTTGTGGCGTCGCCAAAATATCAACCGTTCCAGCATCGATCACGATGGGTGGCCAAACCTTGTATAGCAAATGCAAAAACATGTATAATATTTCAACAAAAAATGCACACTACTGCTGTAACATGTGTGAAGCATGGATGAGTATGCCAACCGCAAAAATATCACACACAGACCTTGAAACTCGCGCGGGTGTCAATATACATATACCAGACAGGCATACTCGGCACGATATTACTTCGTACGCTAACTACTACGACGCCATTACTGGCCGTACGTTTTACTTCTGAAAGGATGCCAGTCAAACAGCAGGTTTCATTATCCTACTTTGCTCCTGAAACATATTTCGAACTGCCATGGTATTCTACTGCCCAAAGGGTGAATTAACAGTTGAAGGCAGGTTTGCGTTGGAGAGAGACAGGATGTCGTAGCACTGCAGAAACCTCACAACCGCACCTCAAGAATTAAAATATTTCACTGATCAGTTTGCTGACCAAGAACCATGAAATAACGACGTTGCAGCCTACCACGCTTCTGCCGCCCCCGTACAAATGAGACGTGTGGTGTTACTACATACCAAATCTTGCCCAAATAGACTGTTAATAGCAGTCCAACCACGTTTCTGCCCCCCTTTCATACAATAAAGACGTGTGGTGCTGCGTACTATGTATGAGGCAAATACATATTGCCGTTATGTGGATGCGACCCCTCGATCCAGTTTTCCTTTTCTAGCAACCCAGATAACGATATCCAGTGATTCCAGAAGCGATATTCGAGCGGCCGTAAAGCGATCCAGATTATGATGTCAAGCGACCCCAGAAACGATGTTCTAGCAGAACCAAACGATCGACGATGATTCGGCGATTCCAGAAGACGTTCTCCCCCGGCAATCCACAATAAATAGATGATACCGTGGGCCGATCCCGAAAAGTCACTTCGTCGACCCCACGATTCTGTTGTTAGTGCGGCGACTCCGGAGGCTCTGGCAGTCCCGTCGAACAGTGCTGTTGAGATTCCAAAAGTTGTATTTTCGGCAATTCCAAGCGCTTTGTCTGCAGCGACCCCGTGAAACGTCCTTCCGGCGACCCCGCGTTGAAACTAAAGCCGACCCCTGTTGTGGCTGGCGGTCCCTGTTACAGTTTCACACGTTAAAATGCGAAGCCCTTGTCGAAGTCGCCGGCACAATTAACAACCGGCCTAAGTTCCGTGTCATCGGGGCGAGTTTGGGCTCTCATTGGAGCAGCCGTGTGCGCACTACTCGCCTGTGGGCGCGGAGACCCCTGCGCGTAGCACTGGGCTCCATTGTGTGTGGTAGTGTTGTGTGTAGAGCACCACCTTTGCCCAGCACGGCCCCATTATCCATATTTCTTCTTCTGGCCGGCGGGCTTGTTGCGTTTCCCGTTGCCCTTCGCAGCCACAGCACAGCGGCTCCTGTGATGCCCCGTCTCGCCGCAGTTCTGGCATATGATGGAACTGGGATCAGGTGATACTTGTGCTGCTGTCATGGCCACGCTATGTCCAGCATCCTCTCCCGTTATGTTCTTTTACAGCCCGTCCTGGTAGATGTGACGTAGTACGAACTGAATCGTCGGGAGATCGAAGCCAGGGCCCTCCCAGGTCGCCCGCTTGACGCCCCGGTACTCGTCCGTCAGGCCTTGCGGAACGATGTCCGTGAAGTGCCTGTCCCTGAAATATTCCTCCATCTTGGTCAGTAGGTTGCGCAGTGTCGCGAGTTCGTTGATGTAATCGTTCGGGTCATCCCGGCTTCAAGATCGTAGTCGCGACTTCCTCCGTTGTGGCACGTATTGTCTTGGTGGTCATTTTCGGGTACTTCGACTCCAGCTCCTTGACGACCATTAACCAGTTGCCGCGAGTTCTCCGTGCGCTCTCTTCGTTCTTCGTCACTAGCAGGGCCGCCGGTTTCTCGTTGATCAAGTAGAGGATGGCTAACATATGCTGGTTGGCTCTGTCATACGCGGCTTGGCGTTGCTCGAGAGACTCTTGCAAGGAAGCTGTCACCCCGTTGTCGTGATGCTGGGGCTTGTCCCTCCAGTATGCGAAAAACATCTGGACGGGCGATACTCAGCGTGAAGCATGCCTGTTTGTACCAGTCGTCAAACTGGTCGGGGTTCGTACCGCTGAAAGTCTTGATACCCCTCAAAGCGCTTGAAACGCTTCCAGTCGGAAAAACGCCCTTGTTTTCAGCAAAGTGGTTCCTCTCGTACGTAGCAGCAGCGGGGACCCCGCTTTTCTCCACGAAATATACTGCAGTCGCCCCGCCTCGTACGCGAACCGAAACGAACTCAAATCAAAATATTTGCGCCGCTTTTAAGGACCGGTATAAGATACGTACCTATTTACTCTCCAGGGTCAGCCGAGAAGCACAGCACAGTGGTACTCGTACTCGTAGGAAACAGCAGTAGCTTCAGATGACGATAATCGTGGTAGCCGTGTGCAGTCCTTTGTATCAGCAAGTAGCTCCGGAGAGCGATGCTCCTGGCAGCTCTGTAGTCGATGTTTCTTGTTGTTGTTGTGCGTTGTAGTCTTCGTACAGCAGCTCCAGGCCGTCTTATTGATCGTAGCAGCTCTGTGTGAATAATCTCAGTGTCGCAACAGCCTGGCCTCAGTTGTTGTCGTCTCTCGATGATATTTATTTCTCGCGGCTCTGCTGTGGTTACGTTAACGAAGACTCACAACCTGTTAAGGCATTTCCCGTCGTGAGCCTGCGTGCGCTGCTCCTGAGTTGCATCGGGTAGCCCGCCGCAGAGGTAAGTACTTCAGCCGGTGTCAAACGGTCTGGTTGTGGCTCGAGCTTCAGCTCTCAGAAACTCATATTGAAGAAAAATGAAGCTCGAGGCCAGTGTTTAAAGTATCGCTCTTGTCCAAGAGGAGAGGATGAAAAGGAGGAGGAGGATGCAGAAATTGGAGTGCAGGAGAATGCCTGTGCACGGTCGATCGATCACGAAGCTCCCAAGTCTCAAAACGCTTACGTAGCATGCGGTGAAGACTAAACACTCGAACAAAACAACTCGGTTGAACTCTAAACGGTATTTCGGGGTCCTCCCGCATATATCCGAGATGGATGATCCAACAGGGTTCCACCGCATACTACTGAACCGGCATTGGAGATTCCACTGCGTGTGCTGCCGTAGCACTTGGTACGGCTGCTGTGGCCTACTCGCAACAGGCGGCTATGTTACCGATCAGCGACTCGGTATAGACTACTGGCTACTGCTGCGTAGCATGGGAGCTATCCTTAACAAGAGGGAGGCAAGGAAGCAAGACTTTCATGTTTTCCGCTGTACCTTCATATTCCACGTCTGCTCGTACTCGGATCGAAGCCCAGCCTGGGCCCTCGACCAGACAACCACAAAACAGACAGGCATCACACACCTACAATACCACTCTCTGTTGGCTTCATCTGTGTCTCGTCCCTTCACTGCACTCTCCAAATCCCCGAACATTCAAACAAGCTACACTCTCAATGTCGAATGTGGGGGTAGTCGAAATTCTGAAGTCGATATGAACTAAAGTCAAGAACGGAAATCTCAGCAAACACTCAAATAAGTTCATAGGGGTACTCACTGGGACAGTATGTACTGGCCGTAGTAATCAACTGGCAGTAGTAGTCTACTGATTGATCATTCACCAGTACGTTGTTTCTCATGCACGTCCAAGAAACACGCCATACTATGGTACGGAAACACATGAAATCCGCTTCGGAAGGGGAGAGGGAAAAAGAGAGACATTATACTGCTGAATACAGTACAGTGATTGATTCGGACGACAGTATACATCGCTACTGACTGCGTCAGCCAGTGCCCAGTCCTGCAACTTCTCGGCCCGCCCCCACCCTTGTGCTCTCCACCACACGACCTTTCTGCTCCACTCCCATCACCTCCCCCCCACCCTCCTCCACCTTGTCCCGCCCGTTCACCCGCTCCATCGCTTATTCGCCTAATGGCCGTTGGTTGCCAGGGGTGCAGCGTCTAGGGCTAACCGAGCCCAATTGGGTCAGCTCCTGACTTCGCCGTCGTTTTCGGGGCGATCGTCGCAAGCGCTTACCGGACCCACTTGGTCATTTTGCTGCTGTTGCGGACATGGCTGCTGGGACTGCTGCTTCCGTTGCAGCTGCTGCTGATCCTCGGCGCCATCGCTCGCCTCTTGCACCTTCACCTCACATGTATCACCACCGTCTGGGCTGCTGGATTTAGTCAACGCAAGGCAAGATCGGGTTATTCCACTATCAGGGCATTGACCTTTTCGTGGTGCAGCTGCTGACACGTTCAGCGCTGACATCCTGCCTGCCGTGGGCACCCGAAATACCTCGGCTCGCAGCGCGTCCTTCTTGGTGCACGCCTCGAGTACTTGATTTACCTCGGCTCTCAGCGCGTTCTTGTTGGCGCGCCGTTCCTCATGCAGCATCACAATATCAGGTGGTTTCCTGACGATGGGTGGGATCTCCGATATTTGAAGACCTACCTCATTAGCTCGGGCTCTCTTCAACGCTATGCAGCTATAAAGAAACAATAGTTCTTCTTCTCCGATATCGCTTAAAGGTCATCTTCCATAAACGGCAACACCGCGTCGCAGACCTTGATTTTGATCTCCAGACCTGCCCTCTCTTTAACTCTGCAAATCTCTTGCTCCCGCGCGGCCTCATGAAGCATGAGGATTTCCTCAAGCATAGCGAGATGCTCCCCGCTTACTTGGATGACTTCACCAACCCCATCGCCACCACCACCACCACCATCACGATGACACATCTCAAAAACGTCCAACCCGCGCAGGGCTGACAGACACCTGTCCTAGCCAGAGACTTAGTCTGACACGCTAACGAATTGGAAATGTCTATTCTCAGACAGGTATCAGTCGAGAACAGGGACGAGGAGAGCACGCAGCTCATAGGAAAACACGCTAATCTAAATTCATATTCATTTGATCCATTTCACAAGCGTCCTGGTGTGAGGAGCTCGTCGCAGAGTGATTACGTACAGTGGTCGATGCTCTACACACATCATCTCTGCAGACCACACCGATGAATAGAAAACCCGTCAGCCAACTAAACGGGTCCACTCCGCCTGTCATCAATCAATACCATCAACCACATATGACCCCTCAATCCATAATAACTCTATGAGGATCTCCGAATCTCCACCAACAGGCACCCTCATCTGAGATCGCTGTACCAGGATAAATATCATCAAGGGTCACCGTATCAGGATCCTCACGAGCTGGGAATGGAACCGAAGCATCTTCACCACAGACGACCGACTCAGTGGTGACAGATCGCAGTTGACCCGCGCCGTTTCTCGGTGTGCTGCATAATCCGACGTCAGCACAAAGGTCAACAACGCCCTCACCGACAATCAGCTTGAGGCCGTCCACCTGCTCGCGTCTGCGAGAGGACCGCCACACGACAGACATATGGCAGTGTCCGCGGATTGTGGTCACAACAACGGATAATATCTTGTTGCCCCCACGGTGGTGTTCGTAGTGGCCGCCAAATCTGAATGCAAAGGTTTCAGTCAGGAGGAGAATCATGCCATCAACATTCCCGTCAAATACCACGATACCATCCATTCCCGTCAATACAAGCAGTAGAAAACCACAGTAAGCAACGAAATTATATTTCCATTTACACGAGAGATGTTGCCTATAACTTTATGTAAATACGTACACACTGGGCATGTAAACGTCCCAGTGTTCTCGAAAATATGTTGAACTACCCACTGTTGATTGCTGTACGATACATAGTGAAACATACTTGTACCTAGTGCGAACGTAGTGCAACTTTGTTACCCACGACCACAGCTGAGACATTGCGCTTCTTCTTTAGGGTAAATCTCGCTGGTTCTGTTTTTCATATAGCTGGTGTTATCAGGCACGCCTGAGTATGTGGTTTCATTCGCATATTAAGTATCTACCTATCATGAGTTCATCCTTTTTGCCGTTGTCATCGCCCAAGACTGATATTTCGATTTCAAATTCAAGGTATTTGCTTGGTCAAGTATCAGGATCCTGCGCCGTAAGCGTCCATCTAGCTACTGAATTTCATCACGGGAACGTATTAGAAAATGGGCATTCAAATCCATACATATGTTGATGTGCAGTCACTACGCACGAATAAGTACCCGGTAGACCAGCCTCCTAATTTGAAAATTCGGGCAAAGGAAATATGCGGCGAGGTAGTAGTGGTTCTTACTCGTACGTTGTTCGGTATATTCCAGGGCCTTCCTCGGGAAAATTCCTGAAGATTTCGGGAATCGAGTAAATCAGCCATATCATCCTAACCGATGTCGAATAACCAATGTTACAAACATCACAAGAAAGACCAAACCACGGTGAATCGAATGACGACGTTTTTTTTTTTTGTTACGATGTAGGAGCCGCGGTATGGCCACGGGAAGTTTACCACGGGAGTTTGCTTTTGAATTCCCGTGGTAAACTTCTCGTGGCCACACCGCGGTTCCTACTTCGTGAAAATAAATGAAAACGCCGTCATTCGATTCGCCATGATTTGATCTTTCTTGTGGTGCTTTTTCCATTGTTTATTCCTCCTTGGTTAGTTTGATATGGTTGATTTACCTCGATTCTCTAAACGTTCGGGAATTTCCCTGAGGAAGGCCCTGATATATTCCATATTCAATTTATCATCATCGGGGACGATGCTCAGAAGGATCCTAAGACGTTGCTAGGTATTGAGAGAGAAATTGCAGCGAACAGGACGGGCTGCCGTAAAGTACACCTGCCAGTATTACTGGCATCGCGCCGTGCTGATTAAGTGGCGGCCGTGCCCACATATTCACTCCTCTTCTCCACTTCTCCTCCTCTTTTTTTCCTTCTCTCGGTGTCTCAGATCAAGCTTCTTCCCACACTGGCCAAGTAAGCGAGTATTCACAACATCTACTTCGTATTTGGTTGTTATCCCTCGCGATCTTCACAGCCAGTTCGCTGCCACCTCCGCATATATATATATATATACTTAGACAGACGCTACACGCGCTGCTTACTTCAGAACCGATTTTCTTGGTGTATAAGCTGGTCTCATACAAACGACAAACCAAAACACCCATCCCTACCGAATAGTGTGGTATTGTGAAACAAAATCCCGTGATGACGCGTGCTACGATAGAGGTAGCACGATTTGAACTGGAAGTGTTCTGAATGACGGGGGCCCTTCACCCAACATCGTCATTTGCCAAATAATGCATGGTATACTTGGGCCTTGGAACTGCTCATCGGGTAGCACCTTCATGTCCCTCCAACAACCAGTTTCCGGGGGGGTTATAGAGCTCCTCAATTGATCACGCCAAGAAAATAAACGATGCATCTCTCCAAACACAATCACACACCCCAACCGAATATTGTGGTATTCTAAAAATAGACAAGTGATACAGCCCATTTGCTCTTCCACGCCCGTATGCCAGTGCCTGCACACCTGCCTTGCTGGAATGTGTGCACCTCCACCTTGTCAAACGTTTCGATAAACGAATCCACTTTACCTAGCTTATAGGTTGCCATAGGCACTTGTGCGAGGGACAGATTATCGTTCGCCACAACCGGTCTTGTGACCGCGAATCCTAGGTACCGGCAATTTTCTTGTGCAAGTCCCTGTACTGGCGGTTGTGCAATTATTTCTTCATGTTGTGTCGGTTTGCCAGTGTCGTCGTATTTTGCAAGCAATAGTAGCAAGCTGCAGCCGCGACAGCATATCTTCAGTAATGTTCGTATAGCAACGTGCTGGTGCAGCAGTTGAAACAGCAGTGCAATCCTCTCTGAACGCCGAGAGGTCATTAGCAGCAGTATTACGTACGTGTCTACGCGTTCCGTTCTTCCTGTACACACACGATAATCTGTCCGGGATTCGCCTGTCCATTTCCATTTTTGAAGTTTTGCTCCGGCATCAATACGTATACAAATTCCGCACTAGCAATAAGAGATCATAACACTCTGTCCGCCATTGGAACTACCATTCGGATAGCCATGTCCCTGTCTTTACCGAACGAAGTCGCATATAGCGGCTGGCAGCAGGGTTTTGTCCGGTGCAGAACTGGTACAAAATTGGTCCTGCAGTGACACTGTATGGGGACCACGGCTTCAACCCGACGTAATAGCCAGACAACAGGTATGGATGGACGTACATAATATAACCCGCCTATATATACGAGGGTATTTACGAGTGGAGCCAACTTTGACGGGTGATGGGCTCGTTCGGCCCGGTCCCACCCTTGATGTCCTCAAAGCTGCCCTCCCCAAGCCCCGCCAGCTAGTCTCCAGGTGCACAAAGCACCGGCCTTGCTCGGTGCATGCGATTTTCACAGGCATGCCGCCGCAGACGCGGTTTTAATGTTGCAGACCCCCGGCCCAATCAGGCCCGTGATAGCTTGACGTGGAAAGCCTGGCCCAGCCGAGCCCGGGTCATCAGGTTCTGAGTGATGCGTTGGACGCATCGTGATCACGGGCCGGGTACAGAAGACTCGTGCTACAACGCGCTGGATAACGACATAAATTGCACCAGTGACAGAGCACGAACAGTTGGGTTCGGGGTAAAATTTGTGTTGTAGTTTAACATTTCGAGGCTGTAATGTGACACTGATATTGAAACCCAAACCCAATTTCAGGAGTACGATGCCACGGGACCACCGCCCGAGACGCATATACCCTGACGGGACGTTCAATAAAGCAGCTGAAGCACACCTGCCGACGGCCCCCAGCACAGCGTGGGCCGTTCACGGTGGCTCATCACATATAAAGGGCGACGCACGCCCGGCTGTTTATCAAGCTGCACCTCCGATGCCACACCCCAAAATCGACGAACTGGCCAATATATCAGTATCGCTGAACATCAAAATATCCCCATCGCCAGTCATTGCCCGTGCACGAGCCATGACAGCTATACAGGAAGCAAGCGCAGGACTCTAGCCTATGAAAGACTTGCATCGAGTTGATATATCGACGGATATCTCAGAATGCGAGGCCTATCTCGTGTAGGTATGTCGGCGTGAGCACGCGACGTGTAGTGCGCACTACAACATTCCACCCGAAGAGTGAGAGTAAAGAGTACGTCACAAATGTTCCTGGCGTATGTTTGGCATTCATCTGTGAACGAAGTGCATGAATGTATATGTGTTTTTGCATTAGGTTATGGTAACGTATTTAATCGTTTGCATGCTTGGAACAGACGCCGAGTGCTCGCTCCGCTCCGCAGCAGACAATAAGAGCCTTGTACACGATACCCCTCCCGTTAGACTCCGTCCCTTACTGATACGATAGACACTACTAAGCCATCTGCAGCTCAGACAATACGCGCGCCGACAAGCTGCTATCAATACGTTGCACGGACAACCCTCTTTCGGACGCAGACGGAGTCAGATGACCCTCCAACACGTTTACCAGTAAAACCAATACGATACATTAGCCAATGCAGCAGCACCCGCCAAGAATTTCCGACAGTGCGAAGGTAACCGCATTGTTGCCAATTTGGGGGACTCTGATGCTGCCCACGCCTTCACTCGGAAATGAGCCTTCACCTCCAAGGGTAGGACCCTCAAACTTTTAAGGGGCCTTCCCTTTGGATGCAGGCTTGGAGACAACGCGAGGTGCTCGCTCCGTTCCGCATCAGGCGATGCGCATATCGTGCACAAAGCCCCTCCAGTAGAGCACCGTTCGATACTGATACATAATGCGCTGCCAAAATATAATAGCCCTGATGACCCCAATTCTCCGCCGAAAAGGTGTTGAAAATATATTCCACGGACAGCCGTCGTTTTGGCTCAGACGAAGTCATCAAAACTAACACGTATACCACTAAACTCCATAATATATGTATACGATTACAGCAGTATCCGCCAGTGATTCAGACCAGTTGGAGTGACTATGTCGTTGTAATATTCGAGGTGGAAGAGTCCGATGCTGCCTCCTCCTCCGCCCCGCACTGGGTCCTTCGCTCCCAGGGTATGACCTAACACACAGACATACATGTCACATATCTACAGCAGTAGACTACCTGCTCAGCTCAATGTGTTTATACTTCATGTCCATCATAGAGGGAGTAAGCCACAATGATGCCAAACTCGGAGGTTCCAATCACTGCTGCTGATGGTACAGGTGGCCGATTGCACTCTAGCTACCACCGCCGATAGCAACGGCAAACAACATCATGCAAAGGTCATACAGTTGGAGTAGTGCTGGAGGGGTGCCTCCGGGGGAGTTCCGACAGTTAGTGACGCAGTCTAGCATGTTGGTCGCCGCAGTTGGTCGGATCCTCCTTGGCCTTGTAGACGCTGATGCTGCCGTTGCCTCCGCACGCCGTGGAAGTGTCTCCAGAGCACGGGATGTTGCATACACCCTTCTTCTTCTTCTTCTTAGGCTCGGCACTACCGCAGTGGCATTCTGGGGTACGGGGTTGCATGGTAACGGAGCCATCGCAGAAGCAGGTGTTTGCGTCAACCATGAACGGAGATGGCATACGGGGTGGTTCAAGTTGAATTAGCCCAAATTGTGTCAGCCACGAATGCCGCTTGCAATATCTACTCGAATGCCATATAGTCTGTATCATACTGACCCGCTAAACAGTGAAAGCGGTTGCCATAGTATGATTATCAGTGGAGGTCCTAGGGCTGGCTCTAGCGGCTACAATATACCCCGACCAACTTAGAGCCGAAACAAAGGTCTGACACAATCTGGCGTTTCCGTAGGAAACATTGGAGGGGGGGGTTACATTGTTTTTATGAATGAGCCGGTTTCAGGTACTACAAGGCATTTCAGCAAAACCATTCGCCTCGCAAATGGTCGAACGTTAGACTGCGTACGGGCAACATGGAGTCATTTTAAACGACAAAAGCTGATCATATACTGAAACTAAGTAATTAGTAGTCAACTGCACACTAAGCGTGTTTTCCGACAAGAAGAAAACTACCCACGCCGTTTTTAGAGATATATCCTGAAATTGTGCAAACGTATTATTTGAGCCCCTGCCAAGACCTCGGAGAACGGTGTTAACTGTTTGTTGTTTGTCGGGAATTTGACGTTTCGTAAGGCTCATAAACCCAACTCCAACTCCAAAAACAAACATCTGACGAAACCACAACCACACACTGCCTGTTCCTGGGTGAACAGGGGTTCATAGAACACGTGTACAACATTTCAGAACCTATCTCCCCAGAACGGCGTGAACTTCCGATTCTGGCCAACCTGGAGAGTTCACTTCGAACCAGCCTGCACACTGTAAAGGAGACAGCGTCAACCAACCACTGACATTGATAGAGCCTCAACTAACCGGATAGCCTGCATCGGTGCCTTGAATGCGACAATACTTATTTCTTGCCAATGAGCTGTTGCCAGTGCATTTCATGGACAATAGATTGCGCCACGCTCACTATAGACTATAGACAGCCGTGCACAGATTTATATCGGCCGATAATGTGTACCAAAATATGCAGCGTGTGTTCGAGTCGAGTTTCGAACAACATATAAGAGTACAGTATTCCACTCAAACTGTCTCTCATGATATATGATATGTGGCTCACTGGTACATAACGATTGGCTACTAACCCCACCTGAGCCGTTAGCCGTCGCGAAGTACTTAAAGCCCAGGCAGAAGCAGGAGTCGGCGCACGTCTGGGTAACAGATGCATGGTCGAGAGAGGCAGCGGGATCATGTATTATTGATGCGCCTGTCGCTCAATGCATTGGTATTATACTTTATGATTGGTTCAGCGCTCACGCGCGTCGTGACGGAGAAGCAAATCGTGTCAGACTGGTTGGTAGTCCTAGGCCACATTATGTTCTCACTTGCGTCGTCGTCTTCGCCCAGGTGGTGACTGGGCCATCTAGAGGCGAACTCTTATCGGCGGGCACGTAACAGCCAAGGTGCTCGGCACCCGTTGCCTCTCCTACGACGACGTTGCCAGTGGGCCTGGGTGGCTTGGTCCTCTTCGGTGTAGGCGCCGGGGTCGGCTTAGGAGTCTTGGGCGGGGTAGGCGCTTGGGTGGGCGCAGGAGTGGGAGCCGGTGTCGGTGCTGGGGTTGGGGCCGGGGTAGGAGCCGCGCAGAAGTCGTTACCAACAACCATACCGGTCAGAAGGGACAGGTCGGGGGTGTTTCCCTGGTCATCGGCATAGACCGCGGATACGATGATGCTTCCGCCAGGGGCTTCGTTACAAGCGTCTAGCATAACTGCGAAATCCGCAGGAGTGGACTCAAGGTCAGCCACGGAGAAGGTAACGGTATTCTTCGAGATGGATCCGGAAGAGACGGAGTCGACCGGAACGCTGAACTCGATCGTGAGCGTGGCTCCTGTGGATTCGCACGGTATGACGATGCCTCCGCCTGACGAGAGGATCTTTTGCAACGCCGCTGATTATCGTGCAGTACGGGAGTTGTTCAGACGTGGAGGGAGGGGAAAGGTTTTGGGCGTGCTCCCATAGTATTGTTTGCGAACATGTTGCAATGTTCCACCACGCGGAATTGATGCCGTATGGTTCCTTTTGGCATGTGAACAAATAACTAAACCCGCGTACGGTATTTCGATAGACATTGAACGAAAACAAGCCAAGTGCACAGTACCGGTAGCTATGGTAGAAATGCAGTTGCGTAATGATCAACTTGTAGGCATGCTACGGGTCTGGACTCATACGCGACATTCCGGCAGTATCAGAACATGACTACTCATCCACTGCTAAGACGAGTATACGAGTGTAGAACGAGCGCGTGCACTGCATTCACGCCACCATCAGCAACATTTCGTCGTTTTCTGAAGCTTGCACCGAGTGCAGCGATGACATGTCGTAAGCTGTGGTAGAAAGCCCACGAAATCGTGGCTCAAGCTCGCGTCAAGCGTAGCAAGTACATACAGTAACGTTGCGGCGTCCTAACCCCACAAACATCGTGGCCGAAAGGTCGATTCAGGTGCGCATATCAAACGTCTAAGATGGCTGCGCACGTTCAGTAAAGTCACGATTTGACATAAACGATACACCAAGGGCATGTGCACAGGTGCAGCAATGTACAGCGAGGTGCATACCAGGTCTCATTTAATCAGTACCATATACCAGGTGCTTACGAAAAAATCAATTTCATCAATTCTACCAAACAAATTATTGAAGAGGCCTAAACTATGCACAGTATCAGGGAGTTAACTTACTGTGCCAATTCCGTCCAATGGCTCTATCATCTCTAACAGTTGCCATCGAAACGGATAATTTGCCTGGTTTCAATACCGAGACCGGTACTGTTGTTTCATTTTGTTAGCCGCGGCTTACCGTTGAGCTTGTCGAAATCTGAGACTGTGAAGACGTTGGCAGCGTCGCCCCCGATCGCGAGAAGTTCGGCGGCGTTCGTTCCACTGCCTGCATCAGATGTTGCAATGGTTGCATTTCAGGCGTCCAATGTGTTAGACAATCGTGGAGTGCGGCTACCAGCACGATCTCTATATCCCGTGTACGCTCGCAATGCTATTGGGCAAACAAACGCAAAGTTGTCTTTACTGACGCATGCTTCGTACGGCAGAGGTATAGTAGTTTATAACGTTTCTACTGCCCCTCCTCTCGTCATGAGGTCTCTTCAAGTACAGCAACAAAAACACAACAACACTTAAAGCAGCACAAGAATATAATAACCATAGTGTATATTACTGCGTCCAGTACGTATACAGCAGTATTTGCGTTTGTCAATATTTACGTAATTTCGAACATAATTGTCTGCGGACGAACCCATTCAGTCAGAAGTGTGTTTTGCGGAAAATTGCTACCCATATCGTTGCACGGTTCCACTTGATCTTTGACCCTTTTGCACGACTCTGATACGTGTTTGAAGCGTGCCGTGTGGTAGAAAGAGAGTTGGACTCGCAGAGTTCTGAGTACAGCGTGTAAAGCCATTACCCAATCGTACACACGGCAGACGACAACGATCGCGATAACTCGGGACACAAAACCTGCCGACATAACTGTACGTCGATGGCATGCCAACCCACCTACTCCCACAGCAAGCACGATGATTCCAGCAGCCCTGGCTGCGTCTGCTGATCGTTTGGTGGCGGCGGTGCTGCTGCTTTTGCCGTCGGTGATCACGATCATGAACGATGCGCTAGCAGGATTAACGGCTAGGAGCCGAGTACCTTCATTAATGCCGATGGACGTGGTCGTACCTCTCCTAGCTTGCTTGTCGGCATCGACGAAAGCGTTAAATTCTTTTTCGGAGCCGAACGAACCGGAGGAGGTCAACGTACTAGAGTACTGCACGTACGATGCCATACCCCCATTGTCGAACAAGTTTCTGGCGGCGAAGGCGGCGACGGTATCCTCAGCGAAGTCCTGCTCCAGCGCAAACTCAGATGTGCTGACGCTGCCTGACCCATCGAGAACGAGGGCGAGGTTCACCTTCCGGGGCAGAAGCACACGCACGGGTTTCAACTTAGGACTTGTTTTACGGGGGACCATAGTAAACAGGACCTACTGTACACACAAAAAAAATAAAAATATCCGTGTGTTTGCTAACAATATTTGTTCCTACTATAGTAAACAGGACCTACTGTACGAGTACACACAAAAACCTATATGTATCCATATGTTTACTATAAGAATATTTGGTCCTATCACCACTTCTACAGCACTATACTAGTAGACTACAATTAGTATCCACGTTAACATATATACTTTGTATACAGTATTAGCATCTCGGACACCAATGTGTATTCTCCCATAATCGCGCCCTTGCTTTTGCGGCAATAGCCACTCTTAATCGTGGACCTTTCCCCGTATGTCCCGAGAGAGTCGTGTCAAACTTCGGCGAGGGCATACACAACACGTACGAGTGCAATAGGCAGGGAAAACAGCGCGTGAAATTGCACTTTTGTGAGGAAGGTACTGTATGTACCTGATACAATATACGTCGTTACCTTGATGTTTCCTACTGCAGTATATTTCCACTTGTGTTGTGGCATCGAGAGTTAGCGATATATACTACCTGATATTGGTATATCCCCTTCGAATCCACACGTTTGCGCTCCAAAGGTATCATAGGCATGCCGTGGCGTACCAAACTCCCGCTGGTGTAGAAACAAAAAACTGAAACATTGAAGCATGCGTTTATTTTCCTACTAAAAGGCAAAGATATAGTCGACCTCTTCGAAGGCCTGTGTTTGGATGGGACATATTTCCGCCCCCAGCGCCAGCCCTTGGCTCTACGTTAGCTCTAAGCCCTAAAGTTAAACGACACGAGTATTCAACCGTCTTCCACTGTTCATAGGTGTGACTACGACACCAAACACTAGATGTTCCAGGAGGTATTGCAGGCGGCATTCAATCGTGCCGGATGCACTTCGCAGCGTTGAGCTTCAACCTGATTGTACGCGAAAACGCTGTTCCGGTTGAAGAGGTATCTAGCTATGGAGCGCGTGATGGACGTCGACTATAGGTAGCTGGGACTGGTTAAAGCTAAGGGTACACCCAGTCACTCACCGTGTTGGCCGCGATCGTCGTTTCTCCTTCAAGAGTGAACGTCAAGGTAGCATCGTCGCACGGACACGACGAGAGCTGCGTGGAGTTGAGCTGGACGCAAGAAGATTGACCCATCACACTGGTCACGGTGAGCATGCTCAGCATACCCACCAGCTTAATTTTGGACATCGCCATTGCGATCCACGGCACAAGCCCTGTTTATTAAAAAAGAAAAAATGGCATGTTTATGCGATTGATGATTTGCAATTTGATAACTGTTTGTTTGTGTCAGTTTTGCTGACAAGGGCAGACATTTCAATTCGCGATGTTTTGCGCACCATCGGTGTACTGTTGGACGGTATGCACGTACGCTACAGGAAGGTTTAATGTGATACCTTTGGAGTCTTGTGCACATATACGATGTGTCAAAACAACCACATGTGCACCTTCCGTGTTCTGATGTTTTCAAAACGGGATGCCTATTTTATTTGCCCAGCTTTCGTTGGCCCTCAACTATTAAGAGGCGGCGACGAAATAGGTTGGTTCGTCTCTTTCTCCGGAGCAAGAACGACTGGAACAAAACCAGGAGCACCAAAAGAAGAACGCACTCTAAATTCCTATTATCCAGAAACTGTAGTCGAAACGACTGTTGTACCTCAACAGACGGCAGCTAACCCTACTGCTTACAGAGTTGTCCCACTCTATTCCTGTCTATATGCACGTTCTGGAGAGATCCTTCATGGACCTCCAGCGGTCCACTTCCAAATTAACTTGTACGCTTTACCACAGCTGTGAGGTTCACAATATATACACAAGGTGTACGGCAACGAGTATGTATCAAGGGTACGAGGTTTGGCCTATTAGACAACACACCAGATAATTCAACACTTCCGGTAGTCTTACCTGGGGAATAAGTTATGGGAGGCTGGGCAGGGCTGGAAGAGAAGAAGACAGGGAAGTGAGAGAATAGGGGTGTGGTGTGTAGATGATCCCGCTCAGCGCGTCCATGGAAAAACGATTTGACAGGCTGTCCTCTGAGAAATTTCGAAAACGCCCAATAAAGTATAGGCGTACCGTGTACCGACGGAGGAATCGACGGACGGAACAAGTACACGGCAGTCCTTTCATGTTTATGGCCGGTCCAAACGTTAGTGGAATTGTTAATAGTATACCGCTGTCTGGACTAATGCCGATTCATTCGATGCAATAGCTGCTGCGCACTTCGATTCATCTTATTTTACTTTGTACTGCTATAAATCGCAGCCCCATTTATCCGACTGAATCATACGATTCAATCGACACCGGAATCGAAGAAACTAAGTTGCGAATAATGTTAGGAATAATCCACATCGTACTTTGCCGGCCGGGGTCGACTGGGTTCACTCGTTCCCGATCTCACTTGGAATGGACCAGAACCGGTTCATGTAATGAACTCGGTTTTATATTGTTGCTGAAATCGATCTAACCCATGGACTACGTTTAGTTGTTTTATGAATGCTTAGTTTGGGTCGGGGACTGGTTGCCCTGTCGACTGGTGCTACTGCTCTCGAGGGGCTACCAATACTTATGCTACCAGCGCATAGTTTGAGCCCTTCGTGCGAGCGGCTTTGTGCCTAACTAGAACGTTGGACTCGAAACACAAATGTTGATTCAGCGTAGCAAATAATCCCACAGAGGGGCATATCACGAAACTTTAAACAACAATTGCTTTAGACTGCGAATGCGTAGGGTATGTACACTAGTTACCCGACCTCTCAGGCCAAAACGAGCAACCCTTTGCCGTATCCTTGATGTATTACCAGCAGTTCGACATGCGTTGTTGCTGTTGTGTTCTCGTTCTCACTACCCAACTACAGTAAACGGCTTCCCTATATGTAGCAGGCTCTGGTTTTGGGCCAGACAACACCATACAGGTTTGTCAATGATGAGTGGCGGTACACAATACCATGTACTACTGTAATTACTATTAAATAACAGGTATTTATTAAACAAGCAAACACGTATTTCAGCAGAAACAATACTTGGCAGACAGCTACTCGTAATTTGTGGCCCATTCATCGCCTACGGGGTAGGTCTGCTGTGGTCGTGTTCGTATTGCGTGCGGACTACCGCAAACTATAGGTTGGCGTTTATTGTGCACGTAGCTTTGGTTCTGCAGCTATATGCGCCTGTCCAAAGTTTTTGTCAATGTTCGTGAGTTTTAGGTTATAGTTTTGTACCAGGTATACTGGCATTACTGCTATTACTGCAGCAGGCTTCGGTTGGCTTTGCTGCATACCACCTGCCCATACGACCATACGATGTGTTCATGCTATCGTTACTGCAGCATTGCGCAGGTTGTGTGCCGGTACACGACCGCGACTGAGTGGGTGTTTTTTTTTTTGGAATTGTAGAATGTATAGTGATACTTCAGTACGAGTATATTTAATACCGTATTTGAGCAGAGGTTAACTACGGGATGGGTGCTTCAAAGTTCTGCTGCTGCTATATAGACATGTTTAGGATACCGAAATACATCATGTGGCCCCGAGTGCCCTCCGCGGTTCGAGGCCTCTTGTCGAGGCGATTTTGACCTTTTTTGTTTGATTGTTCTGCCACCGGGCCTGCCGTCCTCGACCACACGTAGGGGCAGGCCGCCCGACGGCCTCCTTGAGGCCTGGTGGGGTCAGGTTCGGCGCAGAGGTAAGCCAAATCGCCAGAAACTATATGCCCGTTTTTTACTGCTGTCATTTCAAAACACGAAACGCCTGCGGGCTCGCCGAATTCTACTCGCGCAACGCGGAGGGCCTGCGAGAGCCTGAGAGGAGTAAGCGTTGTTTTACCCCGGTCGGCGGAGTTGAAAGCTTTGTACGTACGAGGGGACCATGAAAGGGAGATCAATGATTGTTGCCGCGGCGGAACATCGTACGAGAGAGTTTATGTGTTTTATGAAGACTTTCGTGTAACTGTTTTAGGTTGGCAATGTTCCACTATGTCCGTACACAATGTACCAGTGCGTTCGACCTACAGTGACACTGAACTGCTACCTGTTGCTGCTGTCTGCCGAATAGGCGGCCTATACACCAGTAGCTGCACGACTTAGTACAGTAGTTCATACCAGGTAAGTTGTAACACGGTAGTAGTTGATTTAGTGCAATATCTGCCGCGATTTGCTGTCTATAGAGCCGTAGTACCGTATTCCACAGCACGACGTGCGATTACATATGATAGAAGAAAGCTTCCTGGTCGTATGGGCAACAGAAAAAGTAAACAGCAGCAAAATATGTAGTAGGATTCTATGTAGCCACTATATAAATGCCAAACGCACTGTACATCCGTCACAGCAGACCTCGTAGCCGCGACATCAAACAACACAGATCACCACAAGGTGTATTTTCATTGGGGGTGTGGTAAAAACAGGTAGGAACATACGAGTACGTCGTAAGCTGTGAGTTAACCTATTTTGTATCGTTTTTTAATAGCATTCTGGCACAACGAGCAGTAGATCAGTTTCCGCTGTTACGTGTCAAATTCTTCGTGTAGCACTGTCGTGTGCATGGATCGGTCGTTGACCTGTATATACACTACTGTTGTAGTTGCACTTTACAGGTGTAGGCGGAGCATCGGCGGGCATCAGTCCACCGCTGTGAAGCCTCTGTTGCAAATCATATATATGCAGAATCTGGTGCATGAGTCTTTAGCGCTGCAATTTAATGTCTGAATAGCGTCGATGACATCCCATATTATTCACGGCTCCAGGGTTGACATCAAGCGGGATGAACGATATCGAGTGAGGGAGGGGGGCACCGCGTTTTCCTCGCAATCAAATATTATTGGGTTTCGTCAGTCATAACTTCTGCACGGGACAACATTGGAGCCGACGATCCCAGCAAGTAAGTTGTCACAGTCGTAAAACGAGACAAATATAATTATGAACTCGACGAGTGGTGAAACAGACGCAGGGCTCATCTACGCGACGACTGGGTCGAACGCCTGGCCCCCACATCGCCCCCCAATGTTTGAAAGTGAAATACTGGAGAACCCATGACACGTTTCGAACATTTACAAGGGATATAGACCTTCGTGCTTGCTGCATTCATAGGCATTGTACAGCGGTAGTTGATGCATAGACTTCGCACTTCTTCATCTAAGCCATTTATCCATCGCGTAGTGAAAGACACGGGCCTGTATGATAATAAAGAGAACGTCGATGAAAATAGCAACTCGCGTACGGACATCCCAATTACCTTCAAGATAACACGGTTTTGTTTTAAGTATATGGTGACTCATATGTGCACTTAATTTAATCCTTGGACGTTTTAACTCGTGGCTATTCATTTGGTGGAGCACGAGTCGCCGTCGAATAACGCGGCGTGCGTGAATGTCCCATCAACAATCGGGCAGGGCTTATTTATGACATTCAGCTGTCTGTTCCCCCGTCATGTCAGATGCGACAAAGTACGCGAGTTGCATTTCTTCACAATGGTACGATGTTTAAGGAACCTGGCACCATACGCAGTATATAAACATGTACATATGATATGCAGCATGTTTGTTTCCCATCGGAAACTTCAAACAATATTTAAATACGTGCCTGTTTGTGGAATTGGGATTGGACTAATATATTGCACACAGCAGGTATTGCTGTACCTCTCCTTACCTATTTGGTAAACGCAGTCGTCAGTAGATCTTCAGATGCCAGCGATCTGGGTAGAATGTATAATAGAACAGGTGTTTGAAACATGCGAAGTATATACCTTGTAGCTGGTATTTCGTACCTGATATAATACGTGTTATGAGCGTCAGTCGTGACAGACAGTAGAAAAATCCGGATATTACGTTTTGGGCATAACAATGTGAAGGAAAAAAACTTGACGGTGAAATGAGTTTATTTCGTTTTCCATCCCGTCGATGGTATGATACTGTGTACCTCATAGGTGTGAACTACAGCAGCAGTAATGTCACAATACAGTAATTTAGGTGCCTACTCTCATTGATACAGACATACACGTGTGTCCTACTTCGGCAGCTCTCTCCCTGTTGTAGCCCAACTCCGGGGTCACATAGAGGACACTTCTTCTCCCTCCCCTCTACGGCATGTGCTTTATTTTGTATCGCGGTAATAGTATTGCACATGCTTCTCCCATGCGTTTGGGTCAATAGGGGCGAGCACACGGTGCATAGTAACCATTTGTGTTGGCAGAATAAGACAAATGACTATTCCTTGGGTGCATTCAAACTCACCATCTCGTCGTTTTAGTGGTCGCGAGTAGTAATCACTCGTTATTGCACTAGACAACTGGGGGCACAGGCGATCATATAGAAAAGGACACGACATAAAATAATGTTTGATTAATGGATGAATCGTGTATTTCTACTGATGCACGTAACCGCAAGACGTAGTTGGATAAATATTAAATAGTTGCTGGAATCACTACGACGTACTTGGATCTATTGATGTTTTGTTTTGAATTGTCTTCATGTTTGATGGGCTCCTTAACGCCACACCATCCCCCTTAAAATGTCACCAATCTAAATGATAAGTATTGCTTAACGACAAGACGTTTCAATGAATTTTAGCATTGGCATCAACTAACTCCATGGCTTCACATGTAAAAATTAACACATGTCTCCCGCACCAGACGCGTGCTTCGATAGAGATAGTTGTTTTTGACGCCGACTTATCTGGCTGACCGAACCTGTCCCAAGCATCGTTTTATGTTTTGCATAAAATTCGTCATATACTTTTAGTAGGCCGTGGGGCCGTTCATTGAATTGACCGTTCATTTGCTTCTCAACGCCTAGTTTTTTATTAGGCGAGAGCTCTACAGCGAGGCCTTTCACAGACAACTTGGTGCAACCCTTCCGTAGCACGCCTCGGTGCCTTTGAACTCCGCATACGCGCCCTTTAACCTGTGTGCGGGCAAAATGCGAAGCCTAGCAACACAGTACGTGTAATTCTCTCCCAATATTCCGAGTTCCGAGTCTTCATTCTTGATAAAAAAACATTAGTTTAGAAACGTCAGCTGTGCGATTGTTGATTTCGTCGAAACCCATACTTGCAAGCTTTGTGTCATATTTCGATCGCGCGTACTACGAGCCTTGAATGTCATGAATCATGCAGAACATCGTGTGCCTCGTAGGAGGAAAGTGATTACTGTCTCCAACTGCTTCGAAGTACCTAATTTCACCCACTCATACTACCCATACGAATACATCCCATACTGACGGCGAAAAAATACGAAGAAAAAATACGAAGCTCTAGAACTCAGTGAGGTGCGTGTCAATATTTGCAAATATTTAACCAGTTCTAAACAAAACGGTGGTTGCACATTTCATATTCACACCACCGGTATAAATTGGGTTGAGTGTTAACCAATGTTTGGGTTACATCCGGGGTTGTGGGTTGTGCGTGTTGCAGTGTTAGGGGCGGGGTGGTGATGAAACATAATGTTGGTTACGGTCTGAATTGACATGTCTTGTTGATAGGCCACTACGTAAAAAAACACACATCATAAATTGAAAACAAATGTTGTCCTCAGTGCCGGAATTACAACGTTTTTCGTCGGCTCCCTGACGATGTAGTCGGGAAAGCAGAAAGCGAGGATGGTTAAAGAACATCCTTCCCTTTGAAACAGCTTTGATTGTGCTGGCAATTTCAGGGCGAGATATTGTTGGGGCGGGTACTGCGAATCTGTCCATATATTATCCGGGTTCATTGATGCCGTCGAGCTGCAGCTTCCCTTGAACACAAGAGAACGGGCAAGACATATAACTATCGTCTCTCTCTTGTAATGCGTCCAACCTTGCACCATGGGCCGAAGCTTTCGGACAAGGGAAGTTTATAGGAGCGGGTTTCTTCACGGATCTGACATTTCATGTCTCAGTTTAGTCTTGCCGTTGCGAAACGGTTGAACCAAAATGACGTTTTCTTGCGTATTTGGAAGTTTCTGTAAACTAGTTGTTTTTGCTCTCACGCTTTTACAGTTTCTCTTCGATCATGGATTAGTAAGGTTTTACTTCCCCTGAAACGACCACGCTCAGTCTATTGGCGAAATTTAGGCACCTTCGGGGAGGTGGCGGGATTGTTTCGTCGAAACATATTCTGATACGACTTTGCATCTGTTAGCTCCTTGTGGAATGTCGTTTTTGGACGTTTCAGATCGACCCAGGAATTCAGTTGTTCATGGAAGCTCTTGTTTTCAGCTGGAGAGGCACAAACACGCAAAACCCCCGGAGTGCGCCGTTACTGATATTTCGTACACAACTGGTGTGATATGTACTGTTAATACGGGTCTTCGTTTCCTGTTTCTTCGTGTGACATGCCGCATACAAATGCATATTGCTTTTAACATGGGGTGTTTGTTGGCGAGGCGAATATGGCTGCGATATATATATACTTGTACAAATTAACTGTGATGAGAAACTAATCTTCGTAACCTGCGTGTGATTATTACATTCCGCGTTATAGTGGGTAGCTATACATTATCAAGGGTAGTATGGTGCAGTGTTGGTCCCCTTATAGTGCCGGTATGCGCCAGTGGACAATACCGGCAATTCTTAAAGCGGCAACCGGCGCGATATTACGGGCACTACGCGGATAGCGAGACCACTCCTGGACGTAGGAAGGCAAGTTCCAACAAAAAAGTACGAGGGGCCTCCAATGTAGATTGCTTTGTATGTTTCAACTTTATTATATGAAGTTATCAAATTATCGAAATTTGCGAATTCTTCGGTAGGGTATACCGGTACCGGGAGTATATTTATTGTGCGTACCGAACTTACCGAAGTGTCGGGTACTACAGTAGTATTGAAAATGTACCGAACTTCTGGTATTGAACAACTAACGAATTTGCCGAAGTGTCGGGTACCAGCATAGAAAAAGTACCGAACTCACCGTCAAGCACACTCTATAGGAAATACCTGCACCCCGCTACTGTGGTCGAGGGTATACCGGTACCCGCGTATATTTAGGTGCGCGTTCCGAACCTACCGAAGTGTCGGGTACCGGCATTTGAAAAATACTGGACTCAACAAAGTGTCAGGTGCCGGTACTGATAGAGGAACTGCACCCGGTATACTTCGGTAAGTACCCTACCGAACAGCCCTAAACACGTACTCGGAGCAACAGCATGTGGCGGGGGCAACGGCGGAGAAAACGGCAATGCCGCCGCCGCCAACCCAACCACGTAGCAAGCGGCAACACGGTTAGCAGCACAGCACCAGCCCCAGCCAGAACAGCAACATAACACAGCAGCAGAGAGGCGGAAGCATGCGCTCCAACTTGGGCAATGTGCTTCTGCTGCTGTGGGCTCTACTGTATACCATGTATTTTATACAGTCCACGCCTGCCACTTGCCATCGAATGGTACGCTTGAAGCCCGTTCTATACTCCAACATCCATACTTCGAAGCTAGGCATACCATTTAGATCATCGGTGCCCTCACGTTGCTGCTGGCAAATTAGTAATTTAGTACATTTTGAGCAGCGATGGATTCGAGATGACGTCGCGCTCAAGTGCGTATATAGATCCAAAAGGCATCAAGCAGCTTGACGAACAGCCGTAAATAAATCTGAATATCGGCCAATACGTATGATACGGTCGAGACGTCACAGCTGACTGACCAACCGACGTATAAGTTATGTACTTTGTCGTAATATACTTGTACTCTGTGCCGTAGTATATAAGCAGTAGTAGTATTACTGTAAGTAAATGCCTGTTTTACACTCGCACACGCATTACGCAGATATTTTATGAGTGGACAAGCCAGCGCATCGAGGCCTATCTCGACGGTACTCATGTGGTGGTCACCCCCCCGCCTGTGTTACATCATATAACGTGTCAAACTTGTGTCATTAATCTATTAATTATATAAAAAGATAAATAATAATTAATTAATTTCACGAAAGAGGTTGAAGAATATAGAAGGATGCATGATACGAGTACGTTATCATGCGAGCAGTCAAAACTTGTCCCACTACCCTAAGTTTGCGCAGAGCGTGCTGTAGAACCCCCTCGGCGGCGCCTCGAACCCCGACGGCGCGAGTTCGTCTAAAAATCAGCTATCATTTCGCTCCACACTCCCGTTTTTTGTGTTGTGTCTACAGCCGTGGTTTGTGGGTATGATGAGTGCGTTGTATCGCTCTAGAGCCAAGGACCAGATACGTGAATGTAGAGAAGACTGCTGCTTGCTGCTGCCGCAAACAAGTGCGTGGTATGATGTCATAATGTGTGTCCGTATTCCATACCAGGTACATACCCGATTCCCCGGTATCGAGGCCGCACCAAATACCGCAGGTATTGGGATCTAGGGTATACCGGTACCCGGGATATACTCGGGTAGGCGTACCGACCTTACCGAAGTCCAGTACCGGTATCGAGGCCGAACCGAACTTACGGAGGTGGTGCTTTCCGAGAAAATGCCCCCGTTATACTTCGGTACACTACCGGCCCTCTCATACGAAAGTGACACCCAAACGAAACTCAGCCTAAACATTACGGGGGAAATAGGAAAGTCGACAGCTATTATACTGAAGTTAGTGTAGGACAAACCCCTTTCTCAAATAAGAAAGTCAGATTATGCCCGATTTCTGGTTTCTTGTGAGCGGGCCGGTACTGTACGTAGCCTACCGAAAACACCCTTGGAAGCTTGACTTGTTCGTTTGAACGCGGATCTATCACGTGGTCTACGCGATAGGTAATTTCAAAAATCAGTCCTCCTAGTTTGGGCTGCGAGTATCATCGTGTGTACCAGCAGCAGCAGGAACGAATGTATCCCATGTTCTGTAGGGTACGTACCGAAGTTTACCGGGGGTATTTTCTCGGTAAATATCGGTACCCGACACTTCGGTAAATTCGGAATGTTTTCAATACCAGTAGCCGAGACTTCGGTAAGTCCGGTACTCTTACCCAACTATACCCCACGTACCGGTATACCCTCGAGCACAATACCGGGGGTACCAGTATTTGTTCGGTACTGCCTAGATACCGGTACCTGACACTTCGGTAAGTTCGATATGTTTTCGATATCGGTACCCGACACATCGGTAAGTTCGGTAATTTTTTCAATACCGGTAGACGACACTTCGGTACGTTCGGTACGCCTACCGGAATATATCCCGGGTACCGGTATACTTACGACCACAATGCCGGCGGTGTTGGATGCGGTATCGATACCGGGGCATCGGGTATGTACCTGGCACGCAATACGGGCACACATAAAAATATCCGCTCAGCTGCTGTCGTGTACTGGTACACGACCTGCACAATGCTGCAGTGAAAATAGAGCAAGCAGCACATCGTATGGGCAGCCGGTGATAAGCAGCAAAGCCTAGGGGAGCAGGTGCAATAGCAGTAGTGATGTACACTTGGTTTAGAACTATCAGAAACTCACGAACATTGATGTAACCGTTTGTACACAAACATACATCTGAAAAAGGAACTCTCCGTTCATAATATTCTGTACATCGACACGTGTTTTGCGGTAGGCCGCACGCAATACGAACGCCACCACATAACTATCCCCGTTAGCTATGGATGGAATATAAACTTCGCTGTCTGCCGGATACTGTTTCTTATTGAATGCGTACCTGTTTAGGTGTTTACATAATACCTGGTAGTAAGTACAATGGGTACCTGGTATGACGTACCTCCGCTCATCTTTGCCAACCCTCTATGATGTTGTCCGGCCCGAAACCGTGCGTCCTACGTAAACGGTCGCCGTTTAGATGGGTAGTAGGAGCGAGAACACGACAGCAACAACGTGTGCCGGGCTACTGGTAATACACCAAGGATACGGTAAGGGGATGCACGTTTCGACCACAAACTGTACATACCCTACGTATTTTAGGTCTGCATCCTTACTTTTTCGTTCAGATTTCGCGATATGCACAGCCACGAAATTGCATGTTTTAGGTTACGCTGAACCAGGCTGGCCCAACATTTTTTCTTCAAATGCAACGTTTTAGTAAGGTATAGAGCCACTTGCCCGAAGGGCTCAAACTATGCATTGGTATAAAATATATTGGTAGCCCCTAGACAGCAGTAGCACCAGTAAACACGGTGGTAACCAGTCGCCGACCCAAACTACGCATTCGTAAAACAACTAAAGGTAGTCCAACGGTTAGATCGATTTCAGCACCATTTCCAAACCGAGTTCATTACATAAAATGGGGCTGGTCATTTACAAGTGAGATCAAGCTAGTGAACCGAGTCGAACATACCGGCAAAGTACGTTATGAATGATTCCTTACATTATTCGCAACTTAGTTGATTCGATTCCGGTGTCGATTGAATCGTACGACTGAGTCGGATGGATGGGGCTGCGATTCACAGCAAGCAGTACAATGCCTACTAAAATGAATCGAAGTGCGCAGCAGCTATTGCATCGAATGAATCTGCTGAAGGCCAGACAGTGGTGTACTATTAACGATTTCACTAACGTTTGGACCGGCCATGAATGTGAGAGGACTGTCGTGGACTTGTTCCGTCCGTCGATCCCTCCGTCGGTACACGGTACGCCTGTACCCCCCAACGCCCAACTCTTACTGCACTTACTACTCGAGTGTTTTTGAAATTCCTCAGGGGACGTCCTGTTAAATTGTTTTTCCGTGGACGAGCTGAGCGGGATTATCTATTGATACACACCACGCCCCTACTCTCTCACTTTCCTGTCTTCTTCTCTTCCACCCCTGCCCAGCCTCTCATAACATCTTTCCCAGGTAAGCCCAAAACAATTTTGACATATCTGGTGTGTTGTGTAATAGACCCAACCTCCTGCCCTGGATACATACCCGGTGCCGTACACCATGTGTATTTATCGTAAACCTCACTGCTGTGTGTAGAGCGTCGAAGTTATTTTGAAAGTAGAGCGCTGGAGCTGCATGAAGGACCTCTCCAGAACAAGCATATAGACACTAATAGAGTGGGTCGATACTGTAAGCAGTAGAGTTTGCCGCCGTCTGCTGAGGGACAACTTTCGATTCGTCTGCAGTATGTGTATAAGAGGAGTTTATAGCCGGTTCTGGGTTTCATGTTCCTGGCTTTGTCTCAGGCGTCCTTGCTGCGGACAAACAGACGCACCAATTTAGTCGCTGTCTACTCATAGCTGACGGCCAAAGAAGTCTGGGCGATTGAATAGGCAGCCCTTTGCGAAATAATTAGAACACGGAAGGTGCACATGTAGTTGTTTTGACAGATCGGACATATGAATGAGACTCCACAGGTATCAAAGGAAACCTTCGTGTGTCGTATGTGCATACCCTCTAACAGTATGCCGATAGTGCGCGAAACAGTGGGAGTTGGATTTCTGCCCTTGTCAACCAAGTTCCACAAACACACAGCCAACAACATGCCTGGTTTTCTTCCATGACAAATAGGACCGTGAATCGCAATGGCGATTTCCAAGATTAAGCTCGTGGGTATGCTGGGCGTGCTCGCCGTGACCAATGTGATGGTTCAGTCATCTTGCGTTCAGCTTGACTCTACGCTGCTCTCGTCGTGTCCGTGCGACGATGCTACCTTGACGTTCACTCTTGAAGGAGAAACGTCGATCGCGTCCAATACGGTGAGTGCCTGGGTATAGCCTTATGATTGCGAGCGCCTGGGTATAGCCTTATGATTGCGAGCGCCTGGGTATAGCCTTATGACTGACCAGTGCCAACTACTTACAGGCGAACTCCGCCCCGCTCTCCAAAACCGTGTACTTGCTCAACCGGAACAATGTTTTTGCGTACGACCTATTACGGGGGGGCATAGTAAATAGGACCTACGGTATACACTAAAAACTATACGTTTACTTCTTTTTAGTAACAATTTTTGGTCCTATTTACTATGGTACTCCGTAATAGGGAAAACGGAACGCTCGAAAGTGCATCCGGCGCGAATGAATGCCGCCTGCAATATATCCTCCAACATTTTGTGTTTGGTGCCATACTCACGCCCATGAAGAGTGGAAGACGGTTGCATAGCCGTGCCGGTTTGTTTTAAGGGCCTAGAGCTAAGGCAGGGACAAGGGCTGGCGCCGAGGCGGGTGTGTGTGTCCCGACCATCCGCAGGCCTTCAAAGAGGTCGATAGCTCGGCCATTTCGTAGGGAAGTAAACGTATGCTTCGTTTATCATATCCACTTCTGAACAAAACCGGCTGTAGGCATGCCGCGGCATGCCTATAGCACCTTTGGCGTACAAAATGTGCAGGTTTTAATGCGACATATCAGTGTCAGGTATTACAGTACGTATATTTATATATACAAGGCTTTCCTTTAGAGTGGTTGTAAGATGAGAGTTAATTTTGCACGAATACAATTTGCTTGTAGTTGGGTTTGGTCTAGCCCGCCAAATCTTGCAGTTAAATGGGGGATTAGCGTGGCCACAATGAGTTCAGTTGCAGCTTTACAGTATATTAAGCGCTAGCCTACAGCAAACCGTCCAAATCCGGGTTACGCAAGAAACGTTCAGCAGTAGTAGTAAGGTTGTGCCCCCCCCCGTACGCAGTCACTCAGCAGTAGCAGAGCAGCAACAAACAATACAGAGCGGCAGCATATTATACTGTGGTCTACCAGGGCATGCTGGTCATTGGACGAGTCGACAAAATGTGTACCTGTTTCTTCATCAGACCCGAAGAGACAACGAACGCACTCTGCCCTCATACATAGGGGCGGTGTACGCATTGTATGCTACTTGTATGTACGTTGCAACGCGTACTTCGTACGTACACATACGGGTACGCAATGGGGTACGACTTGTTTACTTTCTTGAAGCAATACAATCGGTTGAACTCACAGCTGACGTATTTAAAAAATATTTTTTCAATTATTTTAGAGAATTTCCCGTGAGTTTCTATAAAACTAAAATAATGGAAAAAAGCGTACTTCTTGCGCAGATGGAAAGTGCAAAAAAGAGCAAGCTATTCACCAGGCAAGTAACAACGCTATACACAGCACTACTATTAATACCACTACCTGATGGTGTGTGATTTGTACAGCACCAGCGCAGAAATAAACGCATACGCGTATGATCACGGAATACAGCAGTTTCATTTCCGTGGCTACACTCCTTCCGTCGCAGAAGTTGATTGTACAGCAGCACCAGTACATCATGAGCTCTGCCTGATAGTCTGTATGATGGTGTATCTCTTCACGACCACACATTGCCGGTTGTGCAGCTATACATCATGAGCTCTCTTATCTTGGTAGTCTGTATGCTGGTGTCTCTCGCTGATGTGGTGCTGTACAAATGCCTGCCATTGAGCAACAGCGTCATGGTGGTTGCGCACCAAAGCGCCTTCTGCTGCTGCTACTGCTGCTGCTGCACGTACGAGCTACGGCACCCGCAGCCACATTACTTAGGCATGCGCTATCGCAGCAATTGATTGTGTGTTTGCTGCTGATGCATATCATCAGCGCTGTCTAATGACCCGTATGACGATGTGTCTCCGCCAAGCAGTTCGCGGCGAAGCGCTGCTGCGGTTCAAACGCCGGTCATGCTCTGCCGTGCGTTGTCGTCCTTGCTGACAAACAACAGTACGGACTACAGTACCAGGTATAGACTAGTGGTGCTGCTGCCAGCAAAACGGGAAAAGATAATAGATTTTTCGAAGCTGTCAATCGAAAGTTGGGCCGTTTGACACGAAGAAAAGAGGTCTATTACGGTCCACTAGTAACGACCGACCCCAGTCGACGTAATTGTCATGTTATCTATATATAAACACCAATGCCACAACACAGTAGAATTATTGTAGAAACTATCAAGGTAACGGCGTACAATATACCAGGTACATACAAGCCGGTCGCCCCGGTGGTCTAACAGGTAACCACGAACCCTGTTAGGTTGGAGGACGAGGGTTCAGTCTCCGTATGAATATATGTATTATCAAAAGACACCAATTGTCGAGAGCGCATAATATAGCGTGAGTGCGCACAACTCGACGAGCGTTTACGAGGGAAGAACCTACTGAAATATTATTGCGTTAAAAATGCAAGGGAAGAGCCGTGGCGGGGGAGAAGGGGGAGGAGCCTACTTTGTGACCCCGGATTCGAGTTACGACTATGAAGGAGAGAAGAAAACAAGGCATGAAAACATAACAAAAAACATACCATATCTTTCTCTCAAGAGTTCAATTTTCCAAGTTGTGTTCCGTGCAAATATGCACGCGCACGTGTTGCTAATGTCCTCGACGAAGTTTGACCCAACCCTTCCGGGACATAAGGGGGAAACGTTCACGATAAACAGTATCGATTGCCCCCACAGCAACGGCGTGATTAAGGAAAAACGCACCATGGTGTCCGAGGTACAGTGGTTGCAATGCAAGCAGTCGTACGGCACGCACGCAACCTGAGTCTAACTGTACTGCTGGACGCTCACGATACTCATAGATGATTCCTAACAACGCCAAATATAAATGTGTTTAGTCGCTAACTCGGGGGCCCTAAAGCGTTGAAGCGGACTTCCGCCCCCACCTTTTCGCCATATCTTTGTAAGTTAGGATATTCATGAAGGACTCATAGACAACGTATGCATGGTTTGTGGGTCCGGCTCGGACAACGGCGACGACTTCGACCGGGAATATACGAAGTACAGGCATATTTCGATAATTGGAATTGAACCGACCTGTACTTTGGTTTTTGAGAGTCAGACAACGAAACCTGTCAGGGTTGTGCGTCACAACACCACGACAAAGCTCACGCCTGGACGTTTTTTAAACAATCGTTTTTCGTTCTTAGGGCACACTTTTCCATTTCTTTCTGAACGATTCGGCAACTTTGACCATTCCGCATGCACGTGTTTGTCTTGTTTTCAACAGATTGTAGCCGTCCGCTGTTTCGTATTGTTGTTGCACACAACCTCGCTAAAAGTCGTGTTTAAACGCTCAAACATCAAAGCGAAAATATAATTTCCCGGAGGCATACAATACTCCCCTAAGGTGGCGAAATTTCTGAATACGTTGTTCTAGTAGTTGGCAGGCGTTTCTCACAGTCCATCAAGGCTTGCAAATCAAAACAAGTGTCACGGACGTCTTCCTCTAGTTGAGTCGATCATGTCAACATGTCTAGTGTCGAATACGTCGACGTACTGACCGACATATGGCCCGATTTCAAAGTATCTTGATTTTAACTATGGGATTATTACCCCCATGTGAAATAGCGCCTACCCAAGTACCGTAGTATCACAATGTACATATCTCGCGAACTGCAGCTCGCATGACAAAAGCATAGCTTCACCGATGTGTTCGCCTTGTTCATGCGGTCGTGTGGATATTTGTAGTGTTGTAAATAACAGTGTATTTTGTTTGGTAATTCCCGAAGGTGGAATGTTGCACGCCGTTTCGTGGAACCGGCTCATATAGTTCACTGTTTTCACTAACAACATGTGTACTGTTTACCATTGGCCCCTCGTAATACAATAGTATATCACTACAGTAAGTACTACAGTAATACGTATACCTTTCCTGACGGCGGCGTGGGGGCGAGTACAATACAGCGGGTCGAGGCATGCGGCCACGAGCTATCGGGCTCACAGACGTGACGAATTTCTCTGTGGGTTTTGGAGGGTCGTTTCATTCTGTAGTAGGTGGTTAGGTCCCTGGATGACAACGCCTACCTTTGAAGTGTGTGCATGCTGTATGCTGTAGAACTCCGAGGACCCCAGAGCGTATCTACAATCCATGCACAAGAAAAAAGGAAACATAAGACACAATTAACAGGACCACCAAAGCTATAAAGCTGACTACGACTACAGCATTCTTACCAAGTGTACAACTCATGCGAATGACACTATTGTCGCAGTGTATTCAGATCATGTCAAGTATGTGTAGCAGAGCCCACACAAAGACATGTGCAGAAATGCAGCTACGCACAACAACAATATGCTTGAAACGTACCTGGTATGCGTTTGCTTTTCCTCTGGAAGGTGAACGTCGCCCTCGTTCTCGACGGGTCGGGCAGCATCAGCTCATCTAATTTTGCGCTGGAGCAGGATTTCGCTGAGGACACGGTCGCCGCCTTTGCCGCCAGAAACTTGTTCGACAATGGGGGTATGGCATCGTATGTGCAGTTCTCCAGTAGGTTGGCCTCCTCCGGTACCTTCGGCTCCGAAAAAGACTTTAACGCCTTCGTCGACGCCGACAAGCAATCTAGGGGAGGCACAGCCACGTCCATCGGCATTAACGAAGGCGCCCGGCTTCTGAGCATTAACCCTGCAGACGCAAACATTATGATCGTGATCACCGACGGAAGAAGCAGCAACATCATCGCCACCTCAATTGCTGCAGCCAGAGCCAGGGCTAAAGGAATTACCATGTTTGCCGTGGGAGTAGGTGGGTCGGCATCACACGGTCTTTGCTGTCGGGTTGTTCCGTGTGCTGAAAACTTGCGATCCGTGTATGTTGCGGCGCGTACCACTGGGTGATGCCGTTAAACCCTTCAATTAGCAACCGGGCGAGCCAAACTCTCTTTAAAACACGGCACGCATCGAACACGGTTCAGCATCTTGTAAAACGGTGAACAACGACTTGGACCCGTGCTAGGACAGGGGACAAGGTAGCATGTTTCGGCCAAACACATTTCCGGCCGAATGGGGGCTCCATCAATCTCAGGAAATACCGGATAATTTCGGAATACCTCTTGCGTTGCCCACTGCCGCCGAAGAACACCACTTTAAACCCGTGCCACGCGCGACCCACTGCACATATCGTGCTTAAATCTCCACGACTGCAACCGGACGGCCTTCGCTTGTCGGTCCCGTTAAAACACTACCGAAACGTCCTTGTACGCAGATATATGTTCGAAAACAAACACACTTTGACCAAACCACTCTGCATAACTACTTGACGTGTTGACCATAAAACATTTCCTGTTGCTATACGATATGTCGCTTCTGCGTGAGATACGTATAGAGATCTCATCAAGAGACGAGGGGCCATAGAAACTGTAGTAGTTACAATGCCCCCGTCGTACGAACACGCGTCAGTGAAGACAGGTTGTGCTTCCTCATTAGCAGTACGAACGTGCACCGGATCTAGACCTCGTGTTGGCCGCCGCATCGCACGATTCTCTAACACATTTAACGCACCCTTTGACCACCCGCCGCAGGCTCAGGAACTAACGGGATCGAGCTTCTCGGCATTGCAGGCAACAAGAATAATATCTTCGAAGTTGCACAGTTTGCTAAGCTCAACGGTAAGACGCGGACCAAACAGGGAAACTGCAGTAAAGCATCGGTATAGAAAAATTGGCGAAACATATGCTCTTGATGACAATTGTTAGAGAGAAGAAGCTTTCGATTATACGTGTTGGAGAGAAGAACACCATTCGACGAGATTAATTGAGTCAGACTCTACTGCTATGTATGGTTTAGGTCGCGTGAGTCCTACGTGTGGTGCCAATGGTATTCGCGTACGCACCTGGTGTATGGTATCGATTAAGCAACATCTCGTTTACTTTTCCCTACACTATCGTGTACCTGTGCACACGCGCTTGCTTCGCAGCATAGGGAACATCCTGATTATACTGAGCGTGCGCAACCTTTTAAGGCTATTCGGTCACCGAATTTGTGGAGTTGGGATGCCCCAACAGTACCGTGCGCAATCTTTGCGCAAGCTTCAGTCGTGACTTTGTAGGCGTTAGAGTAAAGCAGCGTGAGGCATGTAGTTGTGCACTCAGGTCAAGCTTCAGTCACAAATTTAGGCAAATGTAGAGTTTAGTTCAGACAGTTCGCTTGAAAATAGCAGTATTGGAACCCTCGATGCGTAAATAGGCTTTTTGTTGAGAACGCAACTACTCGCACTTTGAAACAGTGGTGGCTTCACGACCGTTGTTGTTGCCTTTTAAGCAGTACGCGTGCTCGTTCGGTACTCGCATATACGTCTCAGCACGAGTAAGGCAGTCATGGTAGAATGCTGTAGTAATATCACGTGTATGTCCAGATCCGTAGCATGCCTACCGAGAATTTCCGCTCAGCGTGAATTTCTAAAAAAGCTTCCGGCACGTTGCCAGGATTTTGTTTCCTACAGTGTATGGTGGAAGAATATGCGCGACTTTAGTTATTCGTTCATATGCAAATGGAACCATACGCCATCAAGTCCGCATGGTGACAAGGTACTGTAGTAGCATTGCATCGGGATCGAAGGCAATACCATGGGCACACGACAAACACACATCCCCTCCCCCGACGCCTATACTATACATCTGCCACACTGCACGAAATGACCAGCGGCCCTGCAAAGCATCCTCTCGTCTAGCGGAGGTATCGTCATTCCGTGCAAGGCTACCGGAGCAACGGTCACAATCGAGTTCAGCGTTCCGGTCACCTTTCCCCCGTCCAAACTCGCCTCGAACAAGATTGTCACCTTTTCCGCGGCTGATCTTGAGTCCAACCCCACGGACTTCAAAGTTATGATGGACGTGTGCAGCGAAGGCGCCGGTGCGGGTATCGTCGTATCCGCTGACTATAGCGACGACCAGGGAAACACTCCCGACCTGTCATCTCTGACCGGTCTGGTCATCGGCAACGACTTCTGTGCCCTTCCTACCCCGGCTCCAACCCCGGCGCCGACACCGGCCCCCACCCCGGCTCCTACCAAAGCGCCCACTCCACCCGCGACACCTAAGCCAACCCCGGCGCCTACTCCGAGTCCGACGAAGAAACCCAAGCCCACACCCCCGAGTGGCGGCAACCTCAACGTAGGAGTGGCAACGGATTCCAAGTACAGTGGGTGCTTCAATGCTAAAAATCCGAAGGCACCTCTTAATGGCCCCGTGACCACATGGAGCGAGATGACGACGCAGGTGAGAAAACAAGGTGGCCTTGGACTATCAGCCTAAATGAAAGCACGACGCTTTTCGCTTCGTCGCGGTGCACATGTGCGCCGAATCAATACAGACATAGCGGTTACTGGTATTCCAATTTAAATGGGACCGACCATCGATACTAAGCGATTATGTTGTCTCTCTTACACCACGTACCTGTTACTCAGGCGTGCGCCGACATCTGCAATTGCTCGGGTTGGGAGTACTTCGCAACGAGGAAAGGTTCAGGTGGGTTCAGTAACCAATCGTTGCTTCTCAGTGCGCTACATATCCCCATAAAATGAGATAGCTTGATAGGAACACTGTACTGATCTAAACTTCGATGGTGATGTGCGATAGTGGACACGAACTTACACTGCGATCTGTACATTGTTGGACTGCACGAATCGGTGCATGTCTGACTATAGTCACGAGTGACCGTGGCAAATGCTGTCAAAGCAGCTCATTGGCATCTAGAAACGTGTCGCATCAGAGGTGCTGGTACAGAGTTCAGCTACGATAGATATATTACATTTGCGCGGGGGGAAGTGGCGAGTCACCACTGTGTTCCTACTAGGTTGTAATTGATGGGGGTCAAAGTATCAATATTTGGCAGGGGGCGCGTTCTAAGACAGAGACGACACGTTTCGGCTAAAACGATTTGTGAATAACGGGCCCTATCGCATAAAGTAGGTGGAAGTTCGGTCTTGTGTTGGAATTGTTTTCGTTGCGTACTCAGGGGTGTTACTGTCGAAGGACTTGATGGTCTTAAATCTTAATTTTTTCTCATGTTTTGTTTTCGTGCATGTTTCAGGTATTCCCTGATTGTTTGTCTCCATATTTCGGAACTTTACTTTCCCGATTTTCTGCCATCTGTTGAATTTCTAAACTATGAAACTATTTCCGGTTTCCCGTGTGTTTTTGTTTGTGTGAAAAGGTTTTAAAAAAATTGGAAAGAAAAGCTCTCCGAAAGTGAAAGCCCTTTGACCAAGGCATTGTTCATCTTGCATTCAATTTATGTCACTCGGACATTCTTGTTTTGACTCACTATTACTATGTTGCTCGTCATGCGAGGAGCCCCAGAAAAGCAAGGGTGTACCTCCAGACTACCGTAGCATGCGCCCGCAGGCTCCCCGGCTGATTGAGGCCATCTCCAGTACTGTATATGCACATGCGTTGGTCTTATCCGTCCCTAACTGTCTAAATAAATTTATTCTGCAATGGCTCCGCAAAAACGTGACCTCGTTTTCAGAATGCCACTGCGGTAGCCAGAGGCCTGCCACTAACAAGAAGGCTGGCGTGTGCGACTTCGCGTGCGCTGGAGACAGTTCCACAGCGTGCGGAGGTAAGGCAAGCATCAGCCTCTACATGAGCACCAAGTTCGGGAACCCTTAAGCGGATGACATAAAACATGGTGGATTGGGCCTGTCACAGTCGGAACTTCCCTGGGGATACAACTTCAGCAGCACACCTGCTGTATGACCTGTGCATGGTTTATTTGTGGTTGATATCGGCGGTGGTGGATATAATGCAATCGGGGGCAAGTATCATCGCCAGCAGTAGTTGGCACGTTCGATTTGGCACAATTGTGATCTACTGCGTCTATCATTGGAGGCGACGTGTCATCTTGTTTCAGCGAGGAGATTTACTACCGCCGTAGGTACACGACATGCATGTAGGTGTTTCGGGTCATGGCTTTAAGGCGAAGGAGTGAGTGCGACACGGGGGCGTAGGAAACATCAACGTCTTCCAACTCCGCTATTTCGACGACACGGTTGTAGCGAGCTGTTCAAAGTCCTTCGCGGATCCTGTTGTAGTCGTGTACGTATACTGTTATTTTTGCCGATAAACGCGTTGGTCTTGCCTGCTCGGCCTGCGTTAGATGAGGGCTGTCCACCTAAAGCATCGTCTGCAGCGTTCTTGCGTGGAAAACGTATTATCAGGCCTACATATGACTTGGTGGTGTATACTGTATAAGCACGAAACGGAGTGTGACCGGAGGAGGTTGTGTACGATGCACCACATGTGCTGGGGCTAGGAGCAAGCACCTGGCGCTTGCTCTCAATATAACCCCGATCGCTTCGCCACCTGACGGTCCTCCCGGTCTTCTCTGAGGGCGATGGACTCGATGACAAGTGGAGGTGTGGGCAGCATTAGCGTCGTCCAGCCCGACAGTGTCGACGACACCGTTTCTGAGCAGTTCTCTATCCTTGGCGGATACGGCCGCAGCTGTGTGCATACTTAGTACAATAATATGGGTTTTAATTATATACGGGTTGGTTTTGCTTATTCCGTCTGCACAAGAACGATTCCTATCCGTGGTACAGTAGGTATCGCCAACAGATTATCGGCGTGGAAAGCATATTATCAAGGTGACACACCGCTCCGTAGTGTATACCGTGCCAGTAGATACCGAAGGGCGACAGGGGTCATTGTGTACCATATGCACTACACGTGCTGCGGAACGGAGCGAGCATCTTCCATTCGCTTTATTAACACATCCGATGATAACGCCACTTGAGTAGGTTTCAGTACGCAGCGTTGGTGCAAAGGACTCAATACTAGGTGGAAGCGTGGTTACGATCAGCGTCTGCCGACCCCATCATGTCGACGTCACGGTTGTTGCTCGCGGTGTTAGAGCATTTGCAGATACTGCTGTGGTTATGTACTTGTACTATGGAGTACACGGATGCAGGTGTTGGTTTTGCAGATTCCTCTTTTGTTAGACACAAGGTTTTCCGCTGAACGTATCGACAGCAGCTTGTCCGCGTAGAATGCATAATATCGGGGCTACCTTTGGATATGCAGTGTATGTTGTATCACTATAAAACGGGGGTATCGTGTACGATATCCCTATTTTGGACCGCCGAGTGTAGTCAACACCTGGCGTTTCCAAGCATGCCTCCGATAATTAGGCCACCTGCAACAAATGTGCATCCTCGCCAATCTCTATATTATGTTATCTGATGGGTCCGAAGCATCTCACAGTACCGTCTGTGACGCACCTCTCACTCTCACCCCCACTCTGCGGTTGCCATGTTATAGTGCGCAGCACCAGTCGCATGATCACGTCTACACATGTACTTGAGGTGGGACCTGCATTCTCAGTGGTTGAACGAGAGACTATCTCAATGCTTTTAACTGCAGCTCTTCCGAAGGCTGTCGCTCTGCGCTCGCTGTCTATTAAGCTGCACTACCACACGAGCGGGCCAGCTACGGTGTGGGATCTATTCATATCTTCGGTCATGCCGATACTTTGGCCAGTTTGTCGATACTTGTTTGGTATCCGGGGTGCAGTGGAATTGACAACCGGGTGTGCGACGGCCTTGGTATGTTACGAGGCACCACCAACGGCCCACACTTTGCTGAGAACCGTCGGTCTTGGGTGTTGCGGCTGCTCCGGTAAATACGTTAACCGGCTACCAAGATATTACGCCATGCCCCCCACAAATATATCACTGGACAGAGCCGTCTCGTGATTTTCTAGTTTCCACCCAGACATGTTTATGGGCAGTATCGTTGGACCACACACCCCGGTAGCATCGGTTTACCCCAGTGTAGTGGTATCAGCGACGATCCCCGAAGGAAAACCATACCCATGCCGAGCAAGCATCCAGGAACACCTCTGATCAATACAGTATCGTCACACACTACCAACATCTGATCTCCGCAGACAAGTATGAACTTTATAGCAACACGAACCCCCCCTCCCCCCCTCTCTACTCAGTGCCACAGTTTACAGATAAAACATATAACAAAATGCAAGGCAAAGCAGCGCATCCCAACTTCCACCGTGAATATTGTCAATGTCAAAACGACAATTCTGAATTCCATCACAAAATAATTGCCAAGGTAGAAAATGGCAATACCAACTTGCATCGTCTATTATTGACAAATCCAAAACCGCACATCCAATACAAATCTATATCGAGTGCAGTATCGGTCGTTTAACGTATAGCGAGGTAGTAACTTTGGAAATATTTGATCGAAAAAAATGAGAGCATGCTGGTCAAACCAGTCATTTCAACCAGTAAGATCGTCGTCGCATATATATCGGACCACTGGATAATATTATATCCCCTGTTGTGTACTCTAATCCAGCAGAAAAATAACGCTCCTCTGACATTTTGACATTGGCCATCGAGCTATAGCAGCCCCCCTTGCTACGTAGTCTCCACGGACCCATGCTTAAACAACACAAACCACTTGTAGTAGTACAGCTTTGATACAACGTACTCCTGTATAGGTACCAGCAATTGGTCCCCCTGTACGTGGTGCGCAATTTACCAACAGCTCATGTGTAAGACACGATTCATGAAGACCATCGGCATAGAAACTCGCGTATTAGTTTTGCTCGACGCATCGGTACTTCACAACATATGTTCTGCCTTTCCCAAGAAACGGCCGAAATCGCCCGTCAAATCTCCAAATACTCCTCGAAACACAATACATGCATACCGAAAACCCCTACAGTCCGTACACGTATCTAACACAGAAAGAAATCAGCACCCCACAAACAAACTATTTGGTGAATGGAACCACCGCGAGTTTGTCACAAAGCTACGGGGGAACTGAAACTCTTCCGTGTGGCACGGGTTGGTGAACACATGTTCATGGTGCTCTGCTGATTCCGACCGTAGGTGGTGAGTATAATCTCAGGTTTCTGGCTGACCATAGGCTCCGTACATCTGGGTTCGTTATGAGGAATGTAGACCGGCACCCGCGCACATATTACTCCGCCCGATACAGACCTCCGCTAGGCATTCGTCCGTGCAGAGTCCGCATGTATGTGTGATGCAGTCTCAATTGAATTCCGCTACTTGCGAAGGAGGATCTCCGCCGTATGACCTGTTCGAAGTTTCTAAATTCGAATGCCCTGACTGCCCCGAGGTCGGACGAGGTGATTTAACGTCGTTGCGTTAGAAGACACAACGAGAGACAGAGCGCCGATAGAGAGCAGAGGGCTCGAGCTCTTCTCCCGCACGAGGCACAACTCCATAATAACGACTGCGAATATATACGTAGCCCTCCTCAGCTTTTGTGGCCGTCATTGCTGACACGATCCAAACGAACACCATCCCTGGCTCTAGGCATCAATGACCAGACCGGAAGGATAATCAAGACAAGCTAGAACCTAACCGCCAACAAATGTCCCGCAGGATGAAACCCCGCCACCGAGTCAAACACCCCTGTACAACTCCCATACTCCAAACCATTGCAATTGAAACAACGACCGCATTCCAAACGATGACCATGGCCAGAAAATAGGATGATAAGTGGTGCCCTACTCACAAATGCCCCCTCAAAGAAGAACGGGGTGGCGACCTCGCAATATTTTCCCTGCATCACTCAAATATGGTGCACCGAATAATGTTTTTACCCCTAACGTACCCTCCATCGGTGAGACTTGAAGGGGGTCGCAGCTATCCATTTTGTTCAACTATCCGCACGCTGGTCTTTCGAAAATACGAGCTCAATGTCGATATCTTTCGCACGAATCAACTCTCTAACAAAAAGAATGCGTACGTCGATATGCTTGCTCCGAGCAGAACCAAGAGGGTTCTGAGTCAACGCTATAGCCCCTTGGTTATCTTCAAAATCCAGGACACATGAAGACAACTAAACGATAAGACCGCGCTCGTGAACAAAGCCTTGTTCACCCCTTCCCGTAGGGTGATGTACTCTGCCTCTCCTATGGACAACGTAACACAACTCTGCGTGCTACTTGCCCAACGGACGGCCGCACCCCCCAGGGGAACCACCGTCCCCGATACCGAGCACCTGTCATTAGACCTACCAGCAAAATCCGCATCACTACACCCCTTAAACTCGAGTGCCGAGCCCCGCACAAACGTCAATCCCAAACAACTGGTCCGGTGGAGGTTCGCCAACATCTTCAAAACTGCTTTCCAGTTCCTCGAAGTGGGGTTGTGACAGTGGTGCGCCACAGCACGCACATCGTTGGAGATTTCCTACCTCGCCATGGTCGACAGCCACATCAAACTGATGAAAGCCTCCCCATGAGGCCACTCTACACCAGATTCGCCTTCTTCTCTTGGACCTATTTCCACACCATGGGTCTCGGAGATGTCAGAGGATGAGTTAACGCCAACACGATTCAACACACTCTCAATATACACCTTCTGCATAATCTACATTGGCTCCTGCTCCCAGTCGCTTTTGTAAACACAACCAAAGCACCGAGTCTTTTCCGGGCGGTTAGTGGTGGGAAACTTCGTCACCGACGCGGCATGGAAATCCCTGCATGTCTCGTCCGGCCTTGCAATCACGATGTCATCAAGATCGACCGCCATGATCAGTTCTACCTTGCCGTCAACAACCGCGCGCAAAAAACACGGATCCGTCCTACACTGCTCCATACCGTACTCTATCACGGTCTTTACCAGTATTCCGGCCAACAGCCGTCCAATCTGCTTCAGACCAAACAGCGATCGGGTCAGGCGAAAGATCTTGACTGACATGTCACCACACCCACCGAGGAGTTTCATGAATATGTCGGCGTCGAGTTCTGCGCGATGAAAACCTTGTGCGACGTCTAAATGATAAATCAACAAACCGTGTTCATTGGCAACAGCTGCGAGAAGTTTAACTGAATTTGATGAGGGAGTTGGTGGGAAGGTTTGAAAGTAGTTTACATCCTGCACCTGGCTAAACTCCTCAGCCCCAGGTCTGGCATTTGTCTATGCTATCAACATCCTAGTCCGTCTTGTAGGTAAACACCCACTTCGCACCTATAGTTTTCCGCCCTTGTGGCGGTATCGCGGCTTCGTACGTACCAGTCGTTTAGTCACCGTCCAACTCGATATTCATAGACTCTTGCCACACCGCTTTGTATTTGAGAACGCTCGACATCTGATATGGACTGCGGGGGTGGTTCTAGGTGTTCCGGGAATCTACTCGGCATGCGCACGCTTACCTCTCCTATGTTCTCCGCAGCAGGTCCTCCAGCCATCAGAGCCAGTGCGTCCTCCGTCGTCCAGATTTTAATCCTCGGTATACTCCTGTACTTCGTCCATCCGTACGCTGCCGCAAGCAGCGCGTCCGTGACCTCATGGCTCATCCTTGGCTGGCGTCCAGCAAGTACGCCCCCCAAGCGTTAGATCTAACCCCGAGTACGGCCCCGTACCGTCGCCCCGACTTTCGCCGCTCGCCACCGAGGGAAGCCGTACCGACCTGCCGAGCTCGTCAGTTTCTCTCCCCGACAGGACCGCGAGTGGATTCTCCGCGTTCTCTTGGTCGGTGTTGAAGGCTGATGCTTCGCCCGGGTCGCCTTCTGCCCTCCATGACGGGATCCACGAGGTATCCACCGCTCGCCCTTGATGCGAATCCTTCGTCTGGACTGTGTCGACCATGTCTAACGGGGCCGAGGAGTCGTCCACCGCACCCCCTTGAGACGAACCCAGTGTCTGTGCTGTCTCGTCGCCGGCATCGCCGGCCGCGGGTTCCTGCCGGGCGCGTTCCTCCAAACACTCGTACATATCCAAACCTCACATCAAGTCGAGGTTGCTCAGAAGAGCCAGACCGCCGTCCAGATCATCCACCACACCCCCATCCAACTCGATCCGCCGTGCTTCCGTTGTTTGCTTCGGAACCCCCCTCTTCCATACACAGGGAGTCACTCGACTTAATAGGTACAGGTGGTGCAGGCGACACGCGCTGCCAGGTTATACTGCGCGTGATCAGTAGGGTACGGTTTGTAGTCAGCACTCGTACAGCGTTTCGGGGTTAGTTGGGTGCAGGGCCAATGTGAAACCAATCATCCTGTGCTTTCGCCTGGGACTTGTTCTCCCTCTTCACTTGCAATAGCCAGGCTTGAGGTAAGGTAATAGTACTACCGGGAGGGGGATGCCATACTACATCTCGTATGTCGACTTGCTATCGTGGTTAGCGGTCATGGTTGCACGGTTCAAAAACATCGCACGCCCAGTGTGACTTTTCAGCTAACAACGACTTCGTTGCTGGTAGTTTCGCCTTACGGTATAACTCGCAAGCCTTGAAACTGCCCGCCATTATTGGCCTTCTCAATCAAGTCTAGCGCGTGCTTTGCTACCCCATTAAAATGAGGACTGTCTGCCGTCGTGAATTCCTGCTGGATCCTTCGTGTTCGCCACAGGTATCCAAACATTCCCCCGTGGAATTCGACACCCCCGTCCCATTGTATGATGACCACTTTCGAAAGGCCATCGTCTCCGCGATATTCCGCGAGGAACTCTTAGAACAATTCCGCAGCGTCCGACGTTTTGGCGTATTAAATACACCACGCATACCGTTAAACGTCATACCGCACAATGAGAGTGTACCGCTCCCTGCCGAGAGACTCTATCACCTTGGGACCACTAACATCCATGAACCCCCTCTCGAGCTTCGTACCTATTCGTGTGCGCGTACACTACTTGATGCGCTTGCAAAACCCCTTCTTGATGGAGCACCCCCCCGCATTCCAGCAGATGTACCTAGAAGACGATTCATGGCTGCTCCATGATTGTCACGCCGCGCAGTGGTAGTGATTGATGTCGATCACGGGCTTACTGGACTGTTACCCTCGAGCGAGAACAGCACAGGCCTTTTCCCCATTACTGCTATTGACCCGGTAGCCGTGAAGGCGATATAAAGTCACTCGACGAAAACACGACTAAACGATCTGGCTTGAGCCGGACTACAATCCCCGGGGGGCTTCCTTCGAAAGTGTGGGCTTTGACGAGAGTGCACGGGAAAATAGGGGATAGCGGATGTCTGGCACGTGCACAGCGTTTGTCATCAGCGCTTGCACAACACCGTTTCCGGACGGAAGGACAAAGAAAACATCACCGTATCCTTCGATGAAGCTAGTTTAACTTTCGGCGATGCGCAGCTTCAAGTTGAACTATCTGTAGCTGATCATGAAATCTCAAGAGGGCGTCATGTGAGTAGACGCTCCACGATCGAAAACGCAGGCCTCATCTCCCACCAGCCAATCCGACCCTGTTTCCCCCATCCCGCCATAATCGTCCCTGCGCTCGCCTGTCTCTTCGACCGTGAAAGCTGAGGCCTGAGCCGTACCACCACCGTTTTCGTCCGTCGCCTCAACCTCGGTCGGTATCGCCAGCACAACTTCTTCCTTCGACGAGGGGCAGACATCAGCAGCAAGCCTCAGTCCGTTGTATGCACTGCACCGCTTGTTCGTACAGTTGGTGATCCCAAGGCCTTTATGGCCACTCTTCAAGCAGTTCCCTACTGAAATACTACCTCCGGTGGCCTAGACACTGCTGACATTGTCGCCTTCCGTCACGGCTGAGTCTCTACCGGACTCATCGCTGGGGTATGCTCCCCTCTTTCCAAATCTCCTTGGCTAGTATCGCTGACCCCTGGCTGGGAAACCTCGAGAGCAAGCAGTTTTTCCGCGTTCGGTCTGAAACTCCGCGAATCACCATCACGAAAATCCATATCTCCACTTGCTGTAGTACCTCATACAGCAATGATGGGTCTTGCCCCTCGTGGGTGTTTCCCGACAGCAGCGCATTTATCGACGCTGCCGGTCTCCGACTGGCCAATGACTTGCTCAAGAGCAGTCGGATCCTCTCGTACAGGAGTGGGTCTTACCCTTCTTGGACTATTCCCTACGTCAGCGCTACTCTGGGCACTGCCGGACGCTGATTGGCTAATGCATGCTTCAACAGCAGCAGTAGTCTATCTTGCAGCAGTTAGTGCAGCTGTGGTTCCTGCCCCTGCTGGTCTCTCTCGTGCAGCGACGCTGCCCTCAGCGCCGCTGGACTCCGATCGGCCGTTGTCCGGCACGAACTCCGCCATCATGCTCATCATGGCATGAATCGTTGACACTTGACAAAGCTCGGCCACCAGCTGAAAGTGATTTCTCAGCTGTTGAACCTCACCTTTGGGAAAAATGTTGCTCCTCTTGAGCTGGCCCGGCCGGAAGACACCCTGACAACATTTCTCCAGACATGATAACTTCAAGCTTTTTACTTCATTAATGTATTTGTAGTTTACAAGTGTGGATGCCCTGACTGCCTCATAGTCTGATGAGGTGGCGTCATAGTCGTTGCAGTAGGAGAAAGAGCGAGAGAGAGAGAGCGCGGAGAGAGAGCGAGGGGCTCGGGTTTTCCGCCAGCACGAAGAAAACTTCAATAATAACGCCTGCAAATATATACGCAACTCTCTACAACGTCTGGAACCGACATTGCCGACATGATCCAAACGAACACCGACACCCCTTGTAGACAATATCGCACAACCATTGCTCAAACGCTTGTAGTAGAAGCGTGCCGGTACCTACAGTAGTGTCGGCGGTCACATGGCCCTCGCACAAGCGGTTGTCGAAACCCCCCACCTGATCTTCCCGCATACTGTTGTCGCAGCTAACACGCTGGGTAAAGCGGGACCATTGTGCGAGAATGTCGGCAAGACAGCCGTACAAGCCCTTCAGCAAGGTGGGTGTGCAAGCGCTTGCATGCAAGCGTGGAATAGAGTGCGAGAGATTGTTCACGACAATTTGGTATCTGATGCCACAGTGTTCGGATGAGGTGTGTTTATTCGTTAGTCATTTATATGACAGATTTTTTCAACGCGAGCACAGCTGTCATGAAATAGTGATGCGCGTTGGGGTTATGTCTCTGTAATGAGATAGGCAGAGGCGGCACTGAAGTGCCAGTGACACTTGCTTGTGATGGAGAAGAGAATGGATGGTTTGAACCGTCGAATATGTGCACGATGAGGAAAGCAGGTTGACCTGAGAGATCAAGATAATAACAATAAAAGGAGAAGACCTGAATATGTGGAGTGCAGAAGTGGGCGTGGCTGTCACTTCGTCATCACGGGACAAGGACCATGCTACCCGTGAGTGTACATTACGGCCCACAGTCCTGTTGCTTGTAACCTTTCCAGTGGCGCCCTAGCAACGATTTAGGAACGTTACACGCATAACTCCCGATTGTGGTATGTTTAATATGTACTACCCTGGATATGTGTTACGACTATGGAGGGAGCGGGACAGATATGCGAAAACAATATATTGGATAAAAACCAACTGTAGATCGAACAACGTACGAGTCAGAACAACCTGTAGTCTCGTGGCGTATTGATTTTACCCGAATACCGATACTAAGATACTCGTATACTCGTTTTCATGTGTAGTGACTGCAAAGCATCATATGTATTGAAGTCGATGTCCATAATCTGATACGCCCCCGTGATGAATGTCAGTAGCTCGATGAACGCTTTCCCTGATTTAGGACAGAATCAAACAAATTATACATGGAATCACATACCAGGGTATTCAGCCCGGGACGAGGATAGCCGCAAAACGGACGAATCTGCGTTACGTAGAGAATCAAGTACCAACGGAACCACATACTCAGGCCTGGGCGATATCAGCGGCATTGAAAAATCAGAACCAGTAAGGTGCCCTAGAGAAGAGGCGCAATGCCTCTGCTGTACTTGTTCGTCGGAAAGTTGCACGAATGCCCTATGTACTACAGAGCGCATAAATCATTACTTATTGTCCAGCAATCGGTAGTGGACAGTTAAAGGGACATTATCAAGTTTTCATTTCCAGTACATATATATACACATATATAAATATGTAGTTGAGCTCGAGAGTGGTCCGCATATTTTTACAGCTTATTTGCACGGTGGTTTGTTTTGTTTCTTTATTATCCAACTTTATCAAGTGTTCCATTTTCGAAGCTGTCCCGCTGTCGAACTTGAGAGGTAGGTATGCTTCTCAATCCCGACGCAAGGCTGGGCTTTTGCCTACAATGTGAAATATATGTACATACAAAGCAGGTACTAGCTGTACATGTTGTTACCAGTAAATAACAGCAACGCAGGATCAACCGAACAACAAAACACAAAAACATCCAGGAACCGTGGTACATTTTGTTTGTCTACAAATATAACTGCGGTAAGGCCCAAAGCCAACGCGCGCGCTGAGTAACGTACACACAGCAGGAGCAGCAGCAGTAGCTGCAGCAGCAGCTGTACCACAATAGTAGCAGCGGTAGTTGTGCGTATGTGTGTACTCCTGTGCTGCTGCTGCTGCTTCTGCTGTTCCATATGTTTCTGTTTCTGCTGCTGCTTCGTGTACATCGGTGTGCGAGCAGCGATTGCCCCGCGTGAAAACATATATTTCTTTAACTTACGTGGTACAGTACTGCTGAGCAACCCGCGTTCTTCTCCTTTCTTTTCATATTACCTTTTTTTCTTGGGTGATACAAGAGCGGTGTTGATTCCACCACCCGATTACATATACTCTGTTGTTGTTGACTTTTGTTTTGCATAGTTTCCGCGATAATTATCCCGCATTTACCAGGAAACAGCCCACCGGATAAAACGCGCGCGCCATGAAAATCGACAAAACAATTATCATTGTTTCCTTCATTTCATATATATGATACTTTGTTTTGTTAAAAGAAAAGAAGGCTGTGGTGCGGATGCTATTTGCGCTAACGCTTCTGCTCATACTCCACCTCCCTACGAGTAAATACACTCTGTTGTTGTCGGTGACGCCCGTACTCTCCCTCCATTCGAGGACAAATGACCTGTTGTTGTTGAGGTTCTATTCACATGTTGCTGCAACTACTGCTCATATTTGCAAGGCGTAAAAAATACGTTAAACATATGTGTTTTCACGCGGGGCAATTTACTTTCTCGTCGTCCAAGTATACAGAGTATCAACATGCTGCTACTAATCAGCAGACCTGTGAACTCAATTGTCGACATGCATCCAAGCCACGGTCAACCCGTATTGTGTTGGGTAACGCCAGCGCATGCAAACGACGGCTTTGAAGTTATCATTTGGACTTGCTTAATGTTGCCCTCGTTGTGGTATGCTTAACATCGAAAGCAGGAACATTTTACTGTGTTTCGACATCGGAGAGAGACCGGGGGATATCGAGATATTAGAGGGAGATAGATCAGGATATATTGATTGTGCTTCGTACTCGATACAGCAGGTATGATGACGGTTACATATATTGGAGAGTTCATATACTTGGTGAGGCTTTATTCAAATAGGATTGAGTGCCAGGTTTCTTCCCCTGGACTTGACTTGCGCGATCTTCGCTTCGACGCTGGCCTGCTAATCCTGACGATAATATATACGTGGTCTATGTCTACATGAGGAGCGCTCCAGCACCCTGACCCTGCCCGCCTGTGCTAGGCCCCGTCATGCGCCCGAGGTCGTACCAATGCGCTATAGCGAGTCATTCGTGTTTATGATCTCGGGTTGCTTGGGGTAAGAGGCAGTGCGAGGGTGGCTTCTTCTACGTCGACATGGATGCCGCGAAGTTTGAAAGATGGAAGACGGTGCAGCTGATGGGAGTTGCCGACAAGCTGTATGCCGAGCGCTTCGTTCTGGTTGAACGCATAGTCAGCTATGAAGCTTGGGCTGCGCGTACTGGACGGGTTGCCGTGCTTGCGAACGAGAGGGCTCGTCTCAACGAGGTGGATGTTCGTATCAACTCGGCTCAGCACCAGTTCAAGTGGCGGCAAGAGGTAGTCCACCCGAAACGGCCGCAGCAACAGCGTGCTGCCTCGGCCAGACGTGAGCTGGCGCTGGTGGACCCGCTTGCTGCTCAAGGCACGAGCAACGTAGGCGAGCAGCGGCAGCAGCAGCAGCCGGAGCAGCAGCAGCAGCAGCATGACGACGCGATGGATGGGGCTGCAGACACTGTGATGCAGCTGACAGAGCTTCGCGAGCAGGTGGAGTAGATGAGGAGAGAGTTAGCAGCAGCGAAGCTGACAGCCCTTCGGAGGGAAATGATAGCGAAGCTGCGTGCCACGCCGAGCGAGGCCCAGCGCGCTGATTCGGAGAGGACAGCGGCAGAGCAGAGGAGGACACCAGCAGTTGGCACGACAGTGCGGCAACAAGGGCAGGAGGCCCACGCAAGCACGTTGGCCACTGCTGTAAACCATACCCGCTCTACGCCCACCTCCGAATTTGATGAAGAAGCGACGAGAGGCGAAAAAGAAGAAGATATGGGTGACGAAGATAGAGAAGAAAAACAAGCTGAGGAGCTTAGTTGAGTGCAGACCTCTCGGAGCGGCAGCAGTGCACAGGCTGGGCAGGATGCCCTTCCGCAGCCGTTTCCGGTTGAGAGAAGCCCCTTTGAGCCGGTTTGTTGGGTGACCCCGGGCGCGCTAGTAGAGTAAGTGGCTCTGTCTGCGCGCCACGTTGACACCCACCCCGCGGTGACGAAGGCACCGTCACACGCGGAAGAGAAAGAGGTCGGAGAGATGGTTTTATGTGCGAGTGCAAGAGGTTTTCTGGAGAATAAAAGTAGAGTAGGAGTCGGAGATGACGGCCTTGGGATGGGCGAGGAGCAGGAGCATCAGTCGTTGCCACCGCCGCTGCCGCCACCGCCACCTCTACCACCGCCTCCGCCAACGCCCGCGGAAGGCACGCGCGCAGACCTCGAGGCGGAGCAGCACGCCCTGGTATTAGCGAGTTGTTTGCTGCTGGCACACGGAGCCCTGTTGTCATTCGAGCAACGGAAAGAGGAGGAAGAGGGGAAGAAGGAAGAGGAGGAGGAGGAGGAGGAGGAGGAAGAGGAGGAGGAGGAGCAGCAGCAGGGGAGCAAGGATGGGTGGGCCGGCGGCAAGCAACACCACCTACAGCAAGGTTGTGTTTCGGCCAGCATGGAAGCTGGGCCGAGGTGGCGCGTGGGTGCTGGCCTCATGCCTCCGTTCAGCCCTGATTGAGGTATACGCTGTGTTCGTACTGCTTGATTGATTGCCTTTTTTCTAGTTTTTGATGATGTTTTTGATGATACGTACGAAGGTGCCGCTACTACTGCTGTTCAGGTATATTAATAGTAGGTGTGTCGTAGGCTAGGCTTATTTGGACCACCTATTATTATACTGAGTACGAGTACTTGGTTCTGTTGTCTTGCGTTTTTTACGCGGGATGATAGACTATGTACTTGGGTTGGGGCTTGGGGTGGATGATATATGATGCACGCATGGTAGGATTGAGTACGCACGGGAGAAGCACTTGACGAGCCGACATTGTTATGTTTCGGTTGTGTGCTTTGCTTCGAACGCTGTGCTACCTGCACGTACTAACCTTGTCAGATAGCAACACATCAGTATACGTATGATAGTAGCCGACATGCAGCAATGCTGCGGTAACTTTGGCTTAACACCTGTAATGAACAGGGAAAGGTACTTAGAACATGCTCATACGATTATTTTGTCTGTCTGCGATGTTTTTGCTATTTGTACTAAAAGTACTATTATACTGCTGTGAGCATACCAGGTATATGCGCGCGGTGCTTTTCGTGATGTATGAGCGTACGGTTATATACGTAAATATATACGTACCCCGTACCAGAGAAGAACAGGTACTAGAGAAGAGCAGTATTAATAGCAGTAGTTGCAAGTGGACTCGTACCCTGTTTTTAGACGGAAACATGCCGCAGCAGTAAAGATAAATGTGCCCCCCCCCCCCTCTCTCTCCCTCCTTCCCTCTCTCCCTCTGTGCCGCAAAGATTTGGGTTGGCACGTAGAGATTGGTGATAGTTGGTTCACGACTAGTAGGATAGGGGAGCTGCAGAATATAAGATACTGCTGTCTGCTCATTGTCTTGTTGTGTACATGATGCAAACAGTAGTGCTCTGTGTGCGGAGATTGTTTATGACCGTGAAGGTCGTATATACCCCTATGCATACGTATAAGACACGGCGTTATACCAGGTATGCAGGTACCGGTTTACAAGGCAACTGCAAACGTACTGCTGCTCAGATAAGGTTCTCATGGTTGGTGCGGTGTTGGAAAATTATGGGACGTTGTGATATGATATGGATATGCGATGGAATGGATGGAGTATTGATACAGAGTGAAAATATTGTTTTGGCCGATGCAGATTGACTGCTGTTTGTGTGCTCTTCCGCCCTCCCTCCCTCCCTCCCTCCAAAGCAAAATAGTTATAGGTACGAGATGTTTATGATAATTTATTTATGTAGCACGCATGCTATGTAAGTACTTGAAGAAGGAGGAGTATAAGCAGGATAGGTGCTTTAATCACGTAATCATAGCAGTTTATGTGCTCTTTGTTGGCGATGTGAAATATGCACTTGGCACCTGTCCGATAATGGCATTCGAATCTTGATGAATACATCAATAAGTTTTGTCTTTCCGCGAGCTACTATTTTTGTTTTTTGTCCATCTCATTTATTATTTTCGCACTTCCGTCTTTCTCCCTCCCTAGTCGTCACTTGGATCCGGGGTCACAAAGTAGGCTCCTCTCCCTCCTCCCCCACTACGGTTCTTGCCTTGCATTTTTATCGCGAGAAGATTTCAGCACTTTCTTCCCTCGGCAACTCTCGTCGAAGTTTGCTTACACACGCTATAATATGCGCTCTCGACAGACGGTGTCATTTCAAAATAAAATCCTCCATGGGGAGAATCGAACCCTCGACATCCGGGCCTACAGACTTCGTGGCTACCAGTTAGACCACCGGGGCGACCGGACTTCTATTGTTTGGTCAAAATGCCGCTATTTGGGTCATTGTTGTTTGGTGATTAAATAGTACACTTCAAAGCTTGTGATGCACCCGGGTCTTCACCCTTGCCATGTACCACTTTCCTTGTGTGAAAAATCGCTCGAAGGTTCTTGATTTTACCAGCAGCTCGTGGTAAGGGGAGATCACGTTGCCCTAATGATAAGTTGGCATAATAACTACCTGGTACTGCTGCAAGCTTGAAACCACAGCACGCGGTCGGATAAGTTACGTTTGCGTATGAATGAGTATTTGAGATTCAATATTTTAGTCTTGGAGTCAATCTCAATGGTGATACCGCCTCTGGCTGTCTGGATTGGGCGGCTTTTTTGTTGGTTCGGAAAATACATTGACTTTGATTGGCTAGTTGACCGACTGAATGAGGATTTGACATTTATTATTAAGTTTTAGAGTCAATCTCAATGGTGATACCGTCTCTGGCTGTCTGGCCTGGGCGGCGTTTCTGGTAGTTCGAAAAAAACATTGATTGACTGGTTGACCGACTATATGAGGATTCGAGAATAAAGGATTTTGATTGAGTTTCTGATTGGGCTGGTGGGGTTAAGGTTGGGTTGTGGTTTTTGATTGATGGTTTCGGGCATTGAAAATCCTGCCTGTTTACTGATTAAAATAGTGGATACCGCTGTGCGGATATACTGTTTATGGTCGAACCGTGATCGGGAGCTGTATTGTTGATTGTCAGGGAGATATTCAATGATCATAACGGCTGATCTGGTAGTTCCGAGAAAACATTGTTCGGTATTGAGATTTGTATTGAGGATCTTTCAGGTTTTGAGATTCTTGCAATGTGCAGTAAAATCTGAAGTTAGTACTACTGGTTAAACTTGTATCGAACTATTGACACCGAGCTGATGGCCGTCTGATTATCGAGGCCTTATGCCCTAGTTTCGGCAGCTGAGTGTGTTGGAAGATTGTTGAAGTTTGAGCCAGTATGGTTCAGATTTTGGTATTTGAATTTGAATGAATGTGCTTGAATTGCTGGTATTCGGTACTTTGAATTTGCTTGAGGCTTTGAGACATTGTGGTCCACATTTGGTACATGGATTTGGAATGTGTAATATTGATTCGGGATGATGATTTGTGGTTTTTGGGACAGCTATGAGGTGTGACCATGGTATGATATTGCGATGCTTTGTTGCCATACTGTTCACCATGCAGGGAGGATATTAAATGATGGGACTGTTGTACACCTGTTCGATATGCATACTGTGGATGTGTGGTGTCGCACAGTATCGGTTACAAAGCAGGGAGGATATTGATTGTGCTTGGTACTCGATACAGCAGGTATGATGACGGTTACATACATTGAGGAGTTCATATACTTGGTGAGGCTTTATTGAGATATAATCGAGTGCCAGGTTTCTTCCCCTTGACTTGACTTGCGCGAACTTCGCTTCGACGCTGGCCTGCGAGGTCCGAAGATAATATATACGTGGTTCATGTCTGCATTAGGAGCGCTCCAGCACCCTGATCCTGCCCGCCTGTGCTAGGCCCCGTCATGCGCCCGAGGTCGTATCAATAGGATACCGCACGCCTGCATGGTCGACACGAGTCACAACCTAGGAGTTGCGCTTTTTGTATAGGCCACTCGTACAGCAGTACAGGTATTATACACCGTGGTACCGTGGTACAGGTATGTTTCCCACAAGTCGCCTACAAAACAAATCGCATAAAAGGCCCAAAGTCAACGTATTATTTTGTGGCTGACATACTCCGATGTAAGTCTAAAACAGCAGTAGCACGGAGCAGTGTAGGAGGTACTGTTGTACGTACATATTTTACCAGCAGGCGGCAGCATGATGGAAAACAAATCTAGAGTTCGTACATACACGTTGTTTACTTTAGTTTCCTTCTTCGTCTAAACGCTTTGTCCGCTCTGCTAGGTGAAGATGCATCAGTCTAGTTGCCTCTGTCGTTCTTGCTGCTGTTGATGCTGTTGCTGCTGCTGCTGTGCATCGTGTTGATGCTCTGCTGCGATCAAAATAACAAGTATTTCTTGCGTCACCCTTACTATGACTACCCTGTAGGAAAGCCTTGTATTTCTATACTCGCATTCTGAAGAGAAATACAGCAAAGGCAAATACTTAACTAATGCGTTGAAATCACCGGCAAATCATGCTCTAGGAAAGAAATGTCAATGCTATCCGCTGTGCATTCAACACCTCCCCTGTACTTGCGATAAGAGCGAACGATTGAAGACACTATTAAGGACATTGCTGTTGGTGAATTGCGCACAACGTACAGGGGAAACACTTGCTGATACCTATGCAGTAGTACGTAGTAGTGCGTTGCATTTCAGCTGTACTACAGAGGTTTGTGATCTTTAAGCAGGGGTCCGTGGAGACTACGTAGCAGGGGGGCTGTTATAGCTCGATGTCCAAAGTCGGAGGAGTGTTGTTGTTCTGCTCCTTTATAGTACACACAGGGTGTCTGACATTATCCAGTGGTCCGATATTTAAGTGAAGATGGTCTCACTGATGTACGGGTTGTTTTTGCTTTTCCCCCCTGCGCTAGAACGGTTCCTATCCGTGGCACAGTAGGTATCGCCAAAATCTCATCGGCGTGGAAAGCATATTATCAGGGTTGCATACCTGTGCAAGTAAAGAACGATGGGCGACGAGGGGGCATTGTGTATAATATGAGCTATATGTGCCGCGGAACGGAGTGAGCATCTTCCATTTGCTTTGTCAATGCATCTAAAAATAAGACCACCTGAATCGGTTTCAATGCACAGCGTTGGTGCCAAAAAATAAATACGAAGTGGGAGCGTGGTTACCATCAGCGTCTACGGACTCCGTAATGTCGACGTCACGGTTGTTGCTCGCGGCGTTAGATCATTGGCAGATACTGTTGTTGTATATGTTTAGTGCGGAGTACACGGATACACGTGTTGGGTTTGCGGATTCCGCCTTCGTTAGATCGAAGGCTATCCGCGCAAGGTACCAACAGCAGCTTGTCCACGTAGAATGCGTGATATGAGGGCTACCTTCGGATTGACCGCGTATGTCGTATCACTGTAAAACGGGGGCATCGTGTACGATATTCCCATTTTGGGTCACGGAGCGGTGTCAGCACCTGGCGTTTGTTTCAAGCATGCCTCCGATGATGAGGCCACCTGCAACTAATGTACATCATTGCCATATTTATACAGGTGTATGTTATCTGAAGGGTCCCCAAGCATCTCACAGTACCGTCTGTGACGTACCCCTCACTCTCACTCCCACTTTGCGTTTGCCATATTGTAGTGCGCACCACCAGTCGCATGCCCACGTCATATGCACTTGACGTAGGCCTTGCATTCTGAGTGGTTCAACAAGAGGCCATCTCCATACTTTTGACTGCTACTGTTCCAAAGGAAACCTATCTGCCTTCGCTGTGTGTAAAGCTGCAGTATCACACGAACGGACCCACTACGGCGCGGGGGCTATTTGTATCTTCGGCGATGACGATATTTTGACCAGTTCGTTGGTATTTGTGTGGTATCGGACGTGCAGTGGAATGGACACCCGGGTGTGCGACGGCCTTGGCATGTTACGAGGCACCACCAACGGCCCACACTATGCTGGGAACTGTCGGTCTTGAGTGGTTCGGCTGCTCCGCTCAATACGTTAACCGGGTACCAAGAAATTACGTCGTACTCCACATAAACCCGATCCGTCTCGTGATTTTCGAGTCTCCACCCAGACATGTGTATGAGAATAATCGTTGTACCACACAACCGGGTCGCATCGTTATATAACAGTAGAGTAGTATCAGCAAATAACCCCGAAGGAAACGCCATGCCGAGCAAGCATCAAAGAATACCTCTGACCAACAAAACTATCGCCACACACTACTAACCTCAGATCTCCGTAAACAAGTATGAACTTCGCAGCAACCCGAACACCCCCCCCCTACTCAGTGCGACGTGTGACAGGTACACCGTATTAAAACCTGTCAGGTAAAGCGACGCATCCCTACTTCCACCGTATATGTTGTCAATGTCTAAACGGCAATCCTGAATTCCATCATAAACTAATTGCTTATTGCCAAGTTGAAAATGGCAACCCCAACTTGCATAGTTTATAGTTGACAAATCTAAAACCGCACATCCAATGCTAATGTCTCCATATCAAAGGCAGTATCGAGCATTTAACGTATAGCGAGGCCGTATCTGTGGAAATACATTATCGAACAAAACGAGAGCATGCTGGGCAATCTATTGACGAACACAGCTGCGGCAGTATCCGCCAAGGATATAGAACTGGTCACTGTCGGGTAGGACGATGCTAATGCCGCCTACACCTTCCCTTGGCGTCGAGTATATCGCCCTCAGAGAAGACCGGGAAGACCGTCAGGTGGCGAAACGATCGCATTCATACTGCGAGCAAGCGCAAAGTGCTTGCTCCGCTCCCCAGCACAGGTGGTGCATTGTACACAACCTCCTCCGTTCACATTTCGTTTCGTACTAATACGATATACACGACCAAGTCATGTGTAGCCCTGATAATACGCATTGCATGCTGGCAAGCTCCAGGCGATGCTTTCGGTGGACAGCCCTCGTCTGACGTAGACGGTGTAGTAGACAAAACCAACGCGTTTATCGGCAAACATAACAATATACGTGCACGACTACAACATGATCCGCCAAGGATGTTGAACAGCTCGCAGCAACCGTGTCGTCGAAATAGTGGAGTTGGAAGACGTTGATGCTGCCTACGTCCCCGCTTCGCACTCAGTCCTTCGTCTCACGGGTATGATCCGAAACCCATACATGCATGTCGTGTACCTACGGCAGTAGCCTACCTGCTCATCGAAACAAACTGACACTTCGCCGTCAATGATAGACGCAGTAGATCACAATTGGGTCAAATCAAACGTGCCAACTACTGCGGCCAATGCTACTTGCCTTCGATTACGTTTTATCTACCACCGCCGATACCAACCACAAACAAACCATGCACAGGTCATACAACAGGTGTGCTGCTGAAGGTTTAACCCCAGGGGAGGTCCGGCTGTGACAGGCGCAATCCACCATGTTCTCTGTCGCCCGCTTAGGGGTTCCCGAACGTCGTGCTCATGTAGAGGCTGATGCTGGCCTTACCTCCACACGCAGTGGAACTGTCTCCAGTGCACTCGTAGTTGCACACGCCAGCCTTCTTGTTCGTGGCAGGCCTCTGGCTACCGCAATGGCATTCTGAAAACGAGGTCAAGTGTTTGCGGAGCCATTGTCGAAGCAGTTCGGTTTAGTCAGTTTGGAACAGAGAAGGCGGCGAAGAGCGACGCACGTGCAAATACCGTACTGGAGATGGCCCCAACCAGTCGGAGAGCCTGCGGGCGCATGCTACGGTAGTCTAGAGGTGCACTCTTGTTTTTTGGGGGCTCTTTACATAAGGAGATACATACTAATAGCAAGTCAAAAGCTTATTCAGGAGTGAAACAAATGGGATGCAAGATGAACAATGCCTTGGTCTAAGGGCTTTCATTTTGGGACAAATTGTTTTCCTATTTCTCCAACCCATTTCCACAAAATCAAACACACACGGGAAACAGAGATTAGTTTTTAGTTTAGAAAATCGACAGATATAAAAAAGTCGGGAAAGCTAAAGCTCCGGAATATGGAGACAAAAACTCAGGGTATAACTAAAAAATACGCCAAAACAAAATTTGGGAATACATGAAGATTTAGTACAAACAAGTGCTTCGATAGTAACGGCCCTAATTATACAACAAAAGCAACTACTTTAGGTTATAGGGACCCTCATTCACAAACCGTTTCAGCCCAACAGTGTTGTCTCTGTCGTGGAACGCGCCCCCTTCGAAGTACTGATGATTTGACCCCCATCAACTACAAACTAGGAGTGAGTTACCATTTCCCCCCGCGCAAAATTAATCCTTCTTTCGTAGCTGAACTCTCTACCCGTGCTCTGATGCAACAATGATTCTAGTTGACAATGCGTTGCGTTGACAGCATTTGCCACGATCACTCCTCACTATAATCAGGCATACACTGATTCGTGCAGTCCAACAATGTACAGATCGCCGCGTAACTCCGTGTCCACTATTGCATATCACCATCGAAGTTTATTGCAGTACAGTGTTCCAACCAAGCTATCTCATTATATGAGGGATATGTAGGGCACTGAGAAGCAACGATTGGCTACTGAACCCACCTGAACCTTTCCTCGTTGCGAAGTACTCCCAACCCGAGCACTTGCAGATGTCGGCGCACGCCTGAGTAGCAGGTACGTGGTAGAAAAGAGACAACACAAGCACTTTGTATCGATGGACTTGTCATCGATCCCATTTACATTGGAATACCGTACCCGCTTTGCATGTATGTGTTCGGTGCACATGTGCACCGCGACGGAGCGCAAAGCGTTGTGCTGCCATACAGGCTGATAGTCCAAGGTCACCTGGTTTTCTCACCTGCGCCGTCATCTTGCTCCACGTGGTCACGGGTCCATTAAGAGGCGTCTTTGGAGTTTTAGCATTGTAGCACCCAAGGTACTTGGAATCCGTTGCAACTCCTACGCCGAGGTTACCGCTACTCGGGGGGGTGGGCCTGGGTGCCTTGGTCCGCTTCGGAGTAGGCGCCGGGGTTGGCATAGGTGTCTTGGGTGGGGTGGGCGCTTGGGTGGGCGCAGGAGTGGGAGCCGGTGTCGGTGCTGGGGTTGGAGCCGCGCAGAAGTCGTTGCCAACGACCATACCGGTCAGAAGGGATAGGTCGGGGGTGTTTCCTTGGTCATCGGTATAGTCCGCGGATACGATGATGCTCCCGCCGGGGGCTTCGTTACAAGCGTCCAGCATAACTGCGAAATCCGCGGGAGTGGACTCAAGGTCAGCCACGGAGAAGGTGACCGTATTCTTCGAGATGGATCCGGAAGAGACGGAGTCGACCGGAACGCTGAACTCGATCGTGAGCGTGGCTCCTGTTGATTCGCACGGTATGACGATGCCTCCGCCTGACGAGAGGATCTTTTGCAGCGCCGCTGATTATCGTGCAGTACGGAAGTTGTACAGGCGTGCAGGGAGGAGATATGTTTTGGGCTTGTGCTCATGGTATTGGTTTCGAACATGATGCAATGTTACTGCAGTGCGTCACCACCATGTGAAATTGATGCCGTATGCTTCCTTTTGCATGTGAACGAATAACTAAACCCGCGTACGTTATTTCGATATACACTGAACGAAAACACGCCAAGTGCACAGTACCGGTAGCTATGGTAGGAATTCAGCTGCGTAATGATCCGCTTGCAGGCATGCTACGGGTTTGGACTCATACGCGACATTCCTGCAGCATCAGAACATGACTAGCCCGTCCACTGCTAAGACGAGTATACGAGTGTAGAAAGAGCGCGTGCAGTGCCTTCACGCCGCCATGAGCAACATTTCGTCGAGCCGATTCTGCGTCGAGGCGCTGGTACTAGCGTTCGCAGACAGCTTCTACACGCGTCGAGGGCTCGGAGGCGGACATTCCCGAGTGAACTGAGTGTCACCTAGGCATAAACTCGTTACTGAAGCTTGCACCGAGTGCAAAGATGACATGTCGTAAGCTGTGGTAGAAAGCCCACGAAATCGTTGCTCAAGCTCGCGACAAGCGTAGCAAGTGCACAGAGTAACGTTGCGGCGTCTTAACCCCACAAACATCGTGGCCGAAAGGTCGATTCAGGTGCGCATATCAAACGTCTAGAATGGCTACGCACGTTCAGTAAAGTCACGATTTGCCATAAACGATACACCAAGGGCATGTGTACAGGTGCACTAAAGTACAGCAAGATGCATACCAGGTATCATCTAACTAGTACGATAACCAGGTGCGTACAAGAATATCAATTTTACCACACAAATTTTTGAAGAGGCCTAAACTTTGCACAGCATCAGGGAGTGTACTTTCTGAAGCAATTCCGCCTAATGGCTCTATCATCTCTAACAAATGCCATCGAAGCGGATAATTTCAATGCCGAGACGGGTACTGTAGTTCCATTTCGTTGGCCGCGGCTTACCGTTAAGCTTGTCGAAATCTGAGACTGTGAAGACGTTGGCAGCGTCGCCCCCGATCGCGAGAAGTTCGGCGGCGTTTGTTCCACTGCCTGCATTAGATTTTCAATGGGTGCATTTCAGGCGTTCAAGGTGTTGGACAATCGTAAAGGCTGGCTGCAAGCACGATCTCTAGATCCCGTGTACGCTCGCAATGCTAATGTGGAACCGCAAAGCTGCCTTCATTGACGTATGCTTCGTACGGCAGAGGTAGAGTAGTTCCTAACTTACATACTTCTCCTCCTCTCTTGATGAGGTCTCTTCAAGTACAGCAACGAAAATAACACAAGTATCTCGTAACAAAGATGTATAATACTTCGTACGTATACAGCAGTAGTTATGCTTGTCAATCTTTAGTTTTTTTCGAACATAACTGTTTCCGTACGAACCCATTCAGTCAGAAGCGTGTTTTGCCGAAAATTGCTACCCATATCCTTGCACGGTTCCACGTGTTCTTTACCTCTTTTGCAAGACTCTGATACGTGTTTGAAGCGTGCCGTGTGGTTCAAACAGAGCTGGATTCGCTGGGTTTCTGAGTGCGGTGTGTAAAGGCATCACCCAATCGTACGCACGGCAGCCGACAACGATCGCGATAATTCGGGACACAAAACATGCCGACAGATCTTTAAGTCGATGGCATGCCAACCCACCTACTCCCACAGCAAGCACGATGATTCCAGCAGCCCTGGCTGCGTCTGCTGATCGTTTGGTGGCGGCGGTGCTGCTGCTTTTGCCGTCGGTGATCACGATCATGAACGATGCGCTTGCAGGATTCACGGCTAGGAGCCGGGTGCCTTCATTAATGCCGATGGACGTGGTCGTGCCTCTCCTAGCCTGCCTGTCGGCATCGACGAAGGCGTTAAAATCTTTTTCGGAGCCGAACGTACCGGAGGAGGTCAACGTACTTGAGTACTGCACGTACGATGCCATACCCCCATTGTCGAACAAGTTTCTGGCGGCAAAGGCGGCGACGGTGTCCTCAGCGAAGTCCTGCTCCAGTTTAAACTCAGACGAGCTGACGCTGCCTGACCCATCGAGAACGAGGGCGAGGTTCACCTTCCGGGGCAGAAGCACACGCACGGGTTTCAACTTAGGACTTGTTTTACGGGGGACCATAGTAAACAGGACCTACTGTACACACAAAAAAAAACTAAACATATTCGTGTGTTTGCTAACAATAATTGGTCCTACTATAGTAAACAGGACCTACTGTACGAGTACGCACGAAAACCTATATGTATCTATATGTTTACTATAAGAATATTTGGTCCTATCACCACTTCTACAGCACTATACTAGTAGACTACAATTAGTATCCACGTTAATGGCAGTTGTAGTAGTACAGCAGTTGCATTGTAGCACCTGTAAGTTAAGGGGCCTCCTCTGGAAATATATATATATATATGTATATATGTGTCAGTAAGACAGTCTTTGGAAATAACAAACGGTTTCTGTTTGTTTATTTGCAGTAATATTTGTTGTGATTTTCCCACCTTTCATGACTCCTTACTGGAAACGACAGTTTCTAGTTCTAATGCTCAGACCCGTCTCCCCAAGATGTTTTGACAGAGCGTAGATCATGTGCAACCGTGTTGTGTCTGGTGCCGCGTTGATCCGACGCATTTTTCATCATGAAACGTGTCTCTAACTAAAAGCCGACTTTCCGTACCTCTGTTACCTATATTCACGAATTGGAACATGGAATTTTCTCAGGACGCTGCAACCCAGATATTCAACGACAACGACGAGCAGGAGTGGGCGAATCTACGTTGGCCAGTAGTTCCACCGTCTGTAGCGGCCTACGCAGCCGCATTAGAGTGAAAATACCAAACAGGGCCTCCGGAATGGTGGATAATCTTGCTGCTGAGCAATTTCGATTCGGAATACAAACAGAGTAAGGCCTTGCCTTCCTTGCAGATCCGAGGGCCCCAACAACTCCCATAGACCATACGACGAACAAGTTATTCGTCGGTCGGGGGTGGATGTCAGCATGAGGACTGGAGCGATGCCGTGTTCGGTAAGGATTATCTTGTTCTGGTGTTGTGGAACCGGAAATAGTATTGCTGCCGTAAACAAGACGAAACCAAGTTTTTCAAGAGACTCAATAACTCTTTTGCTTGGTGTTGATCGAAGGGGCCCCTCAAAAGTATCGCAATCTGTCTGTTTTTCTTCTGCCGAAATCGCCTCCGTTTGTTCGAGCCGGATCCGCAAAGCATGCACACGTACGTTGTGGGTCTTTGATCAAAATCCCCGAAGGACGAACACAATAAAGCGAAAGTGGGGGTCCGTGTGAATATATTTAGACCCCCACGGTGGCGAAACATGTATACTTCGTATACTGTCTTAGCAATCGTTTACGAGCATCGTGAGCGCCCAGCAGTACAATTAAACTCAGGTTGCATCCGTGCCGTACGACTCCTTGCATTGCAACCATTGTAACTGGGACACCAATGTGTATTCTCGCTTAATCGCGCCGCTGCTGTTGCTGCAATCGCCACTTTTTATCGTGAACGTTTCCCGCTTATGTCCCAAGAGGGTTGTGTCACACTGCGGCGAGGGCATACACAACACATACGTGTGCAACATGCTTGGGAAACATCGCGCGAAATTGCACTTTTATGAGGAAGATCGATGATACCTGGTATAATTCAGGTCGCTACCTTGATGTATCACAGATACCCTGTGTTATGGGATCGAGGTTATGCAATAAATACTGCCCGAAATTGATATTTGGCCTTCAAATCCATACGTTGTTGCTCCAAAGGTATTTTAGAAATGCCGTCGCATACCTAAAGCCCGCTGGTTAAGAAACAAAACACGAAAACATGAAACACGGGTTTATTTTCTTGCCAACACGCCAGACTATTGTCGACCTCTTGAAAAGCCTGTGGTTGGACGGCACATACTTCCGCCCCCGGCGCCAGCCCTTGGCTTTGCATCAGCTCTAGGCACTAAGAAAAACGACACGAGTATTCAACCGTCTTCCACAGTACGAGGACGTGAGTATGACACCAGACACTAAATGTTCGAGGCGGTATTGCAGGTGGCATTCAATCGTGCCGGATGCAGTTTTGAGCGTTCAGCTTTAACCCGATTGTGCGCGAAAACGTTGTTCCGGTTGGACAGGTATCTGGCTATAGAGCGCGTGACGGACGTCGCCTGTAAGTAGCTGGTACTGGTCAATGCTAGAGATACACCCAGGCACTCACCGTGTTGGCCGCGATCGTGGTTTCTCCTTCAAGAGTGAACATCAAGGTAGCATCGTCGCACGGACACGACGAGAGCTGCGTGGAGTTGATCTGGACGCAAGACGATTGACCCATGACGCTGGTCACGGTGAGCATGCTCAGCATACCCACCAGCTTAATCTTGGACATCGCCATTGTGATTCGCGGAACAAGTCCTGTTTGTTATGGAAGTAAAACGGGCATGTGTATGTTATTGTTGATTACCAGTTTTTTTACACTGTGCGTTTGTGTCAGCTTTACTGACAAGGGCAGCAATTCAACTCGCACTGTCTTGCGCACCATCGTCGTACGGTTGGACATTATGCACATACGAAACGGGAATGTTTTATTCGATACCTTTGGAGTCTTGTGCACATATGCGATGTGCCTAAACAACTACATGTGCACCTTCCGTGGTCTCATTATTTCATAACGGGATGCCTATTCAATTGCCCAGCTTTCCTTGGCCCTCAACGATCAAGAGACGACGACGAAATCGGTGCGTCTGTTTGTCCGCAGCAAGAACGCACAAAACCAGGAAAACCAAGAAAAGAACCGTCCGAAAACTCCTATTACCTAGATACTGTAGTCGAAACGACTGTGGTTCCTCAACCGACGGCGGCAAACCCTACTGCTCACAGTATCGACACAGTTTATTCTTGTATTTATGCATCCTTTGGAGAGGTCCTTCATGGAGCTCCAGCGCTCCACTTTCGAAGTAATTCGGATGCTTTACACACATCTGTGAGGTTCACGATAAATTAACATAATGTATGGCACCAGGTATGTATCAAGGGCAGGAGGTTTGGCCTCTTAGACAACACACCAGATATTTCAATACTTCCTTTGGGCTTACCTGGGAAACAAGTTATGAGAGGCTGGCCAGGGGTGGTAGAGAAGAAGACAGGAAAGTGAGAGAGTAGGGGCGTGGTGTGTAGATGATCCCGCTCAGCGCGTCCGCGGGAAAAAGTTTTTTCTGGCTGTCCCCCGAGGAATTTCGAAAACGCTCTAGTAAGTGTAGTAAGAGTCGGGCGTTGGGGGGTATAGGTGTGCCGTGTACCGACGGAGGGATAGAAGGACGGAACAAGTCCCGAGAGTCCTCTCACGTTCATGGGCGGTCCAAACGTTAGTGAAATTATGAAGAGTATACCTCTGTCTGGACTTGAGCAGATTCATCCGATCGAATAGCTGCTGCGCACTGCGATTCATTTTAGTATGCATTGTACTGCTGTGAATCACATCCGGCTATGGTCGACTGGGTTCACTCGTTCGATTTCACTAGATATTGACCAGACCCGGTTCATGTAATGACGTCGGTTTGGAACTGATGCTGAAATCGATCTAGCCCTTGGACTACGTATAATTGTTTTACTAACACGTAGTTTGGGTCGGCGACTGGTTACCCTGTTGACTGGTGCTACTTCTGTCGAGGGGCTACCAATATGTTTACTACCAGTGCATAGTTTAAGCCCTTCGGGCAAGTGGCTCTGTACCTCTCTTGAACGTTGCACTTTGAAAAACAAATGTTGGACCAGCCTGGTTCAGCATAACCTAAGACATGTAATCCCATGTCTGTGCTTATTGCGAAATCCGAACGAATAAGTAGGGCAGCAGACTGAAAATACGATCGTAGGATATGTACAGTAGATAGCCGACCGTTGAGGCCGAAACATTTCTCCCATTACCGTATCCTTGGTGTATTGCCAGTATCCTGGTACACGTTGTTGCTGTCGTGTTCCCGCTTCTACTAGCCAACTACACGGCTTTCCTTTACGTGTGACGCACGGTGTTGGGCCCGACACGATTGTAGAGATTTGGCAATGGTGAGCGGCGGTACGTAATACCGGGTACTGCTGTACAACTATACAGGTACGTATTTCAGAAGAAAGATTATCCAGCAGACAGCGAAGTTTGTATTCCATCCATAGCTAACGGAGATAAATTTGTGTTCGGGTTCGTATTGCGTGCGGCCTACCGCAAAACACGTGTCGATACGCAGTTTAATATTTAACGGAGAGTTGCTTCGTCAGCTGTATGTTTGTGTACGAAAAGTTACATCAATGTTCGTGAGTTTCTGATAGTTACACACCAGGTATATATTACTACTGCTATTGCAAGTATTCCCCTAGGCTTTGCTGCTTATCACCTGCCCATACATACATACAAAGTGCTGCTTGCTCTATCGTCACTGCAATATTGTGCAGGTCGTGTACCAGTACACGACAGCAGCTTAGTGGATGTTTAGATGTGTGCCCGTATTGCGTACAAGGTACATACCCGATGCTCCGGTATCGATACCGCATCGAACACCACCGGCATTGAGGTGAAGGGTATACCGGTACCTGGGGTATTTTCGGGTAGGCGTACCGAACGTACAGAAGTGTCATGTGCCGGTATTGAAAAAATACCGAACTTACGAGAGTGCCGGGTACCGGTATCGAAAAGATACCGAACTTACCGAAGAGCCGTGTACCGGTATCTAGGCAGTACCGAACTAGTACTGGTACACCAGTATTGGGGCCGAGGGTATACCGGCACCCGAGGTATAGTTGTGTAAGAGTACCGAACTTACCGAAGTCTCGTCTACTGATATTGAAGACATACCACACTTGCCGAAGTGTCTGATACCGGTTTTTACCGAGAAAATACCCCCGGTATACTTCGGTACGTACCCTACCGAACATGGGATAACTCCTTTCCTGCTGCTGTACATATTATTTTTCCCACCCCTACCTCTGGTACACACGATGACACTCGCAGCCCCAACTAGGGGGGCTGTTTTTTCAAATTCCCTATCGCGTTCGCCACGCTATAGATCCGCGTTCAAACGAACAAGTCAAGTTTCAAAGGGTGTGTTCGGTAAGGTACGTACCGAAGTATACCGGGGGCATTTCCTCCGACAATACCACTTCGCTAAGTTCGGTTCGGCCTCGATACCGGTACCGGACTTCGGTTAGGTCGGTATTATCTCAATACCGGTATCCGACACTTCGGTGTGTACGGTATGTTTTCAATACGGGTACCCGATACTTTGGAAAGCTCGGTACTCATACCCTAATGCACCCGGGTACCGGTATACCCTCGACAGCAATACCGGCAGTGTTCGGTGTGACCTCGATACTAGGGAATCGGGTATGTACCTGGCATTCTATACGGACACACATTATGTCATAATACCACGCATTTATTGGTGGTAGCAGCAAGCAGCAGTCTTCTCTACATTCACGTATTGTGTCCTTGGCTCTGGAGCGATACAACGCACTCAACGTCAGTTAGTGGGACAAGTTTGGACTGCTCGTATGATAACGCGCTTGTATCATGCATCCTTCTATACATGTTCCCCTCAAACCCCGTAGTTCGCGCGACCGAATTATCGCGCGCAGCTTGCAAATATGAGTTTCGATGAAATCCTTGATATCGCAGCTGTCATTTTGTTTAATTTTTCAATATGCGGACTTTAGCGCGACAACATCTCGAATCCATCGCTGCTCGAATTATATTCAAACACTCATGTACCAGCAGCAACGCGAGGTCACCGATTATCTACCTTGTATGCAGAGGTTGGAAGTAGGGGTGTTGGGGTATAGAACAGGCTTCAAGCGTACCACTCGATGGCAGTGGCAGGCGTGGACTGTATAAAATACATGGTATACAGTCGATCCCACAGCAGCAGCACATTGCCCAAGTTGGAGCCCATGCTTCCGCTTTTCTGCTGCTGTGCTATGTTGTTGTTCTTGCTGAGGCTGGTGCTGCTGCTAACCGTGCCGCCGCTTTCTACGTGGTAGGGGTGGCGGTGGCGACATTGGCGTTTTCTACGCCGTTGCCGCCGCCATATACATGCTGTTGCTTCGAGTACAGATTTAGGGTATGTTCAGTTGGGTACGTATCGAAGTATACCGGGGGCAGTTCCTCTGTATATTCCAGCACCTGATACTTCGGTATTTTCCAAAAACCGGTACCCGACACTTCTGTAAGTTCGGTACGCTCACCTAAATATACCCGGGTAACGGTATACCCTCGACCACAGTACTGGGGAACCGGTATTTTCTTGATAGTGTGTTTATCGGTAAGTTCGGTACTTTTTTTTTGCTGGTACCCGATACTTCGGTAAATTCGTTATTTCCTCAATACCAGGTCGGTATGTTCGGTACATATTCAATACTACTACCCGATACTTCGGTAAGTTCGGTACGCGCAATAAATATACCCCCGGTACCGGTATACCCTACCGTAGTTTCCCATATTTCGATAATTGAATAACTTCATGGAACAAAGTTGAACCATACAAAGCAATCTACATTGGGGGCTCCTCGAACTTTGTATTTTAACTTGCCTTTCTACGTCTAGTAGTGGTCTCGCTATACTCGTAGTTCCCCTGATATCGCGCCGGTTGCCGCCATAAGAATTGCCGGTATTGATGACTAGCGCATACTGGCACTAAAAGGGGACTAATCCTGATCCATACTACCATTGATAAGGTTATGTACCCGCTATTACGCGGAATGGAATAATCACACGCTGGTTGCGAAGATGAGTTTCTCATCACAGGTAATTGGTATAAATACCCCTAAACTTGGCAGCCATAATCGCCTCGCTAACATACACCCCACCATGTTATAAGCAACATAAATGTGTCTGCGGCATGTCACACGAAGAGACAGAAAACGAAGACCCGTATAAATACTGCGTCACACACCAGTTGTGTATGAAATATTAATAACAGCGCAATCCGGGGTTTGGCGTGTGCGTGCCTCTTCAGATGAAAACAAAAACTTAGAAACAACTGAATTCCTGGATCTCATCTGAAATGTCCAAATACGACATTCCACAAGGAGTTCACAGATGCAATGTCGTATCAGAATATGCTTCGACGAAACAATTCTGCTACCTTCCCGAAGTTTATTAACTTTCACTATTAGACTGGGCGTGGTCGTTTCAGGGGAAGTAAAACCTTACTATCAATAAGCCATGATCGGAGTCAAACTGTAAGCGCGTGAGAGCGAAAAAACTGTTTTACAGAAACTTCAAATACGCAAGGAAACGCCGTTTTGGTACAACCGTTTCGCAACGGCAAGACTAAACTGAGACATGAAATTACAGATTCGTGAAGAAACCCGGCCCTATAAACTTGCCTTTTTCCGAAAGCTTCGGCCAATGGTGCAAGGTTGGGCGCATTGCAAGAGAGAGGAGATAGTTCTCTAGCTTGCCCGTTCTCTTGCGCTCAAGGGAAGCTGCAACTCGACGGCATCAAGGAACCCGAATATTACATGGACAGATTCGCAGTACCCGCCCCAACACTATTCTGCCCTGAGATAGTCAGCACAATCGAAGCTGTATCAGAGCGAAGGATGTTCCTTAACCATCCTAGCTCGGTGTTTTCCCGACTACATTGTCAGGGAACCGACGAACAACGTTGTAATTGCGGCACTGAGGAAAATATTTTTGTTTAACTCCGATGTGCGCCTTTTGAAGTGGTGACCTATCAACAAGACACGACAATTCAGACCGTAATCAAGTATTGTTTTCAGCACCACCCCGCCCTTAACACTTCAACACGCACAACCCACAACCCCGGATGTCGCCCATACATTGGTTCACACTCAACACAATTTATACTGGTGGTGCGAATATGAAATGTGCAACCACCGTTTTGTTTAGAACTGGTTAATTATTTGCAAATATTGACACGCACCACACTGAGTTCTAGAGCTTCGTAGTTTGTTCGCCGTCAGTATGGGATATATTCGTATGAGGGGTATGAGTGGGCGAAATTAGTAATATCGCAGCAGTTGAAGACAGTAGTTACTTTCCGCCTACGAGGCACACGATGTTTTGCATGATTCAGGCCATACAAAGCTCATAGCACGCGCGATTAAAATATGACACAAAGGTTGCAAGTATGGGTTTGGACGAAATCAACAATCGCACAGCTGACGATTCCAGCAACTATTTATTATGCATTCAACTACTTCTTGCAGTTACGTGCACAAGTAAAGTTACACGAATGACCCACGAATCAAACATTGTTTTATGCAGTTTCGTTTTTTGTATGATCGCCGGTGCCCCCGGTTGTCTAGTACAATAAACAGTTATTACTATCTGCGACCACTAAACCGACGATATGGTGAGTTTGAATGCACCCGAGAGATAAGTACTTGCCTTATTCTGCCAACAGAAATGGTCACTATGCACCGTGTGCATGCCCTTACTACCTCGAATCCGTGGGGGAAGCAAGTGCAATACTATTCCCGCGATAAAAAACAAGCACGTGCTGTAGAGGAGGGGGGGGAGAAGTGTCCTCTATGTGACCCCGGAGTTAAGCTACAATAGGGAGAGACCTGGCGAGGTAGGATACATGTGTATGTCTGTATCAATAAAGGCAGACACCTACGTTACTGTGTTGTGAGATACGCTAAATAATACCGTTCATGTTTAACGAAAGTTACTGCTGCTTTAGTTCACACTTCCGACGCACACGGTATCACGCTATCGATGATTTGGAAAGCAAAACAAACATAATTTCAGAGTGATGTATTCGTCCTCCACATTGTTATGCCGTAAAGGTAGTATCCTTCATGGTTGACGCTCATAATACGTATTATATCAAGCACTAAATGCCAGCCACCAGTTATATACTTTGCATGTTTCAAATACCAGTTACATCCTACATTTAACCCAGATCAATGGCATCTGAAGATCTTCTGACGACTGCGCTTGCCAAATTGGCCACGAGAGATACAGCAATACCTGGTGTATGCAATATTATTAGAGTAGTTCAAGCCCAATTCCACAAACAGAAACGTAACTAAATGATTTTTGAAGTTCAGATGGCAAACAAACATGCTACATATCATACGTACAGGGGTATATATCATGGTGCCAGGTTCCAGGAACATCGTACCACTGTGAAGAATGGCAACTGGCGTACGTTATCGAATCTGACATGACGGCGGAACAGAAAGCTGAATGCCATAAATCAATCCTGCCCGTTTCTTGATGGGACATTAACCACGCCGCGTTTTTCGACGGCAACTTGTACTCTACCAAATAATCAGCCACGAATAAAAACGTTCAAGGATGAAATGAAGTACACCTATGAGTCACCATATACTTCAAACGAAACCGTACTGTTTCGATCGCAATTGAGATGTCCATACGCGAGTTGCTGTTTTCATCGACGTTCTCTTCATAATTATACAAGCCCGTGTTCGTTACTACACGGTGGATGAATTGCTTAGATGAACAAATGCGAAGTCTATGCATCAAATACCGCTGTACAATGCCTTTGAATGCAGGAAGCACCAAGTTCTATATCCCTTCTAAATGTTAGCAACGTGTGATGGTTCTCCAGTATTTCACTTTTAAAAATTGGGGGACGATGTGGGTGCCAGGCTATCGACCCAGCCGTCGCGTAGATGTGCCCTTCTTCGGTTTCACTACTCGTCGAGTTCATAGTTATATGTGTCCCGTTTACGACTGTGACTACTTACTTGCTGTGATCGTCGGCTCCAATGTTGTCCCGTGCAAAAGTTATGACTGACGAAACCCAAGAATATTGGATTGCGAGGAAAATGCGGTGCCCCCCTGACCCAGTTGATATCTTTAGTCCCGCGTGTCGTCAACCCTGGAGCCATGAATAGTATGAAGCCTTGTCGTCGCTGTTCAGACAATAAGCGGCAGCGCTACAGACTGATGAACCAGAGTTCGAAACTATATTACTTCCAACAGAGACTTCACAGCGGTGGACTGATGTCTGCCGATGCTCCTCGTACACATGTAAATTGCACTTACAGCAGTAGTGTATATACAGGTGCACGACCGACAGATACACACGACAGTCCTACACAAAGGGGTTGGCACCTAAGAGAAGACTGATCTGCTGCTTGTTGCGGCAGGATGCTATTACACGACGATGCAAAATATGATGAACTCACAGCTAAAGACGTACTCGTATGTGTCTACATGTTTTTATAACACATCCTATCCGCGTACACCTTTTGGTGAGCTGTATTGTTTGGTAGGTCGATGTCGCGGCAGCGAGACCTGCTGTGACAGATGTGCAGTGCATGTGGCATCCATATACCTGGTAGTTGCTACATAGGATCCTACTACATATTTTGCTGCTGTTTACTTTTTCCGTTGCCCATACGAGCAGGATGTTTTCTGGTATGATGTGTAATCGCACGTAGTGCTACAGAATACGGGTACTACGGCTTTATAGACGGTAAAGCGCGGCGGATATTGCACTAAACCAACTACTACCGTGTTGCTAGATCTGAACTACTGTTCTATGACGTGCAGGTACTGGTGTATAGGCTGCCTATTCGGCAGACAGCAGCAACAGGCAGCAGCTCAGTGCTACTGTAGGTCGAACGCACTGGTACATTATGTACGGAAATAGTGGTACACTACTAACATAAACCGTTACATGAAAGCCTTCATAAAACAAGTTATCTCTCTCGTACTGTGCTCAGACCTCTTCCATGCAACAACCATTAACATCTCTCTTTATGGCCCCTCCGTATGTACAACGCGTTCAACTCCGCGCAGACTAATTTTATCGGACCGGCGTAAAGCAACGCTTATTCCTCTCTGGCTCTCGCAGGTCCTACGCGTTGCGCGAGTAGCAAACGGCGAGCCTGCAGGCGCACATTTCGCCACTCAGGATAACAGATGATATCGTTTCGTGTTTTGAACAACAGGAATAAACGGGTATATTGTTTCTGACGATTTAGCTTACTTCTGCTCCGAAGCCTATCCCACCCCCACGTGCATCCGAGACAGGTAGGCCCGGTGGCACAACAAAGACAAAAAAGGTTCACCTCGCGTCGGCAAGAGGTCTGGAACCGCAGAGAGCACTCGGGTGTTCAAATATTGTCTATATAGCAGCAGGAGAACTTTGAAGCATTCATCCCGTAATCGACCTATGCTCTTATGCAGTATTAAAAATACTCGTACTGTCACTATACAAAGTACGATTCTACAATTCTAAAACAAAACAAATTATCCACTCAAATGTGGTTGTGTAACGGAACACGACCTGCACAATGCTGCAGTGACAAAACCAGGAGCATATCGTGTGGGTAGGTGATATGCAGCAAAGCCAACAGAAACAGCTGCAATAGTAGCAGTAAGGCCAGTATATACCTGGTACAGAACTATAATATAGAACTCTCGAACATTGACTAAACCTTTGGACAGGCGCATACAGCTGCAGAACCTTTAGCTACGTGCACAATAAACAGCAACCCTTAGTTTGCGGTAGGCTGCACGCAGTACGAACACGACCACAGCAGACCTATCCCCGACGGCGATGAACGGACTAAAAATTAGCTGTCTGCCGATTTTTTTTTTCTTCTGGAATACCTATTTGGTTGTTTAATAAAGACCTGGTACTACGTACCGTCACTCATCATTGACAAACCTGTATGGTGTTGTCTGGCCCTAAACCAGAGCCTGCTACTTATAGGGAAGCCGTTTACTGTATGTAGTTGGATAGGAGGAGTGAGAACACGACAGCAACAACGCATGTCGCACTACTTGTAATACACCAAGCACAAGGTAAAGGGAGGCACGTTTAGGCCTGAGAGGTCGGGTAACTACTGTAGTGTACATCGCCTACGCATTCGCAGTCCAAAGCAATTGTTGTTTAAAGTTTCGCGATATGCGCCTCTGCGGGACTATTTGCTACGCTGAACCAACATTTGTTTTCGAGTCCAACATTTTAGTGAGGCACAAAGCGGCTCGCCCGAAGGGCTTAAACTATGCACTGGTAGTGAAAACATTGGTAGTCCCTCGAGAGCAGTAGCACTAGTCAAGAGTGTAACCAGCCGCCGACCCTAACCAAGCATTCATAAAACAGCTATTAATATACGTACTCCAAGGGTTTAATCGATTTCAGCAATAATGTAAAACCGAGTTCATTAAATGAACCGGTTCTGGTCAATTCCAAGTGAGATCGAGAAAGTGTGAACCCAGTCGACCATAGCCGGCAAAGTACGTTGTGAATGATTCCTAACCTTATTCGAAACTTAGTTTATTCGATTCCGGGGTCGATTGAATCGCACGATTGAGTTGGACGAATGGGGCTGCGACTTATAGCAGTACAAAGTAACATACAATGAATCGAAGTGCGCAGCAGCTATTGCATCGAATGAATCTGCATTATCCCAGATAGCGGTATACTATCAACAATTCCACTAACGCTTGGACCGGCAATGACCATGAGAGGACTGCCGTGTACTTGTTCCGTCAGCCAATCCCTTCGTCGGCACACAGTACGTCTATACCCCCCAACGCCCGACTATTTCTACACTTTATTGAGCGTTTTCAAAATTCATCAGGGGACAGACTGTAAAGTCGTTTTTCCTTGGACGCACTGAGCGAGATCATCTACACCCAACACCCCTACTCTCTCACTTCCCTGTCTTCTTATCTTCCACCCCTGCCCAGCCTCCCATACCTTCTTTCCCAGGTAAGCCTAACGGAAGTATTTGAATATCTGGTGTGTTGTTTAAGAGTCCAAACCTCGTACCCTTGGTACATACCCGCATGTGTATTTATCGTGAACCTCACAGCTATGTGTAAAGCGTCCAAGTAACTTTTGAAAGTGGAGCGCTGGAGTTCCATGAAGGACCTCTCCAGAAGATACATATAGACAATAATAGAGTCGGATGAAGCTGTAAGCAGTAGCGTTTGCCGCCGTCTGTTGAGGAGCAACAGTCGTTTCGTTTACATTATCTAGATATTTAGAGTTTACGGTCGGTTCTTCTTTTTGGTGTTCCTGGTTTCGCCCCAGGCGTTCTTGCTGCGGACAAACCGACGCACCGATTTCGTCGCCGTCTCTTAATAGTTGAGGGCTAAGGAGAGCTGGGCAATTGGATAGGCATCCCGTTATGATATAATCAGTACACGGAAGGTGCACATGTAGGTTTTTTTACACATCGCATATATCTACAAGGCTCCACAGGTATCAAATGAAACAGTCGTGTGTCGTATGTGCATACCGTCCAACAGTACGCCGATAGTTCGTAAAACAGTGCGAGTAGAATATCTGCCTTTGTGAGCGAAGCTGACACAAACACACAGCCAACAAAGTGTAAATCAACAATCACATAAACATGCCTGTTTTTCTTTCATAACAAACAGGACTTGTGTCGTGGATCGCAATGGCGATGTCCAAGATTAAGCTGGTGGGCCTGCTGAGCATGCTCACCGTGACCGGTGTGATGGGTCAGTCATCTTGCGTCCAGCTCAACTCCACGCAGCTCTCGTCGTGTCCATGCGACGATGCTACCTTGACGTTCACTCTTGAAGGAGAAACGACTATCGCGGCCAACACGGTGAGTGCCATTGGATTGACCAGTCCCAGCTACCTATAGTCGACGTCCATCACGCGCTCCATTGTTAGATACCTCTTCAACCGGAACAGCGTTTTCGCGTACAATCAGGTTGAAGCTCAACGCTGCGAAGTGCATCCGGCACGATTGAATGCCGCCTGCAATACCTCCTGGAACATCTAGTGTTTGGTGTCGTAGTCACACCTATGAACAGTGGAAGACGGTTGAATACTCGTGTCGTTTAACTTTAGGGCTTAGAGCTAACGTAGAGCCAAGGGCTGGCGCTGGGGGCGGAAATATGTCCCATCCAAACACAGGCCTTCGAAGAGGTCGACTATATCTTTGCCTTTTAGTAGGAAAATAAACGCATGCTTCAATGTTTCAGTTTTTTGTTTCTACACCAGCGGGAGTTTGGTACGCCACGGCATGCCTATGATACCTTTGGAGCGCAAACGTGTGGATTCGAAGGGGATATACCAATATCAGGTAGTATATATCGCTAACTCTCGATGCCACAACACAAGTGGAATTATACTGTAGTAGGAAACATCAAGGTAACGACGTATATTGTATCAGGTACATACAGTACCTTCCTCACAAAAGTGCAATTTCACTCGCTGTTTTCCCTGCCTATTGCACTCGTACGTGTTGTGTATGCCTTCGCCGAAGTTTGACACGACTCTCTCGGGACATACGGGGAAAGGTCCACGATTAAGAGTGGCTATTGCCGCAAAAGCAAGGGCCGCGATTATGGGAGAATACACATTGGTGTCCGAGATGCTAATACTGTATACAAAGTATATATGTTAACGTGGATACTAATTGTAGTCTACTAGTATAGTGCTGTAGAAGTGGTGATAGGACCAAATATTCTTATAGTAAACATATGGATACATATAGGTTTTTGTGTGTACTCGTACAGTAGGTCCTGTTTACTATAGTAGGAACAAATATTGTTAGCAAACACACGAATATGTTTAGTTTTTTTTTGTGTGTACAGTAGGTCCTGTTTACTATGGTCCCCCGTAAAACAAGTCCTAAGTTGAAACCCGTGCGTGTGCTTCTGCCCCGGAAGGTGAACCTCGCCCTCGTTCTCGATGGGTCAGGCAGCGTCAGCACATCTGAGTTTGCGCTGGAGCAGGACTTCGCTGAGGATACCGTCGCCGCCTTCGCCGCCAGAAACTTGTTCGACAATGGGGGTATGGCATCGTACGTGCAGTACTCTAGTACGTTGACCTCCTCCGGTTCGTTCGGCTCCGAAAAAGAATTTAACGCTTTCGTCGATGCCGACAAGCAAGCTAGGAGAGGTACGACCACGTCCATCGGCATTAATGAAGGTACTCGGCTCCTAGCCGTTAATCCTGCTAGCGCATCGTTCATGATCGTGATCACCGACGGCAAAAGCAGCAGCACCGCCGCCACCAAACGATCAGCAGACGCAGCCAGGGCTGCTGGAATCATCGTGCTTGCTGTGGGAGTAGGTGGGTTGGCATGCCATCGACGTACAGTTATGTCGGCAGGTTTTGTGTCCCGAGTTATCGCGATCGTTGTCGTCTGCCGTGTGTACGATTGGGTAATGGCTTTACACGCTGTACTCAGAACTCTGCGAGTCCAACTCTCTTTCTACCACACGGCACGCTTCAAACACGTATCAGAGTCGTGCAAAAGGGTCAAAGATCAAGTGGAACCGTGCAAGGATATGGGTAGCAATTTTCCGCAAAACACGCTTCTGACTGAATGGGTTCGTCCGCAGACAATTATGTTCGAAATTACCTAAATATTGACAAACACAACTACTGCTGTATACGTACGAAATAATATACACTTTGGTTATTATATGATTGTGCTGCTTTAGATGTTGTTGTGTTTTTGTTGCTGTACTTGAAGAGACCTCACGAAGAAAGGAGGGGCAGTAGAAACGTTATGAACTACTATACTACTATACCTCTGCCGTACGAAGCATGCGTCAGTAAAGACAACTTTGCGTTTGCTTGCCCAATAACATTGCGAGCGTACACGGGATCTAGAGATCGTGCTGGTAGCCGCACTTTACGATTGTCCAACACCTTGGACGCCTGAAATGCAACCATTGCAACATCTGATGCAGGCAGTGGAACGAACGCCGCCGAACTTCTCGCGATCGGGGGCGACGCTGCCAATGTCTTCACAGTCTCGGATTTCGACAAGCTCAACGGTAAGCCGCGGCCAACAAAATGAAACAACAGTACCCGTCTTGGTATTAAACCCAGTCAAATTATCCGTTTCGATGGCAATTGTTAGAGAGAATGAAGCCACTCGACGGAATTGCCACAGTAAGTTCACTCCCTCATGCTGTGCATAGGATAGGCCTCTTCAAAATTTTGTGTGGTAAAATTGATTAAATTGATTTTCTCGTACGCACCTGGTATATGGTACTGATTAAATGAGACCTGGTATGCATCTTGCTGTACTTTGGTGCACTTGTGCACATGCCCATCGTTTATGGCAAATCGTGACCTCACTGAACGTGCGCAGCAGTTCTAGACGTTTGATATGCGCACCTTAATCGACATTTCGGCCACGATGTTTGTCGGTTCCGGACGCCGCAACATTACTGTATGTACTTGCTACGCTTGACGCGAGCTTGAGCCACGACATCGTGGGCTTTCTACCGCAGCTTACGACCTGTCCTCGCTGCACTCGGTGCAAGCTTCAGAAAACAACTTTAACCCAATGGAACGCTCAGGTCACTCGGAAATTGCCGCCCCCGAGCCATCGACGCGTGTAGAAGCTGTCTGCGAACGCAAGTACCAACGCCTTGACGCAGAATCGGCTCGACGAACTATTGCTGATGGTGGCGTGAATACAGTGCACGCGATCGTTCTACACTCGTATACTCGTCTTAGCAGTGGATGAGGAGTCATGTTCTGATACTGCCGGAATGTCGCGTATGAGTCCAGACCCGTAGCATGCCTACACGTTGATCATTACGCAACTGCATTTCTCCCATAGCTACCGGTACTGTGCACTTGGCTTGTTTTCGTTCAGTGTCTATCGATATACCGTACGCGGGCTTAGTTATTTGTTCACATGCAAAAGGAACCATACAGCATCCATTCCGCGTCGTGGTGATGCACTGCAGTAGCATTGCAACATGTTCTCAAACAATACCATGGGAACACGCCCAAAACCTTTCCCCTCCCTCCACGTGTGAACAACTCCCGTACTGCACGATAATCAGCGGCGTTGCAAAAGATCCTCTCGTCAGGCGGAGGCATCGTCATACCGTGCGAATCGACAGGAGCCACGCTCACGATCGAATTCAGCGTTCCGGTCGACTCCGTCTCTTCCGGATCCATCTCGAAGAATACGGTTATCTTCTCCGTGGCTGATCTTGAGTCTACTCCCGCGGATTTCGCAGTTATGCTAGACGCTTGTAACGAAGCCCCTGGCGGAAGCATCATCGTATCCGCGGACTATGCCGATGACCAGGGAAACACCCCCGACCTGTCCCTTCTGACTGGTATGGTCGTTGGTAACGACTTCTGCGCGGCTCCTACCCCGGCCCCAACCCCAGCACCGACACCGGCTCCCACTCCTGCGCCCACCCAAGCGCCTACCCCGCCCAAGACTCCTAAGCCGACCCCGGCGCCTACTCCGAAGAGGACCAAGCCACCCAAGCCCACTGGCAACGTCGTCGTAGGAGAGGCAACGGGTGCCGAGCACCTTGGCTGTTACGTGCCCGCCGATAAGAGTTCGCCTCTAGATGGCCCCGTCACCACCTGGGCGAAGACGACGACGCAAGTGAGAACAGAATGTGGCGTTGAACTACCAATCAGTCTGACACGATCTGCTTCTCCGTCACGACGCGCGTGAGCGCTGAACCAATCCTAAAGTATAATACCAATGCATTGAGCGACAGACGCATCAATAATACGTGATCCCGCTGCCTCTCTCGACCATGCATCTGTTACCCAGACGTGCGCCGACTCCTGCTTCTGCCTGGGCTTTAAGTACTTCGCAACGGCTAACGGCTCAGGTGGGGTTAGTAGCCAATCGTTATGTACCAGTGAGCCACATATTATATATCATGAGAGACTGTTTGATTAGATACTGTACTATTCGATGTTGTTGGAAACTCGAATCGAACACACGCTGCATATTTTGGTACACATTATCGGCCGATATAAATCTGTGCACGGCTGTCTATAGTCTATAGTGAGTGTGGCGCAATCTATTGTCCATGACATGCACTGGCAGCAGCTCATTGGCAAGAAATGATTATGTCGCATTCCAGGCACGGATATAGGCTATCCGGTTGGTTGAGGCTCTATCAATGTCGGTGGTTGGTTGACGCTGTCTCCTTTACAGTGTGCAGGTGGCTTCGAAGTGAACTCTCCAAGTTGGCCAGAGTGGGAAGTTCACGCCGTTCTGAGGAGATAGATTCTGAAATGTTGTACACGTGTTCTATGAACCCCTGTTCACCCGGGAACAGGTAGTGTGTGGTTGTGGTTTCGTCAGATGTTTGTTTTTGGAGCTGGAGTTGGGTTTATGAGCCTTACGAAACGTCAAATTCCCGACAAACAACAAACAGTTAACACCGTTCTCCGACGTCTTGGCAGGGGCTCAAATAATACGTTTGCACAATTTCATAATATATCTCTCAAAACGGCGTGGATAGTTTTCTTATTGTCGGAAAACACGCTTAGTGTGCAGTGGATTACAAATTGCTTATTTTCAGTATATGATCAGCTTTTGTCGTTTAAAATGACTCCATGTTGCCCATACGCAGTCTAACGTTCGACCACTTGCGAGGCGAATGGTTTTACTGAAATGCCTTGTAGTACCTGAAACCGGCTCATTCATAAACACAATGTAACCCCCCCCTCCAATGTTTCCTACGGAAACGCCAGATTGTGTCAGACCTTTGATTGGACCCTAAGTTGGTCGGGGTATATTGTAGCCGCTAGAGCCAGCCCTAGGACCTCCACTGATAATCATACTATGTCAACCGCTTCCACTGTTTAGCCGGTCAGTATGATCCGAACTATATGACATTCGAGTAGATATTGCAAGCGGCATTCGTGGCTGACACAATTTGGGCTAGTTCAACTTGAACCACCCCGTGTGCCATATCCGTTCATGGTTGACGCAAACACCTGCTTCTGCGATGGCTCCGTTACACCGCAACCCCGTACCCCAGAATGCCACTGCGGTAGTGCCGAGCCTAAGAAGAAGAAGAAGAAGGGTGTATGCAACATCCCGTGCTCTGGAGACACTTCCACGGCGTGCGGAGGCAACGGCAGCATCAGCGTCTACAAGGCCAAGGAGGATCCGACCGACTGCGGCGACCAACACGCTAGACTGCGTCACTAACTGTCGACCTACTCCAACTGTATTACCTGTGCATGGTGTTGCTTGTCGTTTCTATCGGCGGTGGTAGCTAGAGTGCAATCGGCGACCAGTACCATCAGCAACAGTAATTGGAACCTCCGAGTTTGTCATCATTGTGACTTACTCCGTCTATGATGGACGTGAAGTATAAACACATTGAGCTGGGCAGGTAGTCTATTGCTGTAGATATGTGACATGTATGTCTGTGTCTAAGGTCATACCCTGGGAGCGCAGGACCCAGTGCGAGGCGGAGGCGGAGGCAGCATCGGACTCTTTCCACTTGATTAGTTCGACGACATAGTCACTGCAATCTGGACTGAATCATTGGCGGATACCGCTGTAGTCGTATACGTATATTATGGAGTTTGTTGGTATACGTGTTTGTTTTGGTGACTCCGTCTAACCCAGAACGAGGGCTGCCCGCGGAACGTATCGTCAGCAGCTTTCGGCGGGGAATTCGGTTCATCAGGGCTATATATTGGTTGGCAGCGTATTACGTATCAGTGTGCAACAGAGTGCTACGGGAAAGGCTTTGTGCACGACATGCGCATCACTTGATGTGGAGCGGAGCGAGCGCCTCGCGTTGTCTCCAAGCCTGCATCCAAAGGGAAGCCCCCCCCCGAACTTTTAGGGTCCTACCCTTGGGGGTGAGGGCTCATTTCCGAGTGAAGACGTGGACAGCATCAGCGTCCCCCAACTTGCTATCAATGCGGTTACCTTCGAACTATCGTAGATCCTTGGAGGGTGTTGCTGTAGTTGTGTATGTATGGTATTGTTTTTACTGATAAACGTGTTGGAGGGTCTGCTGACTCCGTCTGGGTCTGAAAGAGGGCTGTCCGTGAAACGTATTGTCAGCAGCTTGTCAGCGCGCGTATTGTATGAGCTGCATATGGCTTGGTAGTGTATGTCGTATCAGTATGGCACGGAGTGTAAAGGGGGGGCTATCGTGTACGAGGCTCTCATTCTCTGCGGCGGAGCGGAGGGAGCATCCGGCGTTTGCTCCAAGCATGCGAACGATGAAATACGCCACCATAAACTAATGCCAAAGTAAACATGCATCCAATATTTTGTTCACAGATGAATGCCAAGCATACCTCAGGAGCATTTGTGACGAATTTCTCATTCTAAATCTTTGGGTGCCATGTTGTAGTGCGCACTACACACGTCGCATGACCACGTCGACATGCCTACGGGAGGTAGGCCTCGAATTCTGAGAGATTCGTTGAGAGAGCACCTCGATGCCTTTGACGGCAAGTCATCCATACACTAGAGTTCTGCGCTCGCTTCTTGTATTGCTGTCCTGCCCCATGCACGGACCATGACTGTAATATTGGCCAGTTAGTCGATGGATGTGTATGGCATCGGAGCCGGGCGTGCGGCGCCCTTTATTTGTAATGAGGCACCGCGAACTACCCACGCTGTCTTGAGAGCCGTCGGCAGGTGTGCTTCAGCTGCTGCGTTCAACGTCCGCTAAGAGTATTGGCTTCTCGCGGCGCTGGTCCAGTTGCATCGTACGCCTGACATTGGGTTTGGATTTCAATATGAGTGACACACTACAGCCTCGAAATGTTTAACTGGGACACATATTTTACCCCCAACCTGACTGTTCGCGCCCTTCCACTGGTGCGATTTAAGTCGTTATCGAGCGCATTGTAGCAAGGGTCTGCCAAACCCAGCCTGTGATCGAGATGCATCGAAGGCATCACCCAGACTGATGACCCGGGCTCGGCTGAGCCAGACTTTCCAACCTCAAACTTTCACGGGCCAGATTGGGCCGGGAGTCTGAAACATGAACATCGCGTCTGCGGCGGCATGCCTGTGGAAATCTCATGCACCGAACAGGGCCGGTGCTTTGTACATTGGGAAACTGGCTGGCTTGGCTCGGGGGGAGCAGGCTTGATAATTTCACGGGTGGGGCCGGGCCGAACGAGCCTATCACCCGCCAAATCTGGCTTCACCCGTGAAGACCTCTTGTGTTTATAGGCGGGTGATCTTATGTACGTTCCTCCAGAACTGGTGTCTAGCTATTATGTCGGCCGTGGTCCCCATACAGTGTCACTGCAGGACCACTACTATGCCAGTTCTACGCCAGGTAGCTGCTGCTAGCCACTGTGTACCACTTTGTTCAGTAAAGTCAGGGACATGACTATCGAAATGGTATTTCCAATGGCGGACAGAGTGGTATGGTCGAATATTGCTAGCGCGGAATAGGTAAACGTACTGATGCCGGAATAACACCTCAAGCATGTAAATGGACAGTCGAATCATGTGCAGCCTAAAGTGTGTGTACATTAACAACGGAACACGCCGACACGTACGTATTACAGCTGCTAGTGTCCTCTTGGCGTTCAGCGATGGTCGCGCTGCCGTTGGAACTGCCATACCAGCAAGCTGCTATACGAGCTTTGCTGAAGATATGCTGTCGCGGCTGCGGCTCGCTACTAATGCTTGCAAAATACGACGACACTGGCAAACCTACATCACATGAAAAAATAACTGCACAACCGCCAGTACAAGGACTTGCACATGGAAATTGCGGGTACGTAGTATTGGCGGCCACAAGGCCATCGAAAAGGCGGTTGTGGCAAACAATATTCTGGCCCTCGCACAAGCGCTTATTGCAACTCACAAGTTACGTATAGTAGATTCGTCAACCGATACGTTTGGCAAGATGGATGTGCACACTTTCCAGCAAGGCAGGTGTGCAGGCACTGTCATGCGGGCGTGGAAGAGCAAAGGGGTTGTATCTCTTGTTGTATTGTTTTAGAATCCCACAATATTCGGTTGGGGTGCGCGGTTGTCTTTGTAGAGGTGAACCGTGTCTTTTCTGAGCGTGATCACTTGAGGAGCTCCATAACTCCCCTGAAAACGCGTTGTTGGAGGGACATGAAGGTGCTACCCGATGAGAAATTCCAAGGCACAAGTAAACAATACAGTGTCTGGAAAATTCTGACGATTTTGGTTAAAGGAGCCCCGTCATTCAGAACACTTTCAGTTCAGATCGCGCTACCTCTATCGTAGCACGCGTCATCACGGGAGTCTGTTTCGCAATGCCACCATATTTAGTTAGGGGTTGTGTTTTAGTTTGTCGTTTGTATGAGACCAGCTTATACATCAAGCGAGTCTGTTCTGAAGTAAGCAGCGCGTGTAGCCTCTGTCTAAGTATATATATATATATATGTATATGCGGAGGTGGCAGCGAACTGGCTGTGAAGATCTCCAGTGACTAAAAACAAATATATGTCATGAAAACTCAATTACTTTGCCAATGTGGAAAGAAGCTTGATCTGACAGACCAAGAGAAGGAAACGAAGAGGAGGAGAAGTGGAGAAGTGGAGTGAATATATGGGCACGGCCACCACTTAATCAGCACAGGGCGATGCCAAATAATACTGGCAGGTGTACTTTACTGCAGCCCGTCCTGTTCGCTGCAATTTTCTCTCCCAATACCTAGCAACGCCTTAGGATCCTTCTGAGCATCGTCCCCGATGACGATAAATTGAATATGGAATATACCGAACAACGTACGGGTAAGAACCACTACTACCTCGCCGCATATTCCCTTTGCCTGAATGTCTAAATTTTGATACTGATATACTGGGTACTTGCATTCGTGCGTAGTGACTGCGCATCAACATATGTATGGATCTGAATGTCCATATTCTAATACGTCCCCGTGATGAAAGTCAGAAGCTAGATGAACGCTTATGGCGCAGAATCCTGATACTTGAAGAATCAAATACCTTTTGTTTGAAATCACAAATTTAGTACTGGGCAATGGCAGCGGCAAAAAGGATGAATTCACGATAGGTAGATATTCAAAATGCGAATGAAACCACATGCTCAGGCGCGCATGATAACACTGTCAGTATGTAAACCAGAACCAGCGACATTTACCATTGAGAAGAAACGCAGTGTCTCTGCTGTGTTCGTAGGTAACAAGGTTGCACTACGACTGCACTATGTTCAAGTATTTACCAATATGTATCGTGCAGCGATCAACAGTGGGTAGTTCAAGAAACTTTCGAGAACACTGGGACATTTACATGCCCTATATAAGGAGAGTAATAGGCAACGTCTCTCGTAGAAATATAAATACCATTCCGTTGCTGAATGTGTTTTTCCACTGCTTGTATTGACGGGAATGGGTGGTATCCTGATATTTGACGGGAAAACTGATGGCATGTTTCTCCTCCTAACCGAACCCTTTGCATTCAGATTTGGCGGCCGCTAGGACAACCATCGTGGGTGTAAGAAGAGTTTATCCGTTGCTGTGAGCACAATCCGCGGACACGATGTGTCTGTCGTGTGGCGGTCCTCTCGCGGACACAAGCAGGTTAACTCTCTCAAGCTGGTTGTTGGTGAGGGCGTTGTTGATCTTGGTGCGGACGTTAGATTATGCCGCCGACCGAGTAAGGGCGCGAGTCAACTGCGACCCGTCCCCACTGAGTCGGCCATACCACGTGAAGATGCTTCGGCTCCATTCCCAGCTCGTGGGGATCCTCATATGGCGACCCTTGATGATGTTTATCTTGGTACAGCGATTTCAGAAGAGGTTGCCTGTTGGTTGTGATTCCGAGATCGACTCAAAGTTGTCGTGGATTGAGGAGTCATATATGGTTGATGGCATCGATTGATGACAGGCGGAGTGAAGCCGTTTGGTTGGTTCGCAGGGTTCCTATTTCTCTGAGTTGCCTGCAGAGATGATGTGTGGAAAGCATCTGCCACTGTACTAAATCACTCTACGACGAGCTCCTCACACCGGGACGCTTGTGGTATGGAGCGACTGAATATAAATACACATCTACGTGTTTTCATATGATGAGCTGTGTGCACTCCTCGTCACCGTCCTCGACTGATACCTGTCTGAGCATAGCACTTACAATATGCTAGTATGGCAGACTAAGTCTCTGGCTAGGACAGGTGTCTGTCAGCCCTGCGCAGGTTGGACGTTCTTTTAGGTGTGTGATCGTGATGGTGGTAGTGGTGGTGGTTCGGGTGCTGGTGGTTTTGTTAGTGATAAAGTAATCCAAGTAAGCGAGGAGCATCTCGCTATGCTTGAGGAAATCTTCATGATAAGGAGGCCGCGCGGGGGCAAGAGGTTTGCAGAGTTGAGGAAAGGGTAGGTCTGGAGATCGAAATCAAGGTCTGCGACGTAGGTGTGGCCACTTACGGAAGAGGACCTCGGAGCGATATCAAAGACGAGGAGCTCTTTTTTATTTATAGCTGCATAGCGTTCAGGGTGGCCCGAGTTAATGAGCTAGGTCCTAAAGTATCAGAGAACCAACCCACCGTCAGGAAATAAGCTGAGATTATGATGTTTCACGAAGAACGGCGCGCCGAGAAGGACGCGCTGCGAGCTGAGGTAATTAGGAGACTCAAGGCGTGCACCATGGGGGACGCGTTGCGAGCTGAGGTAGTTCCGGGGCCCACGGCAGACAGTTTGTCATCGCTCAACGTGTCAGCCGCTATACCACCAAAAGGGCAATGCCTGATGGTGGAATAATCCGGTCTTTCCTTGCGTTGACTGCATCCAGCAATCCAGACGGTGGTAATCCAGGTGATGTAATCGTGCGAGAGGCGAGCGATGGCGCCGGCGATCAGCAGCAGCTGCAACGGCAGCAGCAGTCCCAGCAACTATGTTCGCAACAGCAGAAACGGGACCAAGGTGGTCCGGTAAGCGCTTCCGACAATCTCCCCGAAGAACAACAGCGAAATCAGGAGCTGAGGCAATAGTGCTCGGTTTGCCCTGGAGGCTGCAACCCTGGCAACCAACGGCCAGTAGACGAACAAAATATGGAGGAGGTGAACGGGCGGGACAAGGTAGAGGAGGGTGGGGGGGTGTTGATGGGAGTGGAGCAGAAACGTCGTGTGGAGGAGTCTGTATCATCGACTGGGGGGCAGAGCACGGGCGCAAGAGGGGGCGCTGCCCTAAGCGAGAGAGGGTAAAGGAGAAAGAATCACGCCGTCAACAAAGATTTTACGCCCGTACCAGCCGCGTATTATAGGAATTTGTAGGACTGGGCACTGGCTGACTCAGCCAATAGCCATGTATACTGTCGTCAAAATCAATCAGTATACTGTATGTCAGCAGTATAATGTCTCTCCTTTCTCCTCTCTCCTCACGAAGCGCATTTGATGGGTTTGCGTACTATAATATGGCGTGTTTCTTGGACGTACATGAAAAACAACCTACTGGCGAATGGGCAATCAGTTGAATACTACTGACAGTAGATTACTACGGCCGGTATCTTCTGCGCCAGTGTCCAGCCCCATGAACTTGTTGAGTGGTTGCTGAGATTTTCGTTCTTGGCTTTAGCTTGTACCTGGCATTGATTTATGAATTATGACTACCCCCTCATTCGACATTGAGAGTGGAGCATGTTTGAATGTTCGGGGATTTGGAGAGTGGAGAGGAGGGATGAAACACAGATTAAGCCGACAGAGAGCTGCCTTGCGGTTATCTGGTCGAGCTCCCAGGCTGGGCTTCGATCCAAGTACAAGTAGACGTGAAGTATGAACGTACAGCAAGACAAATGTAAGCCTTGTTTCATTGTCTCCCTCTTGCTGACGATAACTACCATGCTACCCAGCAGTAGCCAGTAGTCTATCCCAAGTAGCTGATCGGTAACATAGCCGCCTGTAGCGTGTAGGCCACAGCAGCAGGAAAACATGCTACGGCAGTACAATCAACGGAATATCCAATGCTGGTTCAGTAGTACGCGGTGGGACCCTGTAGGATCAGCTATCTCGGATATATGCGGGAGAACCCTGAAACACCGTTTAGAGTCCAACCGTGGTGTTTTGTTATAGTTTTTGTTTCCACCTAATGCGAGGAGTCTTGCGACTTTGGAGCTTCGTGATCGATCGACCGTGCACGCGCACTCTCCTTCACTCCTCTTCGTTATCCTGTCCTCTTGGACAAGAGCGATATTTTAAACACTGGCCATGAGCGCCATTCCCCTTTCAACATGAGTTTCGGAGAGCTGAGGCTCGAGCAACAACCAGTCGGTTTGACACCCGCTGAAGTGCTTACCTCTGCGGCGGGCTGCCCGATGTAACTCAGGCGCCGCGCACAAAGGCCCACGACGGGAAATGCCCTGACAGATTATGAACCTCGAGGTACGTAAGCACAGCAGAGCCGCGAGCCATCTGCATCCTCGACAGACGACAACGACCGAAGCCGGGCTGCTGCGACACTGAGATTCTTCACACCGAGCTGCTGCGATCAACAAGACGATATGTAACTGCTGTACGAAGAACGAAAACGAACAACAACAAGAAGAAACATCGACTACAGAGCTGCCAGGAGCATCGCTCTCCCGAACTGCTTGTTGATACAAAGGACTACACACGGCTACCAAGATTATAGTCATTTGAAGATACTGCTGTTACCTACGAGTACGAATACCACTGTGCTGTGCTTCTGGGCTGAGTGTAAATAGTAAGTACGTACGTATCTAATACCGTTCTTGGAAAGCGGCGCAACTATTTTTATTCGAGTACGTTGCGGTTCGTGTACGAGGCGGGGCAACTGCAGTATATTTAGTGGAGAAAAGCGGGGTCTCCGCTGCTGCTACAGAGGAACAACTTTACCGAAAACAAGGGCGATTATACGAATGGAAGCCTTTCAAGCGCGTTGATGTGTACCAAGCCTTTCAGCGGTACGAACCCCGACCAGTCTGACAACTGGTACAAAAATACAGACTGCACGCTGAGGATCGCCCGTCCAGACGTTTTACGCATACGGGAGGGACAAGCCAGGCCCAGCATAACGACAACGGGGGCGACAGCTTCCTTGCGAAAGTCTCTCGAGCAACGCCAAGCCGCGTATGACAGAGCCAACCAGGATATGTTTGCCATTCTCTACTTGATCACCGAGAAACCGGCGACCTTCCTAGTGACAAAGCACGCAGGGCGCACGGGACCTGAAGATCACCGACGAGACACTACGCGCCACAAAGGAAGAGATCGCTAATACCAGCTTGAAGCCGGTATGGCCCGAACGATTACATCAACGAACTCACGCGACTGCACAACTTACTGACCGAGATAAAATAACCTATCACGGACAGGCACTTCACCGACATCGTTTCACGGACAGGCACTTCGCCGACATCGTTTCGCAAGGCCTGACGGAGGAGTTCCGAGACGTCAAGCTGATGACCTGGAAAGACCCAGTTTTGGATCTCCCAAACGTTCAGCTCGTACTACGCGACCTCTACCTGAACGGGCTGTCGAAACCCAAAACGGGAAGGATTGCTGGACATGGCGTGGCCATGACAGCAGCACCAGTATCACCTGATCCCAGTTCCATCATATGCCACAACTGCGGCAACGTGGGGCATTGCAGGAGGGGTCGTGCCGTGCCCGCGAAGGGCAACGGGAAAACCAACAAGCCCGCCGACCAGAAGAGTAAATATTGATTATGGGGTAGTGCTGGGCAGAAGTGGTGCTCTACGCACAAGACGACCATGCACTCTGACGCCGAGTGCTACGCGAAAGGGGCTCCGCGCCCACAGGCGAGTAGTGCGCGCACGGCATCTGCGATGGGAGCCCAAACCCGCCCCGATGACACGGGACATAAGCCGGTTGTTACTTGTGACGACGACTTCGACAAGGGCTTTGCATTTGCACGTGTGGAAATGCAACAGGGACCGCCAGCCACAACAGGGGTCGACTCTGTGTTCAACACGGAATCGCCGGAAGAACATTTCACGGAATCGCTTCAAACAAGACGCTTCGGATTGACCGAAAAAAAACTTTTGGAATCGCCACAGCACTGTTCGACGGGACTGCCAGAGCGTCCGGAGTCGCCGCACTATCAACAGAACCGTGGGGTCGCCGAAGTGACTTTTCGGTATCGGCCCACAGTATCATCTATCTATTGGGATTGCCGGGGGAGAACGTATTCTGGAATCGCCGAATCATCATAGATCGTTTGGGGCTGCTGGAACATCGCTTATGGGGTCGCTTGACATCCTCACTTTCTAGGGCTGCTGGAACATCGCTTCTGGAGCCGCTGGGCATTATAATCTGGATCGCTTTACGGCCGCTCAAACATCGCTTCTGGAGTCACTAGTCCTCGTCATCTGGATTGCTAGGAGGGAAATCTGCAGCGCGGGGTAGCACCACATGTTTTCATTTTATAGGAGGGCGGCAGAAACATGGTTCGGCTGCTAGTGTATTTGTGCAAGATTTGTTATGTAGTAACACGAGACGTCTTCTGTGTACGGGGGGCGGCATAAGCGTGGTAGTCTACAACGGCAAGACTATTACTTGGAATCGGGAACCGATATAAAAATAAACTACAGTTTGTTGTTGTAGAGAGAATTCGGCGTTATGGTTAATATTGTTTGGCCGAGTATGAAGTACGTACTGTAACCCACTTCACAGCAGCAGCTGGTATTGTTTGGTTGATCGTGCTTGTGGAAACACCAAGTGGATACCGCACGGAACGTTGCTGGCAGACTGGTAGAACACGCGAAAAGACAGGGCTGTTGTTTACAACTGGACAGCGGTCGCTCGCTGTACCAGATTATTCGTGATTTCTCGAGTTTATCGATAGACGGCCAATCGGGGGATTAGCGAGGGCAACAAAAGCAACATCAAAGGCGAAGCGCTTCATACGAGGCACAGGCAGTGAACACGGAAGCGTCGACACCGCGCATCGCATCGACCGGTATGTTGCTACATGCAAGTAGGGGTTGTCATTGGTCTCCTCAATTGCCGCCACTGGTGGGCAGAGAGCGTGTAAGTTTGGAAACGGTTCGAGCGAGTTATGTTCCGAAAACATTGAGTACAGTACCGCCGAGAACGGGAGGCAGCTCGAAAAGATCGAGACATGCTCGGGCACCTTCAAAATGTGCTGGACGACATCAAAGCTACCCAAGACGCAGACGAGCCGAACAGTGATCAGGGGCAGCATAACGGTGCGTCTTCCGCTCGCGGTAGCATGTCAGATAAGTTATGGCTCAAGTAGAGGATCACGGCTTGGAAAAATCCTTACCTTCGAGCATTTTGGATCCTTGGTGGTGACAAGCCAAAGGGGTGTGACTTGTTGAGGGTCCAGCTGCAAGGCATCTTTAAGAACACCGCCCTAGCATCTTCTGCGGTAGTGGAACAGGTAAACGCTTTAGCGGGGCTTGATGTCACCGCGCTTATGCCGCGTGGGGCGGAACCGAGCACTGCTGGCACCATCGACACCGAAAAAAAGTTCGCCATTCGGGCGAAGGTGTTGCTTCTCGTCATCGGGCGGGATATTCCTTGAGTGGGTGGCAAGGCGCGGGTGGAGAAGCCACGCGCGGCATTCCAGGACGGTGCCGACATGGTGAGATCACACGGCGAAGCTAACCACCAAGCGATTCAAATGCCGGTCCACAAGGCGAGGGTAGCCGGCTTTATCGACAAATATCTCGAGGATTGGTCGACCTCAGTTCACGACGCAGTCCTTTGCGCTAAGTTTAACGAGCACGAGCCGCCGGGCATCGATGAATTGCCAAGAGCAGTGGTTCCCACCTGGACGACGATTGGCGCCTACATTGACGCTGGTGGGCTGGAGCATGTCGAGATTCACAAGGAGTCGGTCTCATCTCGCGACAAAGGAGGGCGTTCTGTCAAACGTGCGCGCAGAGATAAAGAGTCTTCTCAGCTGCCGTGCTTCGGTTGAGTCACCCGGCGGGGATTCCCGGTGAAACGAAAGGGAAATCCGTGCAAGTACCACCACAACCCGGCCGAAACATTCCGGGAGAAAAACGAGAGCGGAGGAGGCGCCAGTGGGGTTGCACACAAGAAGCCCAAAGCTGGCGTTCGCACGGCACCGAGCGCTTCCGCGTCGGGAGACGGAAACGGGAGCGGAAAAGATGGAGGCTCAGCTAAGTCGTCCAAGGGTGACGACGAATAGGGGTGCGGGCTCCGTCAGCCGGCGGGGCCAACTTCGGCGACCGAACGAACTCGGGATTCAGCGGATGACGCGCAGCTTATACGTCCGGGGTTGGCGTCGTTTTCTCAACCAGGTGGGGTCAAGAGCTTGCATCGGTGTTTGACGGTGTAGGGGGAGTTGTCAGATACTGAGATTGATAGCAAATCTCAGATGCAGGCGTTAGATTGCATGTCGCAGGCGTTCATGGGTTTCTTTCACGTTTGTGATAGACAATTTGAGCGCATGCGGGAATTTGAGTTTCGGTTACAGTTGCCTAGCGTTTTCGAGTTTCAAGTTCGAAGTTGGTTTGGAGTGGCGAAAGGATTTCCCAACGTTAACCAATTGGCCAGCATTGCAGCCCATGGGGCACCCGTTCATGTCGATGGTTTCGGCGATACTGACATCGCGGCCGCTCTCGCGTACAACAACCGCAGCAGCGTACGTCCGTATACTAGCGCCATTACCAATAAGGTTCACGAGGACGTGCGGTTCGAGCGTGCCTTTGGCTTCCCCCTACGATTGGTCAATGGCATTATGGGATTGAGGTTGTCACCGTTAGTAGTAGTGGCGTCCACGTCGAACGCTCGTGTGATACATGATCTTACATTTGCGAGTACGCCATAAAGTCCGGGGGTTCCTGCGGACACGGATTTCTCAACGGCACCTACATGTCAATTGGGTCATGTGTTACGAGAGATAGTATGGCGTATTTTGTATCTGCAGCGGAAATACGGCGTTGGTACGCGCATAGTTCTCAGTGAGATGGATGTAAAAGACGCTTTTAGACAGGTGGCAGTGGAGTGGGAGCGGTCACCAACGTTTGGATACGTATTCCGCGACCTTCTAGTGGTATACAGGCGACTCCAATTTGGGTGACGCAATAGCCCGGGATTTGGGTGCCTTTTTGCGTCCGCGTTAGAACACTCGCAAATCAACATTTCGTGTGACACTGCGGTCATAACGGAATCGGGCGGTAAGGCTACGGCGCATGTCGAGGTCACGCAACCAGCAGCCACAGATCGGCCCGCCGCATTACCACGAGGTTGTCGGGTGCCGCCAAATACAGGTGGGGGTATAGACGACAAATATTTGTTGCGGTGCTACGTCGACGATGGTCTGATGGTTGAAGTATAATGCATCCATCGGGCGTTCGGTGCTTAATAGCGTCAGCTTCGCTGGCGTCTGACCATTTTCTTGTTTTTGGCGAACGGTCGGCGAGGGACCCTCCACTCTTGCCTGCCCGAAAAGTGTCTTCGTGGGGCACACGGCTGGAAGTGTTAGGTTGGGAGATATATACAATATAAATGACCATCTCACTGCCGTTTCCCAAGTTAGTCAAACTTCGCGATCTACTGTGTGAGTGTCCAGCCGACAGAGTGTCTGCTTCGGTGAAGGAAGTGCAATCGTTGATAGGGAAATTATCGCGCGTTCGTGAGGTGGCCAGAGCCGGAAACTTTTGAAATACGTCGCATGCTCAACAAGTTGGGCCTTCCCCCAATTAAGACATGCCAGGAACAATTCCTCCCGTCACGGGTTTCTCGACGCGGGCGACTTCAACTCACACCCGAGTTCCATGCTGATGTCGAATTTTGGCGGTTAATGTTTGAAGGCGCACTCGGCTCACCCCTTGGCACTTTACACGCACCACTGTATAGCTTCTGTTCGCAGTCGTATTGGCGCAGGCTGTGGTCTGACGCATCTGGGGATGCTATGGGAGGATATTGTTTAGAGTCTGGGGCGTGGTGGAGAATCGATTTCGATGAGGGCGTGCGTGATCGATTACGCCAGAAAGTAGAAGCCAGGCATGACTTGTCCATAAATGTCCTGGAGTTGTTTGGCATGGTTGTTACTGCATGGGATTTTATAGTTCTAGGAGCTGACACACCACAACACGCGCGAGAAACGATATTGATGCGCGGAGATAACATGCCCGCCGTTCACTGGGTTAACCATTGTCGGGGGGGGCAACGAACCGCGGTCAGAAACGCTAATGCGGTTATTGGGGTGTTAATAGATAGGTAGTGGTTGGTGTTTCCAAGCGAAACATGTAAAAGGGTTGGCTAACACCCTGGTTGACGGAATATCTCGGTGGGATCGTTCATCCATTCCGTCCTCTCTTTATGCTTTCAGGCCCGACGTTAATTGGCAGGAGCGGAACGTAGGGCAAGCGGGTGCAGATCTTTGTACAGGAAGTTTGGGCACCAGTACCTCCGTCGATCAGTTGCAAGGTCGTCTGAAAGAACTTACCCGTTAGGTTTCCGGTCTTGGTGCACTTTTCCTGGGTTAACCGCACAAGACCGGTATCTGCGACCGTATTAGTCGGAGGAGGCCAAAGTGTGGGCTTTGATTGATTTATCTGCTTCGTGTTGTGCGTCACAGGACAATCCAGCAGGAGTTGTTTCGAGTAAGCTAGCTGCGATTCAATATTTACATCGGTTCGATGCGGGCATCGAGCTGTCGATTCGGTCGCCGTTGATCACGCGTGTATGGCAAGGTACCTCGCGGTCGCATACACTGACGGGAACACGGCCACGGGTCCAGCTCCCTATACCGTAGGACCTGTCAAGGGGCAGGAACTCATACCTTCCTGAGGTTCTGGAGGTAGAGTGCTTTGGCAATATTTGGGCATGAGCTATTTGGTTTTCGCCACGTCAGATGAGGTATTTGCTAATGGCTCAGGTGTGGTGAACCCAGCGCATTGTATCACGCGAAGTGATGTTGGGTTATTTTCTGACGACAACCAGTTGAGACGTCTTCAATGGATCGGTGCCGATCGGCTTGAGGTGCGATTCTGCGGCCATAAAGGCGACCAGGCTCAAGTTGGTAGCGTCATTGTACGTACCCGGAGCGAGGTTCAGGGCCCGCGTTCTGAGTTGGGTGAGGGCCACGGAGCCGTTGCTCTTATGGTAGCGCTATTGTCATGTTACGCAGCTCTACGTGAACACGCGCCACTTTCCTCGTACCGTTCAGGGAGGGAAGTAAGAGTGTGGCGATATGGTCAGCCGTTACGAGCGTTGAGAAAGATAGTTGAAAAGTCGGGGCGTAATCCCGAAGAGTACGCTCTGCACTGGCTGAGGATAGGAAGTGCCTCGACGCTTGCGGCTGGAGGTGACGTGTCGGAACGAGTCATACAGCGAGAAGCGAGGTAGAAGTCTGATACATATAAGGTGTACACCCGGCATAAGGCGGACGATGCGGGACATGTGTCTAGCAAACTAGCAGCTGGCAACGGTTTAAAACGATAGCCAGGTCAAGATAGGACCATTCGGTGTCTCAATTGTCCGATAATTCGCACAGTTGAACCCAGACAGTGGAGGGAGGGAGATGTGTTCATGAGCAAAGACATGTGGGAATGAGGCAGACTTTGATACTGCGGTAGACATGTCAGCCAGCTGCTCTCCCTCCCGAGCCACAGAAAATGATAATGTACGACGCGATTCGAAATATATTTACAACAAATTGGTTATTTCAATGTTCTTGGTCGGCAAACTGATCAGTGAAATATTTTTTATTCTTGAGATGTAGTTGTGAGGTTTCTGCAGTTCTACATTTTGTCTCTCTCCAACGCAAACCTGCCTTCAACTGTTAATTTACCATTTGGGCAGTACAATATCATGGCAGTTTAGAATACGTTTCAGCAGCAAAGTATGATCATGAACACTGTTGTTTGACTGGTACCTTTTCAGAAGTAAAACGTACGGCCAGTAATGGCGTCGTAGTAGTTAGCGTACGAAGTAATACATTGCCGAGTAGGTATGCCTGGTATATGTATATTGAGACCCGCGCGGACTCCAAGGTCTGTGTGTAATATGTTCGCGGTTTGCATGTTCTTCTATGCTTCACACATGTCATAGCAGTAGTTGACCTTTTATGTTGCCAGGTCATACGTCCTGTTGCATTGGCTTTAACAAGGTTTCATCCATCCTGAGCGAAGTAGGAACGGTTGATGTTGTTGTGACGCCGCAAAAGAGTAATGGAGGTTTGTTCCGACATGGCCCGGGATGCACAAGTCAAATATGTAGACAAGTAGTACCGAGAAGTACACCGACCAAGTAACGAGAGTTGACACTTTTGGGAACATATAACGCAGTAGGTTATGAACTCGCAGCAATAATCAAGCATGAGTACATTATAACCTATATATTGGGTATAACCCAATTCGATTGTTGAAGGTAGCAAGTTAGACTATGTCACCTCTATCGAGGGCTCGTGGTTGGGATAGCTACCACGCTACCCAGCAGTAACCAGTAGTCTACATCGAGTAGCTGATCGGAAACATAGCCGCCTGTAACGTGTAGGCCACATCAGCAGTACAACGTGCTACGGCAGTACAAGCAGCGGATTATCCCATTCTGGTTCAGTAGTATGCGGTGGAACCCTGTTAGATCAGTTATCTCGGATATATGAGGGAGAACCCCGAAATACCGTTTAGAGTTCAAGCGAGGTTTTTTGTTCGGGTTTCTAGTCTTCACCGCCTGTGAGTAGGCGTTGACGAGGGGTTGAATGCAGCCACAGAGGCGAGCGTGCTTCCCGGGAAGGACGAGGATGTGTTGAGGAAGGGGGGGAGGATGTACGCAAAGGTAAACACGGACGGAGTCCGCTGAACCTGCCACTTTTGACGATTTTGCGTGGCGGGGCTAATGTATCATCCGTATGGAAGAATCTTACAAGCTACCGCTGGATGATAGTGTGGAGTACCCTGGTGACTTCAACGACGTCGATCTTCCTACAGGGAACACCGCAAAGACAGCAGGTAGTCGTTGTTCGTTCACTTGAGTCCAAACGTACGCTTTATGGCGTGTGTGTGAACGTTCTACGGGTGTTATATTGCGTTTGGTAGAATCTGATACTATAGATGCAAGCGAACTATATTGTATAGCGCTTGCGTGTGATTGCAAGTTGGTTTCACTGTCTAATACGCTAATGTGGCATGGACCGGATAATTTCCCAATCCACTTCCATATAACACGGATGGTGGAGGCGACGATGCTGCAGGTGGAGCCAAAGAAGGCAATGGGTAGATCGGTCGCGCCCTTGGCCAGGACGACGAAGTTACGGATCACACGCGCCTAGTCGACAACAATATTCAGGTGAGCGGCGGGTGTAGATCCTTGTATAGCTATTAAAACATGTAAAGTAATGCAAACTCCGGTGCGTGTCATGGCAACCTGCTCTCGCTTACGAGTCGTGCTGAGGCATGGGAAGTACTCATGTTGGCGAGGAGATGGGTAGCTAGTTTCCTTGAAAATAGTGGTACTATTGATATATATATACCTTGTATAGCATAAAATGTGCTATCTAAATGGAATTAAATGCGCGCTCGTTTCGGAGGTACACGAGTGGCTGCTCACTTAAATCGGCGGAAACGATTCGAAGTCGTCTTAGGGCCACAGCAACACTATTATGGTTTTCTTGTTGCCTCCCTCATATTCCCGGCTACCGCTGGTATCTTCGCATCCTCTTCGTCGTTTCCATGAACAGGAAGATAGCCAGCTAACTACAAAGCGGCTTAGATATTTGCGAGACGCGCGAGATTGGTCAACACCATGGCCCTCGAGCATGAACCCAGCCGCGGGGTCGTCAGGGGGATGATGCGGCAGGCACCGTCCACGAGTTTGGGCAATGCCGCACGCCTCGAATCTTTACTCATGATCTCTCAACACAAGGCTCGTTGGCCCAATCCATGGTTGCGGCCGGAACGGCGGAGAGAGGGGCGGAGAAGTGTACGCCCCTCGAGTGTGGGTATTGTCGGGGGGAGGGGGGCGGGGGGCGGAATGGCGGTCGTATACCGATTACGAAATCGCGAGGTCGCAGGAGTTCAGACACTTCAGGCACGGAAGGTCTTAGCACCACCCTGGACCCTTCTTTGACCGAGAATCGATGTACCGTGCATGCTGACTCTCGCTCAGGGACGAAAAACGTATTTGTCACGAAGCGCGGATGAAAATGGTGTTTCCTCCCTGCAACTCCGCTTTGAACCTTGGGTCGTACGATCGTACGATCAATCTAGATGGGACAGGCGTAGTCACAGAGGCGCCTGTATTTAGCTGCCACTGTCATTGAACAGGGACTAACGTGAAGGCTTTGGTTTAGCAGACTCGCTGCTGAAGGTACTTGTTACTTTGTATGATTCCATTCGTCTTATTTTTATCAGCGTGTCAGTGTTTTCGGCGTATTCCAATGTTTGTTTGGACAAGGCCGAGGGCGGCGTAGACTGTTTGTGCATTGTGTGTGTTGTGGAACATGTGGTGAACTTTGTCGTTATATCACTACACAAGTTTCCATGTACCTATGCTTAACATAGCTGATGTGATATATCACTTCCCCGGTACATGTTTTGGTGAGTATATCGTGTGTGATCGTTCTGTGTCACCAGCCACAAGAGATATATTCTAGAGCACCTAGCTGTAGTCGTAGTACGTTTTCTCTGGTTTTTTGTTGCCTACATTTTATGACGCCACCTCCACATCCTTCACATGTAATGAAATTACCGGCTGTATCAGTCTATCCCAACGGTGCCAGACAATTCAACGTGAAACACTGTTTGGAAATCGGACATTATCTCGAAGAGATACGTACTTTTACATGGGGTCGACTTTAACGTTCAACATCATTTATTTAGTATCTCGCCCTCTTCGTGTACAGAGTACACAGGTAAAAGATGCACTACAGTAGACTGGTGCTACGATTGGGGGGGTACCCACATTTTCAATACCGGGCTTTGGCCACTCGGACGACAGGCTCCGAATCTTATTGAAAGTTGAACCTAAACATAGTTTGTGCGCGTTACGTAGAAAAACCTCCAATGGCGGTGCATATAGAACAAAAACAAACCAATAAACGTGTATGAGTACAACGCAGTGAAGCAAGTCACTCGGCCGAGTGGCTCTGTGCAGGATACAACCAAGCACCTATACACGACCCCCCTACCGTAGCACCAGTCAGTACGTACAAGTACATTACATGAAATAAGAAATTCGAGAGCGGTTACACTGGAACTATAGTACAGTATATATTTTTCCCAAATAAGAAATTCAGGCTGGACCAGCATTCCCTTTTCTTATGTTTACTCGCTATTATCAATGATTTGTATTTTAGCTCGCACCGGAAAAATGCCGTTATATTGTTATCGCGCTTCGTGCGAACAATCGATACATACATTTCTCGAACCTTACGCATGGTCCCTGCGCCCATGGAGCTGGGTAGGTCGATCACTTTGTTTAGAAGTCACGAGAACATTCAGCTGTTAACCTGTGAACTTGAGCATTGCGAACCTTTGACCTGTGCGCTGAGACTGAACCACTGGCACGAAACGCTTGAACATCCGACGCATGGAATGCTACTGCATGCTCGTGTACCGATTTGCTGGTTCAATCCGTTCACTCGCTTCGATCAAGGAACACCCAGGTCAGACACTCCAAAGCTTGAATGTGGTTTTCTTTCAACGCCTACAAAAACGAGAAGCGCACAGGGTCGCTCCCCGTAACATGAATACCCGGCCGGAATCGAGCCCGGGCCTAACACTGAAAGTCGTACCAGGGTATATCCTAACCAATACACTTCAAGGGACTTCCACTTGCTGTGCATGCGTGCATCCTACAAGGGCATTCCGCTTGTTGTGGCTGAATGCATGCATCTTATTGTCCATTGGATGTTTGTTGTACACCAAAACAATGCATTCATACAAAACCTTTCGTCCACATCACATGCACGATGCATCCTCCACCTTGCAACCATCGTGATTTTGTCTCTCTGCACCAACATGCCATGCTTGTCTGCACCAAAATGCCATGCCCAGTCCAATGCACCATATAATGGAGTTATGCTTGCTGTGCTCGCATGCATGCATCACATTGTCGATTGAGTGCTTGTACACCAAAAACAGTGCATGCTTGTTTCGCTTGGACAATGCATGCAAGCCATACTCGTTGCTCGCTGTTCCCGTTTGCTTGTTACTCGTGCGTTTGTCTGTCTGCTCGCTGTTCCGTCTGCCCGTTGCTCTTGCTGTGTTGGCTATGCGTTGTACAACTCGTCTGTTACTCATTACTGATAATATTGTCGTTGTTTATTTTTCTCTGAGTATTACCTTGAAACATACGCTACATGGAAAGCGAGAACACGGGCAAGACCCTGCAAGACACGGACCCCATGGTAATTCGAGCGGTGATATAGTTCCACAGGGAAAGAATGATGAGGTTGTAGGAAATAACCAATTACGTGTCCGCGGCCAATGCAAAGCGAACAACAGCTTGAAAGGTGCACCTACGCTCTCCTTCGATGTACCGAACGATCAAGTACCATGTCACGAGAGCAGGCCGAACACGCCACCCATTCACGCAACCCGAGATCGATCTTCGGATACTGCACTAGGGACTACAATTATGCTAACGTCATAGGGGGTACACTAATAAGAAGTTTTAAAGTCTAGCGCGCATGATGGAGGTTTTTCAAAGAGCACGACAGTAAATTTTATACTATTATTAGTGTATACCAAGCGTATGCGCAAATGACCAAACAGAGCCGAACTGACCTCTTAGGCCATGACAACCAGCACGACTACCACATAGAGCCATCACTTGTATCAGGTTCGTTGCACCCTTTGTACTTGTACCACCTGCGAAACCCCGTGCGTATATAGATTTGTACGTGTACTATAAATATTAATGGAAAATATTATTTGTGATCGGGAACCGATATAATAATAATCTGTAGTTTGTTGTTATAGAGAGTATTTGGCGTTAAGGTTCATATTCTTTGGCTGAGCACGTACACTACGTAGCTCACTTGCAGCAATGGGCTTTGTCTATTAATAGTTGATAGCGCTTGTGGGACTACCAAGTGGATACCGCACGGAACGGTGCTGGTAGACTGGTAGAACACGCGAACAGACAGGGCTGTTGCTTCCCAACTGGACAGCGGTCGTTCGCTGGCCCAGGTTTTTCGTGATTCGTGACTCGTGACGCTGGCTCAGGTTTTTCGTGATTCGTGTCAACATCACGCATCTCAAAGACCGGTATTTTCCCATGTAGTGTGTTTATCTCTGACGCCCAAGGGCCAAAGGCGTACGTGTTTTAGGATGGCTTGAGCGTCTTCCGAGGTGAGTTAATTGTCATCCTTTCACTTCACGGGGATTATGTACCTGGTGTACAGCAGCAAGCAGCAGTACTGCAGTAGTAGCGCTCGTGCGAGATGGTGTACAGCAGCAGCTGCTAGCAGCGGTGCATATATACCTACTGCTGTAAGAATACTGGCACGGGTGCCTGCCAGGTAGAATTACGATATGATATTTCATATGTCAACCAGAATATTTGCTGAGTTTCAGTGACCGCAGGTTATATTAAATATCCTGTCGACTTGTGTGATACGTGTATCATACTGCAATAACGCGAGGGAAAGCGAAGAAACACAAAAACTCCGACGTCAACATACTCGTGCTCATATACGACCAGGGCTATACACACGTACCTGGTATATATATATATGATAGATCAATATTATCTGTACTCTATACGTACTGTTGTGTATGCTACGCGTATCATGTACCAGCAGTCAAGATATTCATTACCGGTACATCATGTATGTGGACATTATGAGGAAACACAGACCTATGTGAGGTTGTTACCTGCTGAGCTATAGGGGTAAAACATCGACCGATTACCCAGCCCAGGGTAATCCTTATAACACGTATCTGGTATATATATGAGATATGAAGATCATCTGTACTCAATACGTACGGTTGTGTATGCTACGCGTATCATGTACCAGCAGTCAAGATATTGTTTACCGGTACATCATGTATGTGGATATCATGAGGAAACAGCAGCACGATGCTATATGTAAGTTACGTACATACGAACGCCAACCGAGTGGGGGGAAGGCGAGGATGCCTGTTATTCATATGATACGTAATGAGCGGCATTCTCGAAAAGAAAAAAAGAAAAAACTCATCAATCTCGGCAAGGCGAGGAAACATTTACCGCAGGGCCTTGCTATGATACGAGTACACAAGGCACACCGAATGACCGTATCATGTATAATGTACTCATACATATATTAATCGGGTGGGAGCCAGAGATACTTGTTACAATAGTAATCGATAAAAAGTAATTTCAGCAGCACGATGATGGTGTCAACGCACCTGAATATGCGTGCTGGTACACGTATATACGAGTATTGAATATGGCATGCTCAATGAGTGCCTATCCACACGGAGTGTTGGGTGTGAGATAAAAATTGACAGCCAAAACGCTCGAGAGGTTTTGAGCGCGGATACTTGTAGGTAACCGATTGCAAGGGCAGAAATTGCATCCTGCTGACATGCACGAGTATATGTATGGCATACTGAAATATATATGATTGCTGCGTGATATGCCAGATACGTGATGTGTTTGACCACAAGGACTCGCAAACAAATGCGTACAGCAGCAGGCGGTTAGTGTGTCAACCGAATCATATTGCTGTGTGATATGCCAGGTATACCGCGGTTGGCTTTGTCAACTGAATACTCTTGCCTGTGGGTACAGGCAATAGTGGCACAGACAATCTTATATTTTGTAGTTGACCAGAAAAATACATGATGTGTTTGATCACAAGGACTCGCAAACAAATGCGCACAGCAGCAGGCGGTTGGTGTGTCAACCGAACATTATTGCTGTGTGATATGCCAGGTATACGGCGGTTGGCTTTGTCAACTGAATACTTTTGCTGTGGGCACAGGCAATAGTGGCACAGGCAATTTCATATTTTGTAGTTGACCAGAAAAATCACCTCAGAATTACTGTTGTTGGGTGTCAACGGAATATTCTTGCTGTGATATACACCTTTCGTGGCTTCACGTCACGTTGGGCGCAGACTAAGTCATATATTCTGTAAGTTGACCACACAAATCGCTTAACGTTACTGCTGTTGGGTGAGTCGTGATGTCATATTATACCTATTACGAGTTATTGCACTTAGGTTTATACGTTGCAGCGAAGCGACGAAAAATATTCCAATTGGGTTTATACGTTGCGGCAAGGTGACGAAAAACATGGCACGTGTAAGATATTGTTCACCCCGAGCAACTGATAAAAAATAAAAATGAATTAAAAATTCAAAGAGTTGTCACCTTGTTTTGTCTGCTGAAACGGCAGTACGTAAATGCTCAAATTAAACAGTTGTGTGTAGTGTCATTGGAAAATCTTGCTGGTACCTCTAACGCGGTTGCGATGGGGCGCAGATTATACTGGTGGGCCGAGAGCGTGTGCGTTTGGAAACGGTTCGAGCGAGTTGGGTTGCTTGTGCAAGAAGCAAAAGTGGACGAATCGCCACACATTGCACAGCATGATCATATTTCAAATAATTATCACATTGTTTTATCCGCTGAAGCAGCAGTACGTATATGCTCAATTTAAACAGCTGTGTAGTGAGTGTTTTGTCTGCTGAAACAGCAGTACGTATATGTTCAATTTAAAGAGCTGTGTAGTGTCACTGGATAATCTTGCTGGTACCTCTAACGCGGTTGCGAAGGGGGGCAGATAACTCATACCAGGTATATATGTTCACATTGCCCCTAACTGAACAGCAGTGTGAAAAATCGTACTGGAGCATACGTCAAAACAATTTGATCAATAAACCAGTGGAATCTCGGCCCGTACAGCGGAGCAAGGTCATGCATACATTGATTATTACGATGTCGCGGCAAGACGATGTAATACAGTAGTAATTCTGCGATACGTATAATGTGGCATAGTGGACGAATGATTACCCACGCGGATAGTTGGATGAAATATCACATTTTTGGCCAAAACGTACGTGAACGGTAAATATAACGTGGCATATTGAACTATTACAAGTGGTTGCCCACGCGAACTGCCGAGTAACAGATAATATTCGCAGCCAAAAACGTACGTGCACGATACATAAAATGTGGAAAAATGAACGAGTGATTCCCCACGCGGATTGCTGGGTGAGAGATAATGTTCACAGTCCAACGTACGTGCACGGTATATATAATGTGCCATAAAAAATGAGTGATTTCCCATGCGGACTGCTGGGTGAGAGATAATCTTCACGGTAAATTGTACGTGCACGATATATATATATATGTATTGTGGCATATTGAACGAGTGATTCCCCACGTGGAATACTGGGCGAGAGATAATATTCACAGTCAAAACGTACGTGCGCGATAATATATAATGTGGGAAAATGCACGAGTGATTCCCCACGCGGGTTGCTGGGTGAGAGAGAATCTTCACAGTCAACCTATGTGCACCATAAATATAATGTGGCATAATGAACGAGTGAGTTCCCATGCGGACTGTTGGGTGGATGTAATATTCACAGTCAATTATATGTGCACGATAAAAATAATGTGGCATAATGCAAAATGAACAAGTGATTCCCCCTGCCAACTGCTGGGTGAGATGTAATCTTCACAGCCAATTGTATGCGCACGATAAATATAATATGGCATGTTGAACGAGTGATTGCCCACGCCTAATGCTGGGTGAGAGATAACATCCATAGCCAAACGTACGTGCACGATACACATAATGCTGGGTGAGAGATAACATTCACAGCCAAACGTACGTGCACGATACACATAATGTGGAGTACTGAACGAGTGATTCCCACGCGGACTGCTGGGTGAGAGATCATCTTCACAGCCAAAACGTACGTGCACGATTCATATAATGTGGCATAATGAACAAGTTATTCCCCATGCGGGCTGCTGGGTGAGAGATAATCTTCACAGTCAATATATGGGCACGATAACTACAATGTAGCCTGTTGACAAGTGATTCCCCACGTGGATTGCTGGGTGAGCAATAATTTTCACAGTCAACCGCACGTACACGATACATATAACGTGGCACAGTGAACGAGTGATTCCCCAAGCGGACTGCTGGATGAGAGATAACATTCGCAGCCAAACGTACGTGCACCATAATAATAAAATACAAAAATGAAAATACAAAAATCAATGTGGCGTAGTGAACGAGTGATTCCCCACGCGGAATGCTGGGTGAGAGATAATCTTCACAGCCAAACGTACGTGCACAATAAATATAATGTGACGTAATGAACGAGTGATTCCCCACGCGGGCTACTGGGTGAGAAATAACCTTCACAGCCAAATGTTGCTGGAAAAAGTGCAACTAAGTATTCTAGCTGTTACCCCTCGCGGTCGCGATGGGGCGCAGGATTTTTACAGATTTATATGTACTAAAATGGCACAGCAGGGCGTGGATGTGAAATTAACATCTACGAGTATATGGTTATGGCGTAGTGAATGAGTGTCTCACCACGCGTTGAGAGAGAATCTTCACAGCCAAAACGTCCGAGATGTCTCGAACGTTGATACTTGTAGAGAGTCAACCGCAGTGACTTACAGCGGTACGACGTTGCTGGCAAACGTGCCCCTGAGTATTCTTGCTCTTGCCCCTCGCAATCGCGATGGGGCGCAGAATATTTACAGAATTTTATGCACTCAAAAACTATCCAGCAGGTTGTGGATGTAACATGAATATCTACGAGTTTATATATGTAATGAAAATGTCCAGCAGGTTGTGGATGTAACAGGTATAACTACAAGTATATGGTTATGGCGTAGTAAATGAGTGTCTCACCACGCGTTGAGAGGGAATCTTCACAGCCAAACCTTCGAGATGTCTCGGACCTGGAAACTTGTAGAGAGTAGACCGCAGTGACTTACGGCGGTACGACGTTGCTGGCAAACGTGCACCCGAGTATTCTAGCCGTTACCCCTCGCGGTCGCGATGGGGCGCAGAATATTTACAGAATTTTTATGCACTTAAAATATCCAGCAGGTTGTGGATGTAACAGGAATATCTACAAGTATGTGGTTATGGCGTAGTGAATGAGTGTCTCACCACGCGTTGAGAGGAAACCTTCACAGCCAAACGTTCGAGATGTCTCGGATGTGGATACTTGTAGAGAGCCTACCGTAGTGAACTACAGCGGTACGACGTTGCTGGCAAACGTGCACCTGAGTATTCTTGCTGTTACCCCTCGCGGTCGAGATGGGGCGCAGAATATTTACAGAATTTATGTACTAAAAATGGCCAGCACGATGTGGATGTAACATGAACATTTGCGAGTATGTGGTTATGGCGTAGTGAATGACTATCTCACCACGAGTTGAGAGGGAATCTTCACAGCCAGACGTTCGAGATGTCTCCGACGTGGATACTTGTAGAGAGTCGACAGCAGTGACAGAAATCGTATCACTGCTGGGTGAACCGTTACCAACTTATTTACTATGTTTGTTAACCGTGAGCAGCAACATTTGCAATTTCACTCACAAGTTGCGGCAGAGCGACAATACTTACAGCGGCACGATTCCGCTTGCAAAAAGTGCACCTGGTTATTATTGCTGTTACCCCTCGCGGTCGCGATGGGGCGCAAAATATTTACAGTTTTATATGCATTAAAAACGTCCATCAGGTTGTGGATGTAACATTAATATTTACGAGTATACTTGTATGGTTATGGCGTAGTGAATGAGTGTCTCACCACGAGTTGAGAGGGAATGTTCACAGCCTAACCTTCGAGAGGTCTCGGACTGGGATACTTGTATTGAGACGGCCATAGTGACATAATTCGTATCACTGCTGGTTGAACCGTGACCAGCAACGTTTGCTACGTTCTTTCACACGTCGCGGAAAGTTGACGAAGCTTACAGCGGTACAGTGCCGCTGGCAAACATCTGGGTAATCTCGATGTTACTCCTGGCGGCAGCGACGAGGCACAAAATATGTGTAGACTTCACTGAACATGTACAAACGTCCAGCAGAGCTTAATGCAACATTGTTGGTTACGACTACATGATTATGGCGTTGTGAATGAGTGTCTCGCTGAGAGGGTATCTTCACAGCCAAAGCCAAACGTTTGATATGCCTCGTGCGTGAATGCTTGTAGATAGTTGAACCTGCGATAAAACGAACAAACAAATCAAAAAGACGGTAAACAGTAACATCACGTTTGCAGTCAACTTCGCACCATGCACAAGAGGTTTCGGGTGTGGATACAACGGTATTATTCACAGGTGTATAATTTGGCAATCTGAAGAGTCTAACCACCCGCAGATAGTGAGGGCCACCCAGCACATGTCTCGAGCGAAATGATGTTTTGGTAGTTTCTGGCGATAGTCAGTGAAGGCGTCTTCAGTGTATTGATGACGTCTGGGTTGAGTTGCGACGGCGCGGCCATAACGGCGACCAGGCTCAAGTTGTTAGCGGCGTAGTACGTACACGGAGCGAGGTTCGGGGCCCGTATTCTGAGCTTGGTGGGGGTGGTGGAGCCGTTGCTCTTTTGGTGGCACTACTGTCATGCCATGCAGCGCAACCTGAACACGCGCCACTTTCCTCATTCCGTTTAGGGGAGCAAGTACGAGCGTGAGGATATGGACAAGCGTTGTGAGCCCTGAGAAATGTAGTTGGAAAGTCGGGGCGTAAGCCCAAAGAGTCCGCCATCCATTCGCCGAGGTTAGGAAGTGCCTCGACGCTTGCGGCTGGAAGTGACGTGTTGGGGCGAGTCATACAGCGAGAAGAAAGGTGGAAGTCCCATGCATTTATGGTGTACACCCGGAATAATGCGGACCATGCGCGACATGGGTCTCGTAAACTAACAGCTTGCAAGGTTTTGCAAAGACAGCCAGGTCAAGATGCTGTATGGGGTAAACTATAGAAGTCTCGGAGTAACCTCGGTTGTGAAGGAGTACAATTGTATTGGACCATTGGGTGTCTCAGTTATCCGATAATTCGTACATATAACCCAGACAGTGAAGGGAGGGAGGTGCGTTTATGGGCAAAATACATGTGAGCATGACACAGAGTTGATAATGCGGTAGACATGTCAGCCAGCTGCTCTCACTCCCATGCCACAGAAACTGATAATATGCAACGCAATTCGAAAGATACATAAAACAAAGGAAAATATTATTTGTGATCGTGAACCGATATAATAATAATCTGTAGTTTGTTGTTATATAGAGAATTTGGCGTTCAGGTTAATATTCTTTGGCTGAGCACGTACACTACGTAGCTCACTTGCAGCAACGGGCTTTGTCTAGTTGATTTTCGCTTGTGGGAATACCAAGTGGATACCGCACGGAACGGTGCTGGTAGACTGGTAGAACACGCGAACAGAAAAGGCTGTTGCTTCCAACTGGACAGCGATCGTTCGCTGGCCCAGGTTTTTCGTGATTCGTGATTTCTCCCGCCCACCCACCCTTTTTCTTTCGATGGTGAGGGGATGGAGACATTTACGAGGATATAGGTACTATTCTCGGTTGTCGTCGTATAACCGAGTGTACTTTCTTTTATTGTTTTCCAGTGGCGTGCGGGGGTTTATACCATAGTAGTACTAAGTGTATATTCTCTTGGAGGAGTACAATGGTGCTGGACCATTGGGTGTCTCAGTTATCCGAGAATTCGTACAGTATAACCCAGACAGTGAAGGGAGGGAGATGCGTTTATGGGCAAAATACATGTGAGCATGACACAGAGTTGATAATGCGGTAGACATGTCAGCCAGTTGCTCTCCCTCCCATGCCACAGAAAATGATAATATACAACGCAATTCGAAAGATACATACAACAAAACCACCACATATCATAGGATTGTCCAATCACCATACCGTGTGAAAAATACACACATACATATTTCATACCATAGGCGATTCATCACAACACTTTGGTATGATACATCTATCATATGCACCCTAATTGTGCACATAAAACCAATCCCAGGTGAAGTATGTAGGGTTAACTGCTAAACTAGAGCGATTCATGATATTACCTTTCCGTTGGTGTGACAACCAACGCGTCGGCCGAAGTATTTAATTACGTATGTACGCGACTGGCGCGTTGCACCAGATTCCTTCTCTCTTGAAACGAATTCTACCATGGAAATATGATTCATCCCTGGATCCATGGAGCCACCAACGCGCCGTTCGAAGCATTCCCGGCGTTTTGAACGGCCTGTATCAGGCTGTCACCTACTACAAGTAGTCGAACAGCACCAGTCTGTTTATCTGGTTACTACTCACTTTCACGGACAGAGGGTAAAAACAACAAAAAAACAAGGTAGGTCGATAATATCTGCCCTCAAGAAACCAAGTTATGTTTGGTCTTGGATCGCATGCAAGCACGCTCGTCGCTCGTGTCTGTTCATCTATCACTCGCTGTGCTCTTATGTATGTCTCGTCGCATATCGCATGAATGATCGTTATCAACAAATGTATGCAGGCCTTTTATGGCCAAACACATCCTTGAATTCAAACACGATCGGAACATATTGGACGGAACCTCGGAGACCCCACCCACGAATCCCCCGTCCACATCTCAATTCGTTCGCAAGAAATGAACGTTGTTTTCGCGGCAACGTGTCATTTGTTATCCGGACGAAACATCATGCACATGACCACGACTGACTGACTCGGCAAATCAAAATGACTCGAGATCATTCCGGGTGCGGACAAACTCCTACCATTAACTGTATACTGTTCATTTTTAAATGAACGTATGCTATACCACAACATTAGATCACTTGGTGAATGCCTCGCACCCACTTTGACCCTCCGCGTCACTATGCAGCGCCAACATCAAGTCTGTCTACCTCAATCGCGCATACCGCTTCAACCGCATACAGTTTCCATCGCGACTCTCTCTGTTCATTCGCAGCAGCACACTCTGAACGAGTTGTTTGTAAGACAGCCGGAACGCTTAGGTCCATCCAGTACTCGCAGGAAACACCATGCCACAGTCTGTGACGACATAATAAATACCTGGTGTATCTTTAGGATGAGGAATCAGGACGGACACTGGGTGATGTACGTAGTTGGGTAGAAATATCGATTTGATGTGAAGGCAACACACAGGATACGTTAGCAGTGTGTGTTGTGTTCACATTGAACACGTTCTTTCTACTCAACCACATCAGTACACCCAGTGTCTGTCCTGCTTCCTAATCCTAGAGAGATACAAATTATGTGGTCGCAGTCTGTGAAAAAGAGAAAAATCAAAACAAAGTAAACGCAAATGAATGGGTAAATCAAGTAAGATGCTAACGTATCGGGTACAAGAACATAACGACACGAGCCGAACCGAACAATAAGAACAAAAAACCAAGTACAAAACAAATTATAAAATGAAGCATATTACAAATGATGCAGGGAGACAGAAGCGCCCCTATAAGAAAACCAAACGTGCCCAAGAGGAACATATAACTGCTGCACGGATGAAGCAACACGAAGAAGAAGAAGAAGAAGAAAACACCGGCATAGAGCTGTAATCAAGGGAGAAACCCGGCAAAAAACAAGAAAGAAGACACTAGAAGAGAGGAAACGAGTAAAATCGTCATCAAGGCGATAATAAAAACCGATACAGGGACCATGCCACATCTTCTGCCATCTCCTTCCTACTATCATCAATAGCGGTGTCAAGAATTGGTGGTACCTCTGCCGCGCGCCCCCCAGTGAACAACTCAACAAGAAACAAACAAAACAAATAAAAGAAAGAATATAATTCAAGGGCTAGTCGACCCGACACCTTGCCGCACGATCTAACATTTCGTTTCTACATTCGTCGATAGCTGTATCAGTACAGCCGCCCCTGCCCCCCCCTTTCCTTGTCGCCTCTCTAGGCGTCGTCAGCTGCATGGCGTAGCCGGCTCCTCTCCGCTTTGGCCCTGTGCCACCTCGCCATGAACTGGCCCTCCGCATCAACGACCCCCTACACCGCACCCTACTCTTCTTAGCCGCCCTCTGCCATGGTACCGTCTCTGCTCCAAATAGTAAAGGGGAGCTTCCTGTGGAGTCCTCTGTCGCTCGAAAAACCCTGAGGTCATCTGCTAGACATTGGGCCCAGGTATGTTCTGGTCGGCCAGGTCCCGGGTTCGTCCCACCGATGATCGTCCCAAACATCACCCGCTGGGTCAGCCGGTCATTGGTCGTGCGCTGTACGGCCCTCGCAAAGACGAGGCGTCGTTTGCGGATGGTCGTCTTAACGTTCTCGCATTGTGCCTTTTGGAGAGCCTTGGTGTACGACATGAGACGGTCGGTGCGTTGCCGGCGCTGGAAACCAATGATCCGTTGGAGGAAGTTGTGGTTTGCCGTTCGGAGCTCAGCGAATTGCTGGACAAGGGTCCACGCCACACACCCGTACAACAATGTATCTATCACCTCGGGCTTTACCATGCGCACCTTTAAAGTGAAAGGGGCATCCTCCATATCGTACAGCTCCCGCCTGAAATGATTATAACATGTCCATGCGAGTCGGATGCGTCGTTTGGTCTCTGGCAAAATGTCCGCGCTTGCGGCGACAATACTACCAAGGTACAAAACTGCATCGTATCGTTTTACCTCTGGCCCGTTGCTTCGATGACGAGCGGTGAGGTCCGGAGTGCCTGGTTTGGTGTCCGCAGCAGCACAGTCTCCGTTTTAGTTTCGGATACGGTGAGACCAGCTGATACGAAAAAGGTCACAATAACGGTCACCATCTTCGCAAGCCCTTCCGCCGATTTAGACACAATACCTGCATCGTCGGCGTACAGCATACCCCATACTGCTCTTCGTACACGTGCTAGTGCGTCCTCCCTCACTCCGTCCCCCCTGAGGTCCTCCTCAAGGTGAACAAGGCACCTCAAGATGCCTGGGTCATCACTGAAGCGTATCAGCACGCCGTGTATCACAGAAGCCAAGAAGACATTGAACAGAAGCGGCGACAGCACACGTCCTTTCTGCAGTCCCTGAGTGACATCGAACCATTCAGAGTGCTCACCGTCATCTGTACGTACGCGAGATCGCATGCCTTGGCGGAATAGGTTCATAACGGTCAACATCTTCTCTGGTATACCGCAGCGTGCGAGCACCACCCCCAATAACTCTCGGTCGACGGAGTCATAAGCCTTCTGCAGGCCAATGAAGCGCATGTACAGTGGGGTGTTTTTGGCGCGTCCGAGTTCTTGCAGTCGACGCACTACGAATAGCATGTCGACTGTTGATCGTGGTGAGCGAAAGCAGTATACATATGATACGGTACAAGGTACAAAATAGAGCCTTCAAAATAGAGCCATCAATCATATCACATTCGTTACACCCTATTAATAGCATCATTCTGCAAACACGGAAACAGTACGGATAAGATGACCAAGTATTATCAACCATTCCGACGGAAGACTATAACACAGCAGCACAGTGTACCCGATTTATGGTACTCTATGTACGAACATGCGTATGCTCGCCGTAGCACCAGGCATGCCTTCCATACACGATTGAACCCTAATCATAGTACCACACTGGCGCAAACAACATGACTCTCGTATACCGAGAGTATGTGCGTTAAACCAACTCAACATACCATTCATCATGTGTATACTGATCACATTAAGCGGACGTATAGACTCTTACCAAATATGTCAGATATAATCCACTACCAGACAATTGTTGATAACCACCATGCGTAGCACTACTGAAATCCCACCATCGATCTGTTGAAGTTGGGCGACTCACCCGAGGCACTACGTACTTTAACTAAGCATACCAGCTATTGTGTGTGCTGATCACATCACGTTAACCGATTCATTTTATTGTGTGCAGGTCGTACTATGTACATAGCACACGACGCACGACTCCCCAATTTCGTATCACTCAGTATACCAAATATACCAGACTACTGCTGTATGTGCGTCTAAAGCCACATAAAACCCTGCTGGCACACGCAACACAAAGGGTAATCGTCAACTTGTGGTCCTTCGACCGAGCTCGAGCTGATGTCTTGTCCAATATAGGGGGGGGACTCTCCCCATAACAGTGTGGCATTCGTCATGAGTGTCGTTGGCTCCATTCACGCAGATAAAAAACCCCTGCTGCGTGTGTCAGCAAACTCTGATATCGGAGAGATTTTCTATTGTAAGCCGATTTTACGTACCAACTGTAGGTAAATACAAGCTAAATACCAGATATTTACAAACATATAGATACCCCAACCCACCCAACAATAGAATGGAAGACACGGAGGATACAATGACTCAATCACAGTTAAATACACGAATGTTACCAGGTATTTATTAACACGTATATCACCCAACAACACGTACATAACCCAACCCATCCGACAATATAAAGGAAGACACGGAGGATACAAGGACACTGCTGTCGTGGCTAGATTCCCTTATATAGCAACCACAGGGGGGGTGTTACCATGTCAAAACTGACGAACGTTCGGTTCTTTGTTTGATGTTTCACGGTAGGTACAGTTTTCTGTTTTTAGTTTTGAATCATGACCTCTGTTTCACAACACAGACGACAGAGGGGGTGGGGCTGTTACGCTGATCTGTTTACGTGTGTAGGATACATCGATAGCAGCAGTACGACCGGCGGTACACCGGTTTTACACATGTTATCTTGAAATACGTTATTATCTTTGAAGTGTTTGTTCATGTTGTTCACAGCCTCAAGAGCACGTAGCTATGAGGGGGGTTGCTTGATAGTATGCCTGGCACTCTTAGTATGATAAAAAGCTTGGGCTGCCTGCATGTCGTCTGTTGTTGGGGTTGTATGGTAGTATTCCTGGTCTTCTTGGTAGGATAGAAAGCCGAGAATGTTTGCATATCGTCTGTCTGTTGTTGGGGTTGTATAATAATATTCCTGGTATTCTTGGTAGGATAGCAAGCTTGGGATGTTTGCATATCGACTGTTGTTGGAGTTGCACGACGGTACCAGGTATTTTTGGTAGTATTGGTATGATAGCATGGCTGAGATATTATTATATAAGCTGTAGTTAGGGTTGTATGGCTATATGATTGGTATGCCCGGTATTCTGGGTAATATAGTATGCCGGGGATGTCAGTATGCCGGTTGTTTCAAGTTGGAGAGTGAGGTGAATGAATACTTTGACATTTACGACAAGCGGAATGGCGAGGTAAGCGCCCCCGTTGATTCATTTAGTGGAGGTAAGCACTGATTAATGCACCGTGACAGTGAAGGTAAGCTCTTATCAATGTGAAGGGAGGTGGAGGTAATCCCCTCCTTGAGGTTGTGTGCCTTGGGGTTTCCTGGGGTGAGGTTGGGTTGTGTGCTGTTGGGCTTCCTGGCAATCGATTTTGCGGAATTCATTGTGTGGCGAGGTAAGCGCCCCCGTTGATTCATTCAGTGGGGGTAGGCACTGATGAATGCACCCTGACAGTGAAGGTAAACACTTGTCATTGTGAAGGAAGGTGAAGGTGAGCCCCACCCTGAGGTTCTGTGTACATTGGCGTTTCCTGAGGTGTGGTTAGTTTGTGTGCTGTTGGGTTCCCTGTGATCTTGTTTAGTGGCGAGGTGAGCGCCCCTGTGGATTGAATCCAGTGAAGGTTAGCACTGATGAATGCACCCTAACAGTGAAGGTGAGCAATTTTCATTGTGAGGGGAGGTGATGGTGAGCTCTACCCTAAGGTGTGTGTTTGTTGGGTTTTCCAGGGGTTTAATTGGGTTTGCGTTTACTCCGTTGCATAAAGAGTAAGGGGTTGTTTTTTAATTTGTTTAATAAAGAGTAAGGGGTATTTCAGATAATACCGCAGGTAGTGGCGTACTAAGACCATTGGGTGCACATTTCCACTGTTGCTCAGATGACGTTGATAGCGAGCTCTCCCCTGAGGCGTGTAATGGTATGGGCTAAGAAGGCCGGTAATTACCTCTGCATAGGTAATTGGTCCGTTTTCGTATAACTTGGATGGCATTCGTATTCGGTATTCGGGGTATTTATAATATATGTGGGCCATACTTGAAGCCCACCGAGACAGATGTCATCTGGCTCGGGGATTAATACAAGCTGCTTCTCTTCTACGCTTGATTCTACGGAAAGCGAGTAACACCAAGGATGCTTAATAGACAAACCTGCAAGGGGATACTCTGTGTCTCACCCAGTCTTATCACACGTGGCGTCTTTGGCATTGCGACTAGTCTTGTAGCTCTTTGGTCCGACCCTTTCGGGGTTAGTTTCTTTCTTTTCATGTGGAGTTTCGCGTACGAGTACACACGGAAAAGTGGCATCATCTATCCCATCGAGCCTTGCCCCTGTCTCCCTCGGATGGCATCTCAACATGGAGTGGGTCCTCTTCCCCCTCCAGTGGCGACCACTACAGCAGAGCAACGGCAGGGGCCTCCTGCTGGTCGTCGCATGCACGCTGGCCAAGGACGACAACATCGGCCTTCGTGCAGAAGACGCTCCATCTCGGAGCGAAGCTCCTCGAGACTCAAGACGGCTGTACGAGTGCATCCCGGACATCGAAAGGCAGGCCCTTCGATTTCTCCGCTTTCCGCCGGTTGCTCAGCAACCCGCGAGATGCTGATGCAAGCCCTTCAGCAGGCTCTTCAGCCCGCGCCTCGCCAGCTTGCCTCGTGCAGCTCTGCGGACCGCCGGTATCAGCCTCAAGATCGCCTCTGTCCCCAGCACATCTGGGCTTGCCCAGCGCTCTGCTGCCAGACATGCCACCGTACGTGCCCTTCGATACACCTGGCTTGCCCAGCGTCCTACGTACCTCAGCGTACATACTGGATTCAAGACCAAGATAATTAGTGACGAAGCATTCCATCTCTCCGAGGTCCACTGGGGGCTCGTGCAGATTTTATTTTGCAGATCGAGCCAGGCCGATCTTCGCCGGAGCCTTCTTGGACTTCAAGAGCTGCGCTCCGACAGGCTTGTCGTTTCAGCTCCCTGATGAGCACGTCCGTGTACCGAGCTCTGGACCCTGCTCTGGATGGCACTGCGACAGGCTTGTCGCCTCGGCTCCCTGCGCCCGCGCATCGGACGCTGGACTGCTTTGTTTTGCCTTTTCCAGCGAAGACAGGCGGCTCTCGATGGGATACTTTTTGTCACGATTATTTTTCCGGTGCGAGTACTCGTACAAGCAAGCATCTGCTCGTACGTACAGCCTGTTTATATAGGAGCTTCAATACAGGCGATTATTCTTTGGGTGCTTTTTCGTCTGTACTACTGTACTACTGCGTTTGGATATTGGGCGTCTTTTCCTTCGTACATATACATCTATGTACCAGTGCAAGACCTCCCGGTTGGGAGTCACTGCGTAGCTTCGACCAACAGGGTATACACCCCTCTTCGCTCGTCTAGCAATGAAGCCGCGCTTCATTTATGCACTCACGATCTCTCTGATGAGCGCGACGAGCCGTGATACTGACGCCCTTCCCTGCTGCACCCTACGCTACAGCCACATGTCACTTCTGCTGTTGAATAACCCAGCACTTTTGTTTTTGCGCCGCGGCCTTTCGCGCATGCAATTCGGGCTACTGGATTACAGTATGGGTACTGAACTTCATACAGCTTTGCCGTACCCTGACCTTCAAGTTGTACGTGCAGCGTGTTTGACCTGCCGCTCACCCGACTTTGCGTCGTACAAGGGACTTCGCCGTACGAGTCCCCACCGCATAGCCATACAGCCTTACAGCTTCGCCTGCTCAACGAACCGCGCACATCACGCACGCATACCGTTAGCCTAGTTAGGCACCCCACGCGGGTAAAACGATCTACTCTGGTTTTTTCACGCCTCTCCCCGTTTGTACGTACGCACGTGTGCTCACTGCTGTACTTGCGAGGAGCGTTCGACCATGAAGTACGCGATTTTTTTTTCGTCACGGATTTATCCGCGCATGCAAAAAGTGATGGTTCATTCATTTACGGTATAGGTACTGTGTGTTACCTCTGCTGTACTGCTGCTGTAGGCCCTCATCAACATTGGGCCCATATATGCTGCTGTAGGCGTTATGCTGCCGTTTTTTTTTTTTACGGCAGCAGATACTGTCTCGCCTCTGCTGCGCTACTGCTGTGTGTAGGCGCTATGCTGCCGTTTTTTATACGGCAGTAGGTACTGTCTTGCCTCTGTACTGCCGCTGTAGGCACTATGTTGCCGTTTTTTTTATGCAGCAGCACTACACTAGGTACTGTATTTTACCTCTGTGGCACGGCTTCTCTCGGCACTATGCTGCCATTTTTTATACTGCAGCGGGTACGGTACCACTACATTTTATTATGCTGGTGGCGTAATACCCCTTTTATACTTCAGTGGGTACGGTCCTACCCCCATTTTATAACAATGCCTTTCATACTGCAGCGGGTATGGTGCTATGCTGGTGACATAATACCACCACCCTCTTTTATGCTGCAGTAGGCATGGTGCAGACGCCGACCTCATATAATGCAGTCAATGGAAATATTTTTCCACACTGCATAGCGTACTGCTCTTATATACTGCAGTCAATGGAATTTCCACACTGCATAGCGTACTGCTCGTATATACTGCAGTCAATGGAATTTCCACACTGCATAGCGTACTGCTCTTATATACTGCAGTCAATGGAATTTCCACACTGCATAGCGTACTGCTCGTATATACTGCAGTCAATGGAATTTCCACACTGCATAGCGTACTGCTCTTATATACTGCAGTCAATGGAATTTCCACACTGCATAGCGTACTGCTCGTATATACTGCAGTCAATGGAATTTCCACACTGCATAGCGTACTGCTCTTATATACTGCAGTCAATGGAATTTCCACACTGCATAGCGTACTGCTCGTATATACTGCAGTCAATGGAATTTCCACACTGCATAGCGTACTGCTCTTATATACTGCAGTCAATGGAATTTCCACACTGCATAGCGTACTGCTCGTATATACTGCAGTCAATGGAATTTCCACACTGCATAGCGTACTGCTCTTATATACTGCAGTCAATGGAATTTCCACACTGCATAGCGTACTGCTCGTATATACTGCAGTCAATGGAATTTCCACACTGCATAGCGTACTGCTCTTATATACTGCAGTCAATGGAATTTCCACACTGCATAGCGTACTGCTCGTATATACTGCAGTCAATGGAATTTCCACACTGCATAGCGTACTGCTCTTATATACTGCAGTCAATGGAATTTCCACACTGCATAGCGTACTGCTCGTATATACTGCAGTCAATGGAATTTCCACACTGCATAGCGTACTGCTCTTATATACTGCAGTCAATGGAATTTCCACACTGCATAGCGTACTGCTCGTATATACTGCAGTCAATGGAATTTCCACACTGCATAGCGTACTGCTCTTATATACTGCAGTCAATGGAATTTCCACACTGCATAGCGTACTGCTCGTATATACTGCAGTCAATGGAATTTCCACACTGCATAGCGTACTGCTCTTATATACTGCAGTCAATGGAATTTCCACACTGCATAGCGTACTGCTCGTATATACTGCAGTCAATGGAATTTCCACACTGCATAGCGTACTGCTCTTATATACTGCAGTCAATGGAATTTCCACACTGCATAGCGTACTGCTCTTATATACTATGCAGTCAATGGAAATAGTTTTCCACACTGCATAGCGTACTGCGGTACAGACGGATACTGTCCGTTACTATTTGGTTGATGCACGCGTTGGCCTTATATCATGCAGTCAATGGAAATATTTTTCCACACTGCACTGCGTACTGCTGTTCAGACGGTTACTGCCCGTTACTATTCGGCTGATACAGACCCCGACCTACTATAATGCAGTCAATGGACATAGTTTTCCACACTACATTGCGACGGGGTGCTGCCCTTTTATTACCGTGGGTGTTAAAGCTGCCTTACTACACTGCTGTTGGCATGAGTATAGGCCTTTATACTGCTACCTGGTGTGTACGAGGCCCCGTGTTTTGCTGTTTGGGAGAACAGCCATGCATACTACTGGTAGAGGCACCGCCGCTCTACCCCTGCCCATCCTTGACGTGTTGCACCCCCCCCCTCCGCGCCCGCCTTCGGTGTTGCACTCCGTTCCGGCTGCCCCCCTGCTGCCTCTCCCTGCCGCCCTCTCCTCAAAGATGGTGTCGTCAGATGAAGAGCTATCTTCGTCTCGCAGGTTGCGATCCCATGGACGTTCCCGTCAGAGAGACCGGGATTCCGACTCCTCTTCGCGCTCCAGATCGCGCGATTCAGACCGCCAGGCCCCTTCTGCGGCAGGCCCCCCTGGCGGTCACGTCTCGGAGGGCACGTTAGAGCCGACGACCTCGAGCCCGGCTCAAGAGCAGCCTCCTTCGGCGGAGCAAGTGCGCCTGCAAGCCGAGACGGAAGAGGCCCGCCGTTCTCCAGACTCGGTTTTGCCGCCCACGGAGCCCCAGCACCGCACCTCCCCGGCCTCGGAGACCAACGCACAGGGGTCGCCCCACAACCGGGACGTCCACGCTCCTCTCAGCACACTCGCACGCTTGGAGCAAGCCGAACGACGAGCAAGGGAGACGGCGTCTCGTCGACGGCAGCGCTTTCGCACCCTGCAACTGGAGGTGGAAGCGGCGGACCGTGCGGAAGAGGAGGCTGCCGCTGCTACCGCCAGAGAGCTCTCGGCCATTGCGCGGACGGAGGGGGCTCGGACCGCCAACGCCGCCCCAACCCCGCCCTCTCTCTCGCGCCAAGAGGACACCACTTCGACACGACCTGGTGATGACGCCTTCCTGCATGGCAGTGTGTTGTGCATGGCAGCCTCGCCGAGAGCCGAGTTCGACCCCGGGTTGGCAACCTCTGTCGTAGCCGCGGCGAAAGCCCTCCTAAAGACGGTACTTAACCCAGACCTCCTCTCGGTGGGTAAGGCCTGGGCACGAAAGCCCATTCACAACTTCAAGGAACAACGGCGGGCGGCTCTGCCCCGTGCGCTCGTCCTGGCCCTCCGAAAGGCCCACGATGCGGCACAAGAAACCGTCTTCTGGCCGACCCCTGAGAAGGAGCTGGAGTACCGCAAGAAGAAGAAAGCGCGCGGCGGCAGCCGCGAACGCGGGACGAACCATCGTCGTCGGGATGGTGGCTCGGGTGGCGGTGGCTCTGGTGGTGGTGGCTCCGGAGCTGGTGGCACTGGTGATAGCGGTCATCGCCCTGGGGGTGATGGAGGAGGAGGCGCGCCTGGGACTGGTGGTGGCCCGGGACGCCGTCAGAGCGGCGGCTCTGGAAGAAGCAACCGAGGAAGCAGTGGGCGCAGCTCTGGCGGAAGACGGGACCGCGCCAGGGGCCGCCAGCACGGGGACGTCTCTTCGACCTCCTCCAGCTCGTCTGAGAGCTCCTGCACCGACTTCGGTGGCGTTGCAGTGGTGCCGAACCCGAGGCGAGTGACTCCTTTTTTGGCTCCTTTGGTGGATGTTGCTTCCTCCGCCGCGCGACTTAGCAAGCTCTCTGTGACAGATGACCGCGCTCAACCGATTTCTTCCAACTTAGCCCACGCTCGTGCTGCCGCGATTGACACCGCCGATGCCGCCGCTAAGGTCAAGCATGCCGCCTCTGTTCATCGCGCATACGTACACTTAGGCATCAAAGACTTGACTCGCATTTGCGCCCTACCATTTCCTGCATCTGTCAGCAAGACAGATGGTGCACAGCAGCTCCTTCGCTCGACTAAGTTAGCAACGACGGACATCCTCATGCGATGCGACGACCTCTGTACGGAGGGATTGCTTGCGACCGACTGGATACCCGGTTGGCAAATACCTCTCAAAAGCGCGTTCTCACGCGCGATTGTTCCTGACAAGCCCATGACCGCAAAAACCACCCAATTGATCGATGATTTTTTTGGACAGGTGTGGCGAGCGCTTGAGGCAGGAGCATCGGGGCCTGACGCTTTCAAATTGCTGCTACGCCTTCTGACGTCACACTACGACAGCGCCGACACGGGGGAAGGCTACACTAAGTTGCATACTTTTGGCGTGTGCACGGGCACCCCCTTTTGCGATTTTAGTCGGGAGTTTCGAGTGCTTGTGTCGTCAGTAACGGGGAGCGAGCGTGTCCTGGCTCCAGGAACAGATGTGGTGTTGGAAGTGGTTCGGATGGCGGTGAACGAGCAGTTCCCCACTTTAATGCCTACTTTGTACCCTGGTTCTTTGGCGACGGATCCGAGGCCGTACGCTTCGTTGGATGACATGTGGAAGGCTTTTGCTGACTTGGCACATAATAAGACACCTGCCGTTAACGGCGAAAAATATTTTTCTCTGCCTGTTTCTTCGACGGGAACGCGGTCATCCGCCCCGTCGGGGCCCCGGCCCGCCATTTATGGTCGCGGCCAGGGCCCAGTGCCGTCCCAGTCGCCTTCGTGGCAGGCAGGGGCGAGCCATGATCCGATTGTTTTGACTGTGGATGGCCCCTCTGACCCTTGGTTAGATAACTCTTACAACTGCTGGCCTTTGGCAGAACACCACTACGCAGAAGTTTTCGCTGTTAGTTCGTCCTTCAATAACGATGACCCTCCTCTCTGGGCCAACTTTCTTTCACCCACCGCCCGTGCCCAAGCATTCCGTGATAACCGGGGGCACTGCTTAAATTGCCACGAGGACACGCACTCTTTCAAACACTGTCGACATCCGTTCATTAACGCGAGCGAGCTATTGAACCCTGACCTTGGTAGCCTTGGCGACGATAGCGCTTTCCGACGATGGCAAGCACGCATGTGCTGTCACCGCCGCGGTGAAACACCCTCCCGTCCCAACCCCTACAAGCACAATCACCGCCATCGTTCAGGCTCGTCGAGGGGACATCAACAGGGACGCGGCCAGACAAATAGTCACAGCACATCTTATGATAACCAACACACGTCGGGTTTCCACGGCGGTATCCCGCCCTCGCCTGCCTCCTCTGCCCCCGACACTGCTACGGCTGTGCGTTATGGCGCCGCCCACAACACGAGCGGCAACCCAAACGCACGCCAGCCAGGCACCTTTCGTTTAGGATGACGGGTCGACGGCGGTACGGCTCAGCCCGCCCGTCCGTCGTCAGCAATGGCGGGAAAAACAGTGTTTGTTTCACTCGATGCTCGCGTACCTCAGGCCCGTACAGCCAGCAAGACGGGTAGTGATACCTCGATCAAGAGCCCACGGGCTCCTCAGCCACCTGTTAGTAATACTCACGGTGGCGTACCGGCGACGGGAACATACGCTTCGTGCGTAGTTCCCCTCGGCCGGGGTACATGTTCAACGACGGGAACCCGCGCTTCGAGCGCTGCTCCCCTCGGTCATGGTCCTCACTCGGAAACGGGAACTCGCGCTCCCAGCGCTGATTCCCTCTCCCGTGGTCCGAATTTGGCAACGGGGGCCCGCGCTTCAAGCGACGGACCCCCCCTTCGGGGTAAGGGAGCCTGCGCTTCACGCGCCGCTCCTCCCTGTCACGCGCCGAGCAGCACTCAGAATGCTGCTCCTGCGCTCTGTTATACTTCGCGAGAACGCCCGCCACCCCCTCTACCTGACCGTGTAGTGGCGGTTGGCTTGAGGTGTGGGAAGGCGGACGCCAAAACACCGAGACCTTTGGCGAGGCTCGACTCGGTGATCCCTCGCGACAGCAGCGGGCGCTCTACCCTTTTTCCCGTCAAGGAGGAGGCGACAAGATTAGCTACCTCGTCCCCCTTCTCCAAGACGTGGAAACGGAGAGAGCCTACTCGGGTGGGAACTTTGTTGCCGCCCTCCCGAGCCCCGTTCTCGGAGACACCCCAAGGGTCTACAGACCCTCTTTCGTCTTCGTGCACGCTAACCCACGTGCAGCTTGCACCGTCGGCAACAGTGGAGCCGGAAGCAGATCCGACACTGCCCGACGGGCCAGTGGTGACACCACGGCCTCCAGTCAGATCAACTGGACGCTATACCCGTATGAATACGGAAGATTCGCGCCTCTCGTCAAGCAGAGGGGGCCCAGAGCCCCCTGCCCCTTTGAGGGCAATAAGAGCCCCTTCTTGCGAATTTCCGCCAACGAGCGTGGGTGACGCGAGGCCAGGAACCGTGGGTTCGGACTCGCCTTGCGCACCCGAGGCCCGGTGCCCCCTGAGAGGGGCACCGCAGGCCCAAACTGCCGCGGCCCAGTGCCCCCTGAGAGGGGCACCGCAGGCCCCAACGGCCGAGGCCCGGTGCCCCCTGAGAGGGACACCGCAGGCCCAAACGACCGCGGCCCAGTGCCCCCAAACGGGGGCACCGCAGGCCCAACCTGCCGAGGCCCAGCGCCCCCAAACGGGGGCACCGCGAGCCCAAACTTCCGAGACCCAGTGCCCTCAAACGGGGACACTGCAGGCCGGAACACCGCGGGCCCAAACTTCCGAGACCCAGTGCCCTCAAACGGGGACATTGCAGGCCGGAACACCGCAGGCCCAAATTTCCGAGACCCAGTGCCCTCAAACGGGGACACTGCCGGCCGGAACTGCCAATACGGCCACCGGCGGCTGGACACCGTCGGTCTTTGACCCTACTCTCGAATATTCAACAGACAAGGTGGTGCTGTTCTGGCAGCCCCCCTCCTATTTTTCGCAGTGGTCTCCATCGTCGTTTGTCGTCGACGACGTATCATATTCTTGCGCGGAGCAGTATATGATGGCCGAAAAGGCCAGGCTTTTCAAAGACCACCGCGCGGTTGAACGCATCATGTCCTCACCAGACCCACGCACGCATAAACGCCTCGGTCGTGGCGTGCGCAACTTTGACTCTGTTGTTTGGGATCGAGAGAAGCAACAAGCCGTATTATCTGGCACCTATGCCAAATTTACGCAGAACCCCGCCATGAAAAATCACCTTTTGAGCACGGGCACCAAACGTTTGGCTGAGGCCAGCCCTCTGGACCCAGTGTGGGGCATTGGTCTCCGGGCGGACGATCCCAGGGCCAGTGACCCCCGCATGTGGAGAGGGTCAAACTTGCTCGGTGAGGCGCTTTCTGCTGTTCGCGAGATAATTCGCGAAAGCCAGGCCGGGTTGGCACACCCCGCCTCCTCTCGTCAACACTGCACTCCAACCGGGAGCACCAATACCGACGAGATTTCCACAGCGCCGCCGCCTGTCCCGTTAACCGCGGCCAGCGCTTAAAAGGGTCCTCCTCTGGAGTTTCCGATTTTTTTTTTTTTTCGAACGCGCCGGCCGACCAAAGCCCTCAAGTTTTGGCGATAGCTTCTGGCGTCGGCCCTCGCCTTGCGTCGTCCGAACACGGCCCCTGCCTTGTTGGGAGCACAGTCACGCTAGGCGACGCTTCTTCAACCGCTAAAATCGGCGCACATACCGCTTGCCGGAACCTGCCACGAAGTACAACCGCAGTGGATCGACGAGCCTTACCCCCGTTAAGGACGGGGGTCTCCACCTCATAAGGTCCTGCGGACTGCACACCCCTTTCTCGCCGATTCCAGGTGTCGGCTTGGGTGGGCTGGTGTCCCACTCTGATAGTGCTGCCTTGGGTGGGCTGGTGCCCCACACTGGCAGTGCTGCCTTGGGTGGGCTGGTGCCCCGCACTGATAATGCTACCTTGGGTGGGCTCCCCTTTCCCTCCGCGGAACTTTGCGATTTTCGCACACACGGGCCACGTATAAGGATTGACGACCTTTCTACTCCCTCGGGGAGATTCGTCGTTCGTGTTTCTGCCTCCGTCGATAGCCGTCCCGGCCGCAGGATGAATTCGCCTGCCGCCGACGCCGCTTTCGCTTCTGTTTTCGCCGTACCCACCGAGGACGGCTTGGGCTCCGCAGACGCCCCACACACCGCGACTACCGTCGCCCAGACAACTTCCACTTCCGGGAGTTCTACACAAGGACGGTTACACAACCGACGTCGACCTTGTCCTACTTGTCCGATATCCGACACCATCGCCAGCGCCGGACTCACCGGCCCTCTTCCGGCCACGTCGCAGCACAATTTCTACATCTTACTCATCACCGGCCGTTTCAGTCGCCGAACCGACATCTTGGCCAACATATATATTCCCCTCAGGGGGCGCCCACGTACCATCACTTCGGATAATGGCCTCCAGTTCTGCTCCAAGCTTTCTCTCCCTCCAGCGCGCTACACGACTTCAATAGGAGCCTTACGTGGTCCTTGGTGTCTCCAGGCCCACATAGCGAGCGTGCTTTCTCGAGGGACCCAACGTAACGTAGAGAAATCTCGAGGCACGGCCGTGGAGAGTACACTTTCATACCGCCGCCACCCTCGATCGTTTCCCGTTTTTATGGACTTTGGGGCTGGGAGGGTTTCTTTCAAGGCCTTAGAATAGGTATTTCTTGCACTTCCGGCGTGGGTTTGGTATGGGGTTCGGTATTGGGTTTGGTGTCTTCCTTCATATATATATATGTATATTTTTTTCTTTCGTCCTGCCGACGCCCTCCCCCGCCAGAGCCGAGGGGGGTGGTCAGGGTAATATGGCTACTCATACCGTGGCACAGGACTGTATCGTTATTTGTGGTTTATCCCTCTTATGTATTCTTCAGCAAGGCACTCGCCTCCCCCTCGCGGGGCGGGCGATAGTGCCCATTCCCCGTACGGTGTCAGTTGTTTCCTTCTTGGTGCTAGTTGTTGCCTTCTCGTCCCCCCCCCCTCGCCTTGTTGGCGACTCATGGGAGGTCTCTGACGTTGGTTTCGTTCACAGCACCTGCGTTTACGTTCGATTGCCTTTCTTTGCGTTTTTTTTTTTTTTTTTTCCGGCTTCTTAGGCTAGCAACTTAGAGGTGTGGGAGGGGTTTTGAGGAGCCGCATCTTCGACTCATGTTCTAATTCGGGGAACTGGGATTTCCCCGTTTTTCCCATATTTCTGCATATACGGCTCATCAGGGTGGGCTAGTGTAATGGTATGGGCTAGGAAGGCCGGTAATTACCTCTGCATAGGTAATTGGTCCGTTTTCGTATAACTTGGATGGCATTCGTATTCGGTATTCGGGGTATTTATAATATCTGTGGGCCATACTTGAAGCCCACCGAGACAGATGTCATCTGGCTCGGGGTTTAATATAAGCTGCTTCTCTTCTACGCTTGACTCTACGGAAAGTGAGTAACACCAAGGATGCTTAATAGACAAACCTGCAAGGGGATACTCTGTGTCTCACCCAGTCATATCACAGGCGTGTGTTTTGTTGGGTTTCCAGGGGTTTTGTTTCGTTTGTGATTTCTCCGTTGCGTAATGAGTAAGGGATACTACAGCACTATACCGCAGTTAGGGGCGTTCTAAAACCATTGGACGCACCCTGCCACCGTTGCTCAAAATACGTGGAATGTTATGCCGTTGCTGTGGAAACGGATTTGCCATGGCGTGAGGTTGTGTGACGTCGTCACAGCTCTAAGGCAAGCGGTGAATGGCATAGGATCATATATTGTGCCGTGACAGTGCGAGTTCGTTTATATAAAGTATAATCCAACTAGTATATGGCCTGGTGGGTCGGATTGGAAGATACCGTCCGTCAATCGTCGTATCCGTCTACAGTTTGGTCATGAACAAATAAAAGCAACGCTATCATTAAACGTAATATTTAAACTTTGTTACCGTATACCAAATATGCGCTCATACGATGATGCACTAGATTCAGTGTACCCGAGGGCTTCTTGCTCTCACCCAAGCTCTTTACGAGTAGCACCACCGTGTGTTCAAGATTGTGTACTAAACGGGTCCGGGAGGATATTGTTTTATTGTATGCGTGCCTTCTAGTATACAAAACAGTGGAGCATACAGGTTCGCTGCCCGAACAATACAAACTCATATTATATACAAGGTTTTCTATGGGAGTGGTGTGAGGTGGGAGTTGATTCTTGCACGAATAACATTTGCTTGTAGCCACCGGGCAAGTGACTACGCTACAGTACGGCCTGATGCCCTGCTTTCTGTACAGCAGCAGCACAGCAATAAACTCATATGATCACGGGATACAGTAGTTCCGTCCCTGCAGCCACACGCCTTCCGCCTGAGCTACCGTCGCAGAAGTCGATTGAGTGATCCTTGCTACCGGTATGCTGCAGTACAGCCGAACAATATGACCTCTGCCTGATAGTCTGTATGGTGGCGTCTCTGTCTACGCCCACGAAAATGCCGGTTGTACATCAATACATGATGAGCAAATATATATTCTAGTCTGTACCAGGTATGCTGGTGTCTTTCCCTGGTGCTGTACACATGTTGATCGTCGAGCAGGTACGTTATGGTGGCTGCGCACCGAAAGAGCCGGCTGCTTCCGCCCGTTGCTGCTGCTGCATGTAGCGCCCGCGGCCGCAGCCACATTACTTAGGCATGCGCTATCGCAGCAGTGGATCGTGTGCTGCTGATGTACATCATCAGCTCTGTCTGATGACCTGTATGACTATGTCTGCGGCAAATAAGTTGGCGGTGAAACCGGTGCTGTACAGATCACAGACAATGATCTGCGTTGCACTCCAAGCTCGGGGTCGACGTCTCCAACAAACAACAGTACGGACTATGCACTACAATCGTGCTGCTGCCAGCAAAAAGTAAGAAGCTGAAAGCTATTTCGAAGAGTTGTCCATAGAAAGTCCAGCCGTTTGTCACGAAGAAGATCTACTGTCTAACGGTTTACTCATAACTAACGACCGACCCAGGTTTACGCAAATGTACAGGTATTTATATATATATATATCAATTATATTTCACACATCAGTATGACCAGGTAAGTATATACTTAGAGGGGGGGCGTGACTGAGTCTCGTGTACATATACCCTTACCCTAGAGTAGAAAGTACTAACTGCAACGTTGCTGCTCCCTGCAATCCTGGCATTCTGTCAACAGTACATCGCTCTGGGCATTCCTACGCACTGAAACAGGTCACTGTAGGAACCTCAACGTTTATCTAAGGAATCTCGGAGACCCCACTCACGTAACCCCGGATATCCCAGACGAATAGTACACCGATAAACCATAACACGGGTAGTGCAACTATACTTACTCGCAGTATTTACAACTCAGGGAGAGAAGCAAATAACACACAACATAGATTAATAAAACGGAGCGACCTGGTTCCTTCATTATGGAACATGGTCACCACGGCAACGTGTCAACAGGCTACCCTCGACCAAACATCGCACACATGACCAAAACGACAGATTGACTTGAAGAATCAACTCGACCACACTTTGACACTTCGAGTCAGCAGCAACTTCAAGTATGTCAACCTCAATCGTACACCCTGCTTCGACCGGATGCAGTTTCCACTTCGCCTTTGTTATCTTGCGCAGCAACATACACTCCCGGTCTAGTGCACAACAACCTGAACAGTTACCAGCCTTGATATAACAACTGACTTGTAGCGGCAACCAGACATGACATGCTGCAATCCTCCTCAAAAATATTTGTTTTAGCTTAGGCGCTACAACGCCCATGAACTCTAACCTCAACCGCGTGGATTTTCGGTGTGGTTATTTATACTAATATAAATGTATTCTTAAAAAGTATAAATACACCAAAACTGACTCCAGTAGGTACGACGAGATATACGAGACATGCCTGGTGTTTCGATCTGAGGCATAACTTATGATTGAGCTTTTCAGACCGATCAATCAACATTGTAAAATATTGGCACGTTGTCAATGTAAGATGTCAAGACTATACAGCAGTGCACACCTCTTAAAGGCTGGGGGGGAGCTCCTACTTCCATTCCGGGTGCGGTTCTAAAATTACTTCTTTGCTGGTATCGCTTGTTTCTAGGCACTGCACCAACCACCGCAGTAGTGTATTACACAACTAATCACAATGTATTGTGTGTCATAAATCTTTTGTTTTGACTATGCTGATCGACGCCCACAAAGGTATATACACGAAGGTTTCCTCGTTCTTTTAAGCGAAGGTCAACAGGTTGTCGATAGGTTGTTATTCGTACGGAAAAGTAGAGATTTGATGTTTGATTGTAAAATACTATAGTTACGGTGCCCCTTCAATTCTTCGGACTTTTAAAACCATCTATCCGTTTGATGACGAAAACCACCATGCCAGCTTGGACGACCCAAGTGAAATATGACACTATATGACAGACTGATGTGAAATGGAGAATTACTTCGAAACTCATATTTACGTCTTGTATGTAAAACCTCGGACTAGTGCTATTCTGACGTATCCTGTCTACAGAGTAGACACCGTTTACTGAGTAACTACTTTGAATTGCGGTTGTACTAGGGTGGCTAACTACTGCATTCCAGTTTCGGTCGTAGTATATTTATTGACATCACTTAATGGTCATCACAGACCCTACAATGTACCTGGTAGACGTTACAAGGGGAAGGATAGGGAAATATATATCGTCATTATTTAAGAAATCATAATGCTGGCAACGCTGAAGGGAGGGAATACGAGCTAAAGCGAAGACGTTAAGCCTGGAGACTAACATACCTTTACATCAGGCGCCCACAGCCCTGGAATATAAAACAACAGTTACTATTTGTTGGGCGCACTCAGCCACTTGTTTTGCCGACACACCGTTACGGCAAGGGGAGTGGCAGAGTAGCTATCCACTGACCGCAATTCTGCTTTGATTATACGTTTGAGTCTCAGCCTAGGCTCTTCAGAGGGTGCATACGCCTTACTACGCTGAGGGCTCAAGCTTGCAACAATAGCAGACATGTCATGCTCACTACCTACCTAATGCTAAACGGTGAACACCTTAGAAGGTAGGTATGGATGAGGCAAATCACACATCGTCCAGATGAATCCAAACTACTGTAGAGAGTAGTATGCGACAAGACTTAAGAACCTAAATAATACCAGGTATCAAACAGTGGACAACATCAGAAGGTATGCATGTATGAGACAGATCACAAACCACCCAGATAAGCTCAATCTACTGTACAGAGTAGTATGCGACAGCCCTCAAGAATTTGAGTGAAGAGTTTCAAGCTCGACTTTAGATGAAAATAAGAACAGGGCTTCTTTGCACCGAAACCAAGGTGGTTGCTTGAAAACATAAATCGAGAGTAGAATAACCAGATTCGGACTACGTACGGCATATGCGCGCATGTCATGTGGCACCAGCCGGCAATGTGTGGATACAACCCGACACTAGTTACAAAACCACGTAACGTGTTACAACATGCCTGGTTAACCAACCGTACAACTTGTCGCGACTACTGAAACGACGGAAATGTAAGCCATTCAGGACCTCAAGCGAGAGTCACAAGCCAAGGACATAGAACAGGTTTATGTTATTGGCTGTGGTGGGCAGAGCCAGAATATTCCTGTTCGCGTACCACCCTTCACCCCCCATAAAGGCCTCGTGAGCGAGCCGCAAACCCTTCGACCTGGTGCTAGGTTTTGGCATGCCGTTGTTGATCCAAAATTATCTATTAAAAAAAGAGAAATTTCTGCGCTATCTCGGCGCAATCGGAAAAGCAAAAATTGCAAAGTGGTTGAAGGTGCAGATAAACGACGGCTCCGCTGAACAAAGGTAGTACGATAACTTGGTTAGCCTTGGCATCGTCGGTAGACTTCCCAAAGGCTGAACGTGGCTAACAGCAAAAGTTTTGAATCACCTTTCTAAAGAGTTTCGTTATGAAGAGCTGATATTGGACGTGGGTTTCCTTCTAATTTCTTATCCAGCGTGTACCTGCCGCACTTGTATGTTTTGTTTACACTGCAGACGTACCTAGAGTACACAGGTGTACTCGTACTGTTTTCTATACAAATACATATGGATTGGACCTAATACTGACTACTGGCTTCCTGCATTTAGGTGTACGGGCTGCATGACCTTGCCATGTTTTGGTTAAGAATGTTGGTCTGGGTTGCAATAATATGTTTAGGAGTGCAAATATGCCGCCGATTTTCTAGGCGATCGCAAGGTTCATTGTTTGTGATCGGATATTGAAAATGAAGAACACACGATAGTCAGAGCCGCCGTAGTTGGGGCATATAATCTAGGGCTTGGAACGGCTCGGGAAGGCCTGCGGAACTAGGATAACATCACCCCCTCGTCTATGAGAAGATGAGGTTTTGGGTTTATTCGGGTTCCAAATACTTCATCTAGATACGCCGTGAAGGAGGTAGAATTGTTTTGTTTTTCCTGGTGCTATCTTGACGAGCATTGTTCTGCACTTCGGGTTATATTTGACGTTCGTTGTCTCGGATTGTTGTCTTGGTCTGATGACATCGAACATGGAGGGTTGTCACGACGGACAGGGGACATTCTTCTATATTTTAGTAAATGACCCGGAGTTGCAGGGCCTCTGAGGAATAGCATAGGAGGGAGTCAACCAAATCGTGCGAGGGCTCATGATGGAGCTGGGTAGGTCGATCGCTTTGGAAGTCACGAGCACATTGAACTGTGAACCTGTGAACTTGAGCACTGTGAACCTGTGAACTGCGCGCTGAGACTGAACCACTGGCTCGAAATTCTTGAATATCCGACCCATGGAATGCTACTGCGTGCTCGTGAACGGTCCCGCTGGTCCAATCCGTCCGCTCGCTTCGATCAAATATTACCCAGGTAAGACACTTCAAAGGTTGAATGTGGTTTGCTTTCGATACCTACAAAAACGCTTCAAAGGTTGAATGTGGTTTGCTTTCGATGCCTACAAAAACGCGGAGCGCACAAGGTCGCTCCCCGCAACAATACTGTAGGGGTTTTCGGTATGCATGTATTGTGAATTTAGAAGTACTTGGAGATTTAAAGTGCGATTTGGGCAGTTATCAATGAAAATGGGGAACGTATGCTGTGAAGTATCCACGCGTCGAGCAAAGCTAATACGTGATTTCCCATGCCGATGGTCTTCGTGAATCGTGTCTTACACATGGGCTGTTGGTAAATTACGCACAACGTACAGGAAAAACAATTGCTGATACCTATACAGTAGTACATTGCAAAACGTATTACAGTGGCTTGTGTTGTTTAAGCATGCGTCCGTGGAGACTACGTAGCAGGGGGGCTGCTATAGCTCAATATTCAATGTCCTATTAGTTTTGTTGTTCTGCTCCATTACAGCACAGAACAGGGGGTCTGACATTATCCAGTGGTCCGATATCTTTGTGAAGACGGTCTTATTGATTTAAATTTTTGGTCTTGCCAGCATGCTCTCGTTTTATTCGAGAATCTCTTTCCATAGTCACGGCCTCGCTATATACGTTTCGCCGATTATGCGCACGATATAAAGACACTTGTATTGGATATGCGGTTTTAGATTTGTCAACTAGAAACGATGCAAGTTGGGATTGCCATTTTTACCTTGGCAATTATTATATGATGGAATTCAGGAGTGCCGTTTTGACATTGACAACATTCACGGTGGACGTTTGGATGCGCTGTGTTGCCTGGCATTTTGTGATATGTATAGGTACCAAATGGACATCTTCCCGGAATACTTTCACTTTGCATCTCTGCCCACGAGTCTATTCTCGCGCTATCGGCTGCGGGGCACGCAGGGGAGTCGCGTGTACGCCACGACGCAAGTGCGGGTCCCGGCCGAGGCCCGTGGGGCGTGCTCTGGGCCTTCAAAGTCGCGAATTCTGGCAAATACCTCAGGGGAGACGTTCCGACTTGACACCGCCTCGTAACTACTCTAAAAAAACCTGTCGTACGACTGTTCTTTCATCCGTATGAACTTTGATGGTTCGTTTTTGACCCGCCGTATGAACGGAACACACAAAGCACGCACCACGCACGAGAAAACAAGGACCACACCGACATCGAACGAGGCACACATCAAGCGTCGTGTAGCAGTAGTTGATACCATGTTGCATGCGCCTGCTCTGTCTGGGCTGCGTACAGCCATAGTAGCAGTTGTAGGAGACGCTTGGAAAATTACAGGCGCATTTTATGTAAATTTGTAATTTGGTTCCAATAATTTGGAATCTACGAAAAGTACACATACACAGATCTACCAGTACGAACGATAGGCCGATCTACATACGTACGAATACGAGTATTTTGGTACAGTAGCACTACTGCTGTACTGTACGGGTACATGTCTCTAGTCTTGACTACAAACTACAGAGCAGCCAAGGCGCCGTTTATCGAACAGCACAGCAGTACAGCAGAAGAAGCTGCAGAACACGCAGTAGCCGCTGTTCAGATTGTTGCCTTTGTGGCGGCTGTTGTTGTGTCCTGTATGCGTGCGCCGGACCCGTAGTAAACAGCTACGAGTAGCAGGAGGAATCCAGCAGATCTAGTTGTGACAGCTACGAACAACGAGTACTGCTTTGCTGTGTTCTGTCTTTCATTGTGTATGCGTGTGTGTTTGATGTATGCGATCCCAGCAAAACCTCCCCCACTGATTTGAATATCAACCGCGCTTTACAGCAGCGATTTAAAACAACAAAGCCGCTAATACCCGTCACGGGTATGGATAACACTTCATACTCGCCGATAATTTGGGCCCAGGGCACCCGGGTATCCAGCTGTTCGACGGGAACCCTTAGACGAGTACTCGGCTGTTAAACGCGTACGAGGGTACCCGCTCAAAACGTATTACCTACGAGTGAATACTCTTATCTAAGACCAGGGCGGGACTCATCGGGCAACAGCTCTGTCATATGTATCGTCTGTATACTCAGCTGTACAGCGCAGAACAGCCATGATAACTACAGTTAGGCCGTTTCCTATGCGGTTCGATGTTTGAGCTTCAGATTATGGTCCGATCGATTTTTCAGCGACCTAGTTCGAAAATCGAAACAGTCTTCTTATACGAGAAAACACGGATTTGTTGTATCATACGTGCAGATATTTGAGCAAACGTCAAGACAAACTGCTGTTGTTGTGGTCTGGCGCCGCGAAGAGACGCGCCGAGTCAGCTGTACTAGGCGTACAAGCCAAGCGTCCGCAGCCACGCTGGCTGCCTCTGGTCTGGCGGCGACGCGCCGAGTGCGCTCCAGTCGACTTGTCTTGGTATTTTGTATTTTGACACAACGAAGCATCCGAGCGTTGACTGACTACTATACTGCTGCTGCTGCTGTTGCTGCTGCTGCTGCTACTGCTGCTGCGGCTGTGCAGTCTCAGAGTACGGGGAGGCGCGCGCCGAGTGCGCTTCCCTTCGTCTCTAGGCCCGAGCCCGCGCCAGCCGACTGTAGTTTGGCGACGGGGAGACCCACCGATCGTCGGTCGCGCGTCGGGCGCGAGGCAACGTCGCCGTGTCCCCATCCAACTCATCGATCGTGCTGCTGCTGCTGCTTGCTTGCTGGGTGGATAAAATCTTGAATTTGGAGACCATGCCATTTTTCGATTCGGAAATCTGATGACCCAAGTCGTTGGAGTTTGGGCCAAAATCCGACGACTTGGGTCATCGGATTCTCAAATCGAAATATAGCCGGTCAGATTTTGCACAATCGGACTGCGTAGGACGGTGCTTTCGTTTTTGAGATCGAAACATACAAATCTGAAGCTCAAATCGAACCGCATAGCAAACGGTAGTACCACTGTGGGATCGACTTTAAATACTACAAAAAATAGTTAGATCCACTTCAGAAACAAAACAAGTCGTTGAGCCCGGACACCAAATTGAAGTTTTTCAACACCGGCAGCCCACTGTACCTCAGATACGATATCATCTCGTGACAATTGTTTCGTTATGAATGGCCGTCGCTACTACTTTTATAATCTATGCCACAGGTTTGCTCCAAAAATTAAACTATGAAGCACGTGCGATCTATTGTCAACTTGCGACACCCCCGGGGTTTCAAGTGACCGACATCCCGAAGGGGAACTTTGTATGTTATACCTATCAATTGTTGCACTGAGTAGGGGGGGGTGTTCGTGTTGCTGCGAAGTTCATACTTGTCTACGGACATCTGAGGCTGGTAGTGTGTGACGATAGTTTATTGATGAGAGGTGTTCCTTGAATGCTTGCCCGGCATGGGGATGGTTTTTCCTACTGAGTCCTTTGCTGATACTACTGTACTGGGGTAAAACGATGCTACTCGGGTGTATGGTCCAAATATACTGCCCGTACATATGTCTGGGTGGAGACTCGGAAATCACGAGACGGCTCCGTCCTGTGATGTGTTTGTGTGGGGCATGGTGAAATATCTTCGTACCCGGTTAGCGTATTGACCACAGCAGCCGCAGCAACCAAGACCGACGGTTGCCAGGAACGTGTGGCCCATTGGTGGTGCCTCATAACATACCAAGGCCGTCGCACGCCCGGTTGTCCATTCCACTGCACCTCCGATACCACATAAGTATCGAAGAACTGGCCAAACTATCGGCACAACTGAAGAAACAAGTAGACCCCACACCGTATTCTGGCCCGCTCGTGAGGTAGTGCAACTTAACAGGCAGCGAGCGCAGATCGGCAGCCTTTGGAAGAGTTGCAGTCAAAAGCATTGAGATAACCTCTCGTTCAATCATTGAGAATGCACGTCCCACATCAAGTGCATATGTAGACGTGGGCATGCCACTGGTGGTGTGCACTACAACATGGCAACCGCGGAGTGGGAGTTAGAGTGAGAGGAGTGTGACAGATGGTACTGTGAGATGCTTGGGATCCATCAGATAACATCATATATACCTGGTAGATTTTTAGATTGAAAATTCGTTGTAGGTGGCCTAATCATCGGAGGCGTGCTTGGAACGAATACCGGGGGCTCACTCCGCTCCGCTGCCCCAAATGGGAATTTAGTACACGATACCCCCGTTATATAGAGATACGGCATACACTGCCAATCCCAAGGTCACCCCGATATTACGCATTCTACGCGGACAAGCTGCTGTCGATACGTCCGCGAATGGTCTTCTATCCAACGATAGCGGAATCTGCAAAACCAACACCTGCATCCGTGTACTCCATAGTACAAGTACACAACCACAGCAGTATCCGCCAAGGTCTAACCCTGCCAGCAACAACCGTGACGTTAACATTGTGGGGTCGAAAGACGTTGATGGTAACCACGCTCCCACCTAGTATCGAGTCCTTTGCACCAGCGCTGAGAACCAAAACCTATTCAGGTGGCATTATCATCGAATGCACGAAGAAAGCAAGTGGAACATGCTTGATCCATTTCGCAGCCCATGTAGCGCATATCGTACACAATGCCCCCCAGTCGTCCTCCGTTCCTTATTGGCACGGTATATACTACTAATCGGTATGCAACCCTGATAATACAAATTCCACGCCGACAAGCTGTTGACGATACCCACCACGGACAGGAACCGTTCTAGCGCAGCGGGAGTAAGCAAAACTAGCCCGTATATCAGGAAAATCCATATTGTACGAAGTAACCACACAACTTAAACAGCATCCGCCAAGGATGGAAAACTAGTCACAGCAACAGTTTATTTCGTCGACATTGTCGGGTTGGACGACGTACATGCCGCACACACCTCCACTTGGCATCGTGTATATCGCCCCAGAGTAGGACCGAGAAGATGTTCAGGTGGCGAAACGATCGAATTTAAATTGAGAGCAAGCGCGAGGTGCTTGCTCCGCTCCTCACCACACAATGTGCGTCGTACACAACATCCTCCGGTCACACTCCGTTTCGTACTGATACGATATACAACACCAGGCAATATGCAGCCCTGATAAATACGCATTGCACGCCGGCAAGCTGCAGACGATGCGTTTATTGGACACCCCTCACCTGGCGTAGACCGAGTAACCAAAACCAACGCGTCTATCGCTAAACATAACAATATACATAAACGACTACAACAGCATCTGCCAAGGACTTAGAACAGCTTGCAGAAACCGTGTCGTCGAGATTGTGGAATTGCATGGCGTTGATGCTACGCTTCCGCTTTGCATTCATTCCTCCGCCCCAAGGGTATGACCCAAAACACATACATGCATGCCGTGTACCTACGGCAGTAGTCTATCTGCTCAGCGAAACAAGCTGATACTTTGCCGCCAATCATAGACGCAGTAGATTACAATGATGACAACTTCGGACGTGCCAACTATTGCTGCCGATGCTACTTGTCGCCGATTGCATGTTCTCTACCACCGCTGATATCAAGCACAAATACACAATGCACAGGTCGTGCAGCAGGTGTGCTGCTTAAGTTGTATCCCTAGGAACGTTCCGGCTGCCTCAGGCGCAATCCACAAATTTTATTTGTCACCCGCTCAGGGGTTCCCGAACTTCGTGCTCATGTAGAGGCTGATGCTGCCCGCACCTCCGCACGCAATGGAACTGTCTCCAGTGCACGCGTAGTCGCACTTGCCGATCATCCTGTTCGTGAGAGGCACCCTGCTACCGCAGTGGCATTCTGAAGATGGGGCCACGTTTTTGCGGAGCCATTGCAGAAGCAGTGTTATTTAGTTTATTTAGTCAGTTAAGAGCGGAGAAGACCAACACACGTACGAATACCGTACTGGAGATGGCCTTAACCAGCCGGGGAGCCTGCAGGCGCATGCTTCGGTAGTTTGAAGGTGCACCCTTGATTTTCTGGCGCTCCTCGCATGAAGAGCTACACACAAATATGAAGCCAAAAGCAGATTTTGGAGGAAAATAAAAGTGATACCAGACGAACTATCACTTGGCCTAAGAGATTTTATTTTTTGGGAGTTAGGGTGAGGCTAAATTCTATATTTATTGTTCAAGAACAACAGCAAACACATGAAAAATGGGTTACATTTCCAAATTTTGGAAATTGAATAAACCGTAAAATAACACGAAAGGTAAATTTCCCAAGTATGGAGACAAGCAATCAGGAAGGAAAAATGCGCGAAACGAAGTATTGGAAACCTGAAGATTTAGGACAAACAAGTCTTTCGATAGTAACGGCCCTACGTATACAACAAAAACAATTACAACACAAAACCGAACTTCCGCCTACTTTATGTCATAGGGCCCCTCATTCACAAACGGTTTCATCCCAAACATTTCGTGTCTGTGGTAGAACACGTCCCCTGCGAAACATTGCTACTTTTACCCCCATCAACTAAAACCTAGTTGTAACATAGTGGTGACTCACCACCCCCTCCCCGCAAATGTGACACCTCTATTGAAGCTGAACCCCCCCCGCAAACATGATACCCCTATCGTAGCTGAGCTCTCCATCAGTGCCTCTAATGCGACAGTGTTTCTCGTTGCCAATGAGTTTCGTTGGCAGTATTTGCCACGGTCACTCGTGACTATAGTCACACATGCACGGATTCGTGCAGTTTAACAATGTACATATCGCAGCGTGACTTCGTGTCCACTATATTTAAACAACAACCGACGTGTTTATCAGTACAGCATTCCAGCTAATCTATCTCATGATATTATGATGTGTAGCGCACTGAGAAACAACGATTGGCTACTAAACCCACCTGAACCTCTCATCGTTGCGAAGTACTCCCAACCCCAGCAATTGCAGATGTCGGCGCACGCCTGGGTGACAGATGCGAGGGAAAGAGAGACAACATAATCACTTAGTATCGATGCACCTGTTGTCGGCCCCATTTACATTGGAACCCCAGTACCCGGTAGTTTTGTACTTGTTCGGCGCAAACATGCTCCGCGACGGAGCACAAACTTGTGTCACACAGGCTGATAGTCCAAGGCCCCATCACTTTCTCACCTGCGTCGTCATCTCGCTCCAAGTGGTCATAGGGCCATCTAGAGGTGCCTTCTTGTTTCCAGGATTGAAGCACCCACTGTACTTGGAATCCGTTGCCTGTCCTACGTTGAGGTTGCCGCCAGTCGGGGGGGTGGGCTTGGGTTTCTTCGTCGGACTCGGCGTAGGCGCCGGGGTGGGAGCGGGGGTCGGCGCCGGGGTTGGAGCCGGGGTAGGAAGGGCACAGAAGTCGTTGCCGATGACCAGACCGGTCAGAGATGACAGGTCGGGAGTGTTTCCCTGGTCGTCGCTATAGTCAGCGGATACGACGATACCCGCACCGGCGCCTTCGCTGCACACGTCCATCATAACTTTGAAGTCCGTGGGGTTGGACTCAAGATCAGCCGCGGAAAAGGTGACAATCTTGTTCGAGGCGAGTTTGGAAGGGGGGAAGGTGACCGGAACGCTGAACTCGATGGTGACCGTTGCTCCGGTAGCCTTGCACGGAATGACGATTCCTCCGCTGGACGAGAGGATGCTTTGCAGGGCCGCTGATAAGTTCGTGGAGTGTGGGAGATGTATAGTATAGGCGTGAAGGGAGGGGATGTGTGTTTGTCGTGTGCCCACGGTATTGCCTTCGATCCTAATGCAATGCTACCACAGTACCTTATCACCATGCGGAGTTGATGGCGTATAGTTCCTTTTGCATATGAACGAATAGCTAAAGCCGCGTACGTTCTTCCACCATACACTTTAGGTAGACCAGTCCTGGCGACGCGCCGGAAGCAACTTTCGAAATTCATGTTGAGCGGCAATTCTCGGTAGGTATGCTCTGCGCCTGGACATACACCTGATAATACTACAGCATCCTACCATGAATGGCTTACCCATGCTGAGACATCTATGCGAGAACAGAACGAGCGCGCGTACTACTGTAATTACAAGCCAACAGTAGCAGGTCGTCGAGCCATCACTGTTTCAAAGTGCGGGTACTTGCGTTCGCAAAACGAAACATATTCACGCATCGAGGGTTACAAACCTGCCATTTTCGAGCGAACGTTAATAATTAAGATCTACATCCGACTGAATTTGTGACTGAAGCTTGGAGCGTGTGCACCAATAACATGCCGTACGCTGCTTTAATCTAACGCCTACAAAGTCAGAACTGAAGCTTGCGCGACAGTTACGTTCGGTACGGTTGGGGCATCTTAATCCCACAAACATGGTGACCAAGTAGCCTTAAATGGTTGCGCACACTCATCATGGTCAGGATTTTCCATAGGCTGCAACGCAAGCGCGTGTGTACAGGTACACGATAGTGTAGGGAAATGTGAACCAGGTGTCGTTTATTCGATACCGTATACCAGGTGCGTACGCTAATACCATTGGCACCACACGTAGGAATAAAGAGACTTAAACCATACACAGCGGTACGATGTGGCTCTATCCATCTCGTCGAATGGTGTTCTTTTCGCTAACGAGTATCATCGAAAGCTTCTTCTCTCTAACAATTGTCATCGAAACCATATTTTTCGCCGATTTTCTATACCGAGACTAGTACTGCATTTGCCTTGTTTGGTCCGCGGCTTACCGTTGAGCTTGGCGAACTGTGCAACTTCGAAGATGTTGTTCTTGTTGCCTGCGATCCCGAGAAGTTCGAACCCGTTAGTTCCTGAGCCTGCGGTGGGTGGTCAAAGGGTGCGTTAAATATGTTAGACAATCGTCCGATGCGGCGGCCAACACGAGATCTAGATATGGTGCACGCTCGTACGACTAACGAGGAATCACAACCTGTGTTCACTGACGCGTGCTTCGTACGGCGGGGGCATAGTGATTCCTACAGTTTCTACGGCCCCTCGTCTCTCGATGAGATATCTATACGTATCTCACGCAAGAAGCGACATATCGTATAGCAACAAGAAATATTTCATCGTCAACACGTCACGTAGTTATGCAGAGTTGTTTGCTCAAAGTGTGTTTGTTTTCGAGCATATATCTGCGTACAAGCACGTTTCGGTTGTGTTTTAACGGGACCGACACGCGAAGGTTGTTCGGTTGCAGTCGTAGAGGTTTGAGCACGATATGTGCAGTGTGTCGCGGGTGACACGCGGATAAAGTGGTGTTCTTCGGCGGTAGTGGGCAACGCAAATGGTATTCCGAAACTATCGGGTATTTCCTGAGTTGTAAGGAGCCCCCATTCGGTCGGATATGTGTTTGGCCGAAAAGTTCTACCTCTGTCCTAGCACGGGTCCAAGTCTTCGTTCACCGTTTTACAGGATGCTGAACCGTGTTCGATGCGTGCCGTGTTTTAAAGAGAGTTTGGCTCCCCCATTTGCTAATTGAAGGGTTTAATGGCATCACCCAGTGGTACGCGCCGCAACATACACCGATCGCAATAATTCAGCACACGGAACAATCCGACAGCAACGACCATGTGATGCCGACCCACCTACTCCCACGGCAAACATGGTAATTCCTTTAGCCCTGGCTCTGGCTGCAGCAATTGAGGTGGCGATGATGTTGCTGCTTCTTCCGTCGGTGATCACGATCATAATGTTTGCGTCTGCAGGGTTAATGCTCAGAAGCCGGGCGCCTTCGTTAATGCCGATGGACGTGGCTGTGCCTCCCCTAGATTGCTTGTCGGCATCGACGAAGGCGTTAAATGCTTTTTCAGAGCCGAAGGTACCGGAGGAGGCCAACCTACTTGAGAACTGCACGTACGATGCCATACCCCCATTGTCAAACAAGTTTCTGGCGGCAAAGGCGGCGACGGTGTCCTCGGCGAAGCTCTGCTCCAGCGCAAAATTAGATGAGCTGATGCTGCCCGACCCGTCGAGAACGAGGGCGACGTTCACCTTCCAGAGGAGAAGCAAACGCATACGTTTCAAGCAGATTGTTGTTGTGCGTAGCTGCATTTCTGTACATGTCTTTGTGTGGGCTCTGCTATACATACTTTACATGGTCTGCATACACTTCGACAATAGTGTCATTCGGCTTAGTTGTACCCATACAGTAGTAAGAATGCTGCAGTCGTAGTCTGCTTTATTGCTTTGGTGGTCCTGTTAATATATTAGCTTTTGTTTTTAGTATTTTCATTGATCATCTGGGGTAGGCGTTATCATCCAGGGACCCAACCACCTAGTACATAATGAAACGCCCCTCTAAAACCCACAGAGGAGGTCGTCACGTCTGTGCGCCCGATAGCTCGTGCCCGCATGCCTCGACCCGCTGTATTGTACTCGCCTCCACGCCGCCGTCAGGAAAGGTATACGTATTACTGTAGTACTTACTGTAGTGGTATACTATCGTATTACGAGGGGCCAATAGTAAACAGTACCAAATGTTGTTCGTGAAAACTGTGAACTATATGATCCGGTTCCACGAAACGGCGTGTAACGTTCCAGCTTCGGGAAATACCAAACGTAATACACTGTTGTTTGCAACACTACAGATATCCCCACGACCGCATGGACAGGGGGAACACATCGGGGAATCTATGTCTTGTCATCCGAGCTGTAGTTCGCGAGATATGGACATTGCCGTACTACTTGGGGAGGCGCTATTTCGCATGGGGGTAATAACCCTATAGTTAAAAACAAGATACCTTGAAATCAGACCATATGTCGGTCAGTACGTCGACATATTCGACACTAGATATGTTGACATGATCGCCTCAACAAGCGAAAGACGTCCGCAACACTTGTTTGAATTTGCAATCCGCGAGGGGCTGTTATAAGAAACGGCTGCCAAAGTACTAGAACAATGTATGGAGGAAATTTGTCACCTTAGGGGAGTCTTGTTTCCCTCCGGCAAATTGTTTTTTCGCTTTGATGTTTGAGAGTTTAAACACGAAATTTAGCAAGGTTGTGCGCAACAACAATAAGAAACAGCGGACGGCTGGGAACTGTTGAAAACAAAACAAACACGTGCATGAGGAATGGTCAAAGTCGCCGAAACGTTCATAACAAATGGAAAAATGTACCCAAAGGACGAAACACGATGCTTTCAAACACTTGTAGACGTGAATTTTGTCGTGGTGTTGTGACGCACATCCCTGCCAAGTTTCGTTTTCCAACTCTCAAAAACCAAAGCGCACAGTTGCGAAGCAGTACAGGTCCGGCTGTTGCTAAAACCAGCTCGTATATTTTTTTGTGTCGTCGTTCGTCCCATTTACTATGGCCCTTTGCAATAGTAGTAGCAGCAGCAGTAGTAGTAGTCGTAGTGGTAGTACTAGCCGATTACATGTTGTTTCAGTAGGAGTACTTTTGTAGCAGTGGGACAACAGTAGTACAATAGTTCGAGATAAATATGGCTGCAGTGATAGCAGTAGTAGTAGTAGTAGTAGTAGTAGTAGTAGTAGTAGATGTAGGAGTTGGAGTAAGGATAGGAGCATAATAATAACGCGCGTTAGCGCGAACCGCGAGCCGTTTTTCTCACTGATATTTCAAGTGAAAAAAGACTCTTCATAGAGGCTGGCGTACGAGGGCTCCTAGGGTGGAAATTCATAATTTTTCTGTGTGTCGGTCTGAATCAACATCGGCGTTTGTACACCGTGCTCAACGTACACAGCACCAAACCCAGTCCCGTTCGGTTCTGTGCACGCATACATGTTTACGCAATGATCTCGTGCCAGAATCGCTGTGACTCGTTCAGAGTTGGTCGAGCTAGGTGCGGTGACATGTGCTTTTAGAGGCAGATGGCTGGAGTTTATTTTTCAATATTTTTAGTTTTCAATATTTATATTTCACAATTTGTTTTTTGTTATACAAAAGAAATCAACTATGCCGAACGATACGATACACCCAAGCGTGGGAGCGTCGAATTCGAGTGCTAGACCGACGAGCCGAGCGTACAGTGACCCTGACCCTAGCCTCGTGTGTCCTACTGCTGCTGTTGTTACTGCTGTTGCGATGTTGTTGTTGCTGCGGCCGCCACGTCTGCTGCTGCGGCTGCTGTTTGCTGACGATTTTGTGGGCATGCACATGGCTGAATCATGTCTACTTAAAATTCGGAACGTAAACAAAATGTTTTTTTTCCATCCCTTGTTTTCTCTCTCCCTCATAGTCGTAACTCAAATCCGGGGTCACAAAGTAGGCTCGTCTCTCTTCTCCCCCACTACGTTTCTTGCCTTTCATTTTTATCGAGAGAAGATTTCAGCAGGTTCGTCCCTCGTAAACTCTCGTCGAATTGTGCTTACCCACGCTATATTATGCGCTCTCGACAGTTCGTGTCATTTGATAATACATATATTTATACGGAGACTGAACCCTCGTCCTCCAACCTAACAGGCTTCGTGGTTACCTGTCAGGACTGGTGCTACGGTAGGGGGGTCATTTATAGGTGTTTGGTTTTTACCTTCACAGAGCCACTCGGCCGAGAGACTGATTTACTGCGTTGTACTCAGAACCTTTGTTTTGTGTTTTGGTTGTTCTATATGCACCGCCATTGGAGGTTTTGTTAGGTAACGCGAACACACTCTGTTTAGGAGTTATATTCGGAGCCACTCGTCCGAGTGGCCAAAACCCGGTAGTGAAAATGTGAGTACCTCCCCTGTCGTAGCACCAGTCTTAAGACCACCGGGGCGACCGGCGTGTATGTACCTGGTATAATGTACGTCGTTACCTTGATGGTTTCTACAATAATTCCACTGTGTTGTGGCATTGAGGTTTATAGATAAGTAATACCTGACACAAATATTTCACATTCAAACCTGCACATTTTGTACGCCAAAGGTCCTATAGGTATGCCGCGGCATGCCTAAATCCGGTTTCGTTCATAAGTGGATATGATAAACTAAGAATACGTTTATTTTCCTACGAAATCGACAAGCTATCGACCTCTTTCAAGGCCTGCAGATGGTCGGGACACACACACCCGCCCCGGCGCCAGCCCTTATCCCTTCCTTAGCTCTAGGGCCTTAAACAAAACGACACCAGTATCAAACCACCTTCCACTCTTCATGGGCGTGAGTATGGCACCAAACACAAGATGTTCGAGGATATATTGCAGGCGGCATTCATTCGCGCCGGGTGCACGTTCGAATGTTCAGTTATGCCTAGCTCGTACGCAAAGACGTTGCTGCAGTTGACCAGGTACAGGGTTATGGAAAGCGGGGCGAAGTTCGCCTGTAAGTAGCTGGCACTGGTTAATCATAAGGCTATACCCAAGCACTCACCGTATTGGAGGCGATCGACGTTTCTCCTTCAAGAGTGAACGTCAAGGTAGCATCGTCGCACGGACACGACGAGAGCAGCGTGGAGTCGAGCTGAACGCAAGACGATTGAACCATCACATTGGTCACGGCGAGTACGCCCAGCATACCCACGAGCTTAATCTTGGACATCGCCATTGCGATTCACGATCCTATTTGTTATGGGAGAAAACCAGGCATGTTGTTGGCTGTGTGTTTGTGGAACTTTGTTGACAAGGTCGGAAATCCAACTCGCACTGTTTCGAGCACTATCGGCATACTGTTAGACTGTATGCACATACGACACACGAAGGTTTCCTTTCATACCTGTGGCGCCTCATCCATAATATATCCGATGTGTTAAAACAACCACATGTGCACCTTTCGTGTTCTGATGTTTTCGTAACGGGCTGCCTATACAATCGCCCAGACCTCCTTGGCCGTCAGCTATGAGTAGACGGCGACTAAATCGGTGCGTCTGTTTGTCCGCAGCAAGGACGCCTGAGACAAAACCAGGAACACTAAACCCAGAGTCGGCTCTAAACTCCTTTTGTATCAACATACTGTAGACGATACGATTGTTGTCCCTCAACAGACGGCGGCAAACCCTACTGCTTACAGCTTCAACCCACTCTATTAGTGGCTATATGCTTGTTCTGGAGAGGTCCTTCATGCAGCTCCAGCGCTATACTTTCAAATTTGCTTCGACGCTCTACACACGACAGTGAGGTTTACGATAAATACACATGGTGTGCCGCACCGGGTAGTATGTATCAAGGGCAGGAGGTTGGGCCTCTTACACAACACACCAGATCTGTCAACACGTCCTTTGGGCTTACCTGGGAAATACGTTATGAGAGGCTGGGCAGGGGTGGAAGAGAAGAAGTCAGGGAAGTGAGAGAGTAGGGGCGTGGTGTGTAGATGAGCGCGCTCGAAAAACAATTTATATGGCCATCCCCTGAGGAATTTCGAAAACGCTCAATAAAGTGTAGAAATAGTCGGGCGTTGGGGGGTATAGGCGTACCGTGTACCGACGGAGGGATCGACTGACGGAACAAGTACACGGCAGTCCTTTCACATTTATGGCCGGTCCAAACGTTAGTGACATTGTTAATGGTATACCGCTGTCTGGACTAATGCAGATTCATTCGATGCAATAGCTGCCGCGCTCTTCGATTAATTTCATTTTACGTTGTACTGCTATGAATCGCAGCCCCATTCATCGGACTCAATCGTAAGATTTAATCGACACCAGAATCGAAGAAACTAAGTTGCGAATAAGGTTTGGAATGGTTCATAATGTACTTTGCCGGATATGGTCGACCCTGTTCACTCGTTATCGACCTCACTTGAAATTGGCCAGACCCGGTTAATGTAATGAACTCGGTTTCGCAATTACGCTGAAATGGATATAACCCTTCGACTAAGTGTAATTGTTTTAAGAATGCGTAGTCTGGGTCGACGACTGGAAACTCTTTTGACTGGTGCTACTGCTGTCGAGGGGCTACCAATATGTTTACTACCAGTGCATAGTTTAAGCCATTCGGGGAAGTGGTTCTGTACCTCACTCAAACGTTGCATTTGAAGAACAAATGTTGGTTCAGCGTAGCAAGTAGTCCCACGGAGGGGCATATCACGAAACCGGAATTCATAAGTAGGGCTGCCGACTTGCAAATGCGTAGTGTACCTAGTTACGCGGCGTAGTAGACCTAAACGTGCCCCCCTCTACCGTATCCTTGGTGTTTAACCAGTAGTTCGGCATACGTTGCTGCTGTCGTGTTGTCGCTCCTCCTACCCACATACAGTATGCGGCTGCCCTATACGTAGCACGCACGGGTTTGGGCCAAAAACCACCACAATGGGTTGTCGATGATGAGTGGAGGTACGTGATACCAGGTACTACTGTACAACTAAACAGGTACCTATTGCATACCCCTGGTACGAAACAGTATCCAGCAGACAGCAAAGTTAGTAGTCCATCCATAGCTAACGGGGATAATTCTGTGGTGGCGTTCGTATGGCGTACGGCCTACCGCATAACACGTGTGGATGCATATTATGAAGGGAAAATTGCGTCTGCAGCTGTAAAGTCGTGTACAAACAGTTAAATATATGTTCGCGAGTTTCTGGTAGGTCTAAACCAGTATATATTACTACTACTGTTGCAGCTTCTCCTATAGGCTTTGCTTCTTATCAGCTGCCCATATAATGTGCTGCATGCTGGTACATTTACTGCAGCCTTGTGCAGGTCGTGTACCAGTACACGACAACAGCTGAGGGGATATTTCCAAGGTCATGTTTAGTAGGGTATACCGGTACCGGGGGTATATTTACTGCGCGTACCGAATTTACATAAGTATCGGATCCCGGTATTGAAAACGTACCGAACTTACCGCAAAGTATGGTACCGGTCTTGAAGAAGTACCGAAGATACCCAAGTGCCGGGTCCCAGTATTGGAAAAGTACCGAACTTACCGAAGTGTTGGGTAGGGTATCAAGCACACTACCGAACATTTACCGGCACCGTTGGTACTGTGGTCGAGGCTATACCGGTACCCGGAGTGTATTTAGGTGAGCGTACCGAACTTATCGAAGTGGGGTACCGGTATCCTTCGCTCCGTACTCCCGGTTGTTGTGTTGTGTCTGCAGCCATAAATGGTGGGTGTGTTGTAGAGCCAAGGACCAGATACGTAAATGTAGAGAAGACTCCTGCTTGCTGCTACTGCTGCCACAAATAAATACAGTGTATTATGTCATAAGGTGTGTCCGTATTGACAAAGGAAAATATTATTAGAGATCGGGAACCGATCCAAGAATAACATGTTGTTTGTTGTTTCAGAGAGAATTATGCATGTTTGAGTTGTGCGAGGAGTAATTTGCCAGGTCACCACCCCGCGCTACTTTGAGGGGCATGGGTGCGTAGGGCACCACTTGCCATATTATGTCCTGGCCATGGTCATCGTTTGGAATGCGGCCGTTTGTTGATTGATCCTCGGGCGCATGACGAGCCCTAACACAGGCGGACAGGGTAAAAGTGCTGGAGCGCTCCTCATGTAGACATAAACCACGTAGTTAAGCATGTATATATTATCGGACCTCGAAGGAAGACCTCGAAGCGGAGTCAGGCAAGCAAGTACCCAGCAAGCACGAGACCACACATATGGAGAAAGCCCCATCAAGTATATGAACTCCCTAATATATGTAACCGTCATCGTAGCTGTGGTATATATTGCAAGCACAATCAATACCGCTGTTTCAACTGCAATGGCTTGGAGTATATGAGTTATACAGGGGGGTGTGACCCGGTGGCCGGGTTCCCTCCTGCGGGACTGTTGTTGGTTGTTAGGTCCTAGCTTGTCTTGAATATCATTTCGGTCTTGTCATTGCTGTCAAGAGCAAGGGAGGGTCTTCGTTTGGATCGTGTCAGCAATGGCGGTTACAAAAGTTGTAGAGAGTTGCGTATATATTCGCAGGCGTTATTATGGAATTTTGCCTCGTGCGGGAGGATAGGAGGATAGTCCGAGCACTCCGCTCTCTCTCCTTTCTCTCCCTCTCGCTCTGTCCTATAATGCAACGACCTTAAAACATATAATCAGACTGCAGGGCAGTCAGGGCATCCAGATTTGGGATACTACGAACAGTCGCTGCTGCTACATCGACCTACCACACCACACATCTCACGAAAACGATTATCTTGTGTTTATTGATGTAAAAATATGTACTAATAGACGTTAGCTGTGGCTTCGAAGTAGTTCCTTTCGCCTAGCGTCGTGCCATAAAACGCAGCGGAGCAATCCTACATCCACAGCTTCGGGTCTTACGTATAAACCCCTTCGTAGCACTGCTGTCGCTTTCATGTGTCGACATTCGACCTGTAAATGCTACTACAGTACCCTGTACTGTGCGCAGCTGCATTTTATGTATTGCAAACATTTACGGGTAAACGCGGAGCAGCGGCGGGCATCAGTCCGCCACGGGGAAGCCTCGCTTGCGGATCATGTCATACAAGGTTCTTCTTCGTGATGCGGTTGATAAAACTTTTCACGGGGGTGTCGCATGTGGAATAGGGGGGAATATCATCAGGCGTTCCTACATAAGAGGTATGTATACGACGGGATATCTTCGAAACTGTATAGCTGGTTTAATTAATTGGACGTGAAAACGTACTGCTGCTGTAGTCACGAATTGTCGTCTCCCCTTGGTGGTGAAAATGGCACACACATAAACCCGGAAGCACCGTGGCTGTTAGAAAGACCAGGGCGTGCGCGCGAGTGCTGTTGTATCATTCCTGTTTTGCTACTTCAGCTGCTGCTGCTGTTTAACTGCTGTTGTACTTCTGCTGTCGTGTAAGAATAGTGTATCCTGTGGCTGAGCGTCGCTTTGTTTTGCACGAGGAAGCGTGGTTAAACCATTTGTTTTCTGCAAGGCACATATCCCTATATCTTCCCATAAGTCCAGGTGTTTTGACCCCACAATGAATGGGAGAATTCTAAACAGGCTAATATCGTCCTGCCCTCGCAATTGCACCGCTCTATAAGACTAGCGGCATATGTTCGTTCTGGGTTTATAAGAAGGCAGGAACCATGGCATACACACATACACGCGCAGAAGCGTGGCCAGTCAACGTCTCAAAGGGAAGCGCTTGATTCGCGACTGCTGATAGTGCCGCAATGTACAAAGCTTGACGTCTGGAAGGAAAGTGTGCTACAGCAGCAGAGCAAAAACAAACTTAAGATCAAGGTATTGGGTCTGCATTGTTCTGGCAGGCTCTGGCTCGGCAGAAGCATATCCCATATTTACTTGCCAGCTGTCGCGACCTTAAAACACCAGTGCACGCGACACAGACCTCCGCCGGGGTCCAACCTTCAGCCGTGTGTACACGCAGGCCTCCTGCGTGCCCCAAGGCCGAAAGCACTTGAACAAACCCAGGTTAGAAAAAATAATAATGACGATGTGCAAACCAAGTCCGTTTGATACATACATCTACGTATTAAAGTACGGACTCAGGTTTGTCTTCAGTCTGTAAGCGCTCTCCTTTCTTGTCTGAGTACGACGAGCGTCGAGAAGACAAGGGATTGTCCATGGCTCCATGTTTGACTTCACGCGCGATGAACGATACCGAGTGAGGCAAGGGACACTGCCCTTGTCTTGCATTGAAGGGGTCTTAAGTGTCGTCAGTTAACTGTTGTGCACGGGACAACATATGGAGCTGACGATAACAGCACGTAGTCACAGTCGTGTACCGAGATACATATATCTATGACCTCAACGCATGATGAAACCGACGCGACACATACCCAAGCCACGGTTTGATCTAGGGCCTGGCACCTACATCGTCCCCCAGTGTTTGAAAGTGAAACAATCAAGCACACCTTCCGATCATTTATAAGAGATAGAGGCTTTGGCCTTTTACCACTCGAAGGCATCGCACCGTGGTAGGTGCTGTACAAACTTCGCGACTTGGTCCTCTAGTCATTCACGCATCTCGTAGACAACCACCGGCGTGTATGCTCCTGAAGATATTGTTCATGACAGTAGCAAGTCGCGTATGTACATCCAGATTATGATGAGAATACCAGTCTGTACCAAATTAACTATTTTCGCACTTCGGTATTTTTTCTTTTCCGTCTTGGGGTATTTGTTCGTTCTCTCGGCTGCGGGGCACGCAGGTGTCCCGGGTGTACACCACAGTGCAAGTACGGGTCCAGACGAGGTTCGTGGGGTGTGTTCTGGGCCTGCAAAGTCGCGAATTCTGACAGATAACCGTGGGGAGACCTTCCAACTTGACCCCGCTTCGCAACTGCCATGCAAAACCTGTCGTACGACTGTTTTTGTATCGGCATAATTTGTGTTGATTCGTTGTTGCCCCGCCGAATTAAGGGCCAAACCGTACTCAGTAGCCCGAGACAGCACGGACTACACCGATTTAGCATTGAACGAGACACACACCAAGCTTCGTGCAGCACTAGTTGATGTTATGCTGCATGCGTCCGTGCAGCTCTCTTTGGGCTGTGTGCAGCAGTAGTACGACGCTTGCACATTATCACATACGCACTGTACGTAAATTTGGTTGGCCCACATTTTAGCATCTACGAGTACCTACACAGATGTACGTTGGAATGGATATCATACCTCCGGAAAACATTGGCGATCTATGAATATTTCGGCACGGTAGTAGTGCTACTGCTGTACTTCACGGATTGATGTCTCTAGTCTAGAATATAACCTACAAACCAGCAAAGACGCCCCCGGGATAGTACCGAACAACACAGCAGTACAGCAGAAGAAGGTGCACAATACGGAGCAGCCGCTTTACGAACTACTGCCTTTGTGATGGCGGTGGTGTCATGTTTGCGTGCGCAGGACCCACAACCCACAGCTAGTAGGAGAAAAAAAACAGGTCTAGTTGTGACACACCTCCGAACTATACCGCTGTGTTCTCTCTTTGTGTGTGTGCGTGTATGCATGGGTGATACATGTGGGCGTGTCGTCCTGACCACGCCAAGGTGGGCGATTTAGACCAACCCCCTGATATTTCTGAAGTACCCGCGCAGTACCGCAGCGGTAAAAAACATCAAAACAACTACTACTTGTCGCTGCTGGTACGGATGTCACTTTATACTCGCCGAGTATTTGGGCCCCGTGCACCGGGGTAGCCGGCTGTTCGACGGGAACCCGGGTGCTAGAGTACCCACCTCAAAGGTCCCAGCCAGAAAATGCTCGCATCTAGGACCGGGGGATTCGTCGGACAACAGTTCTATTATTTTATACCAGATTGTGTACTCAGCTGTACAGCGCAACTCAGCCGTGCGAGCTCCTTGTGTACTCAGCTGTACAGCGCAACTCAGCCGTGAGAGCTCCTTGTGTACTCAGCTGTACAGCGCAGCTCAGCCGTGAGAGCTCCTTCTGTGCTGCTGTGCGCACTCTGTTCTCGAGCGCAACAACTTTAACTATGTATGCTATGTGTACTCGTTTGTTGTGTACGATGTATTGTTTGTGCTCTGTGCTACATATATATGCTTTCGGTCCTACTGTCATGTGTACTGTTACATCTGTTGGATGTGTGTACTTTGGGTGTGCTCTGTGTGTTGTCTTCGTACTGTACTCTTTGTATTATGTGTGTTATTTTCGTACTCAGTTAAATACCCTGCTGTAGTGCAGCATTCTGTGTGTACCTGCTCAGGGCCACTCACGATTCGTGACATTTATTTGATCATAATTTCAATGGCAAGATATCATGATTTGCGATTTTTCAGGTTTTGAAACGGAAATAATAGCTGATACCAGTAGCTAATAACAGGTATGTCACAGTTTACGTCACGGTTGATGGCATTTTTTCAAGCGTTATTACTTTGCTTTCGAAGTTGTAATATATTAATGCGCTACCCCCTGCCCGGAGAAGGGGGGTGGAGAGGGGAAGACCCCCGGGGCTGCTCCAACGGCAACCCCACGCTAACAGCTGTATACTCGAGTCAACTCCCAATCCCACTGGCGACATCTAACTCTTGCCGCCAGCCGGCCAGCCAAACCGACATTTTTGTACAACTTGAAAAACAAACACAAGGATACCACCTCATGACCTACGAGCTACGTGCATGTAGACATACACACGTACCAGTATGCATGTACACACAGAACACGTACATTTAGTTTTATAAGTACTTTAATGTCTAGACTATACGGATAATAACTCCCTCTCCAAAAACGTTCAGATTGCGCACAAACTCCGAGCAGATAAAACCCCATAATACTCGTTAACTTGTTATATATCATCTTAATATACATTAGGACGTGCCTTAAACGCCCCCGCCCTCCCACCGAGGGGGTACCGCCTATATTATCATGATAAAAGCAAAACCACTTGCATCAAACAAAACACGACTGCGGCTAGCCCCCGCCGCAACTTGCGCAATCTACGACACCCGGTCGCACCATCAGCGAAACAAAAACACGGGTACGTCTAACGAACAGCAACAAACCAACGCAACGTTACTGCGACCATTTAAACCCCCCTCCACTGACTCCCTCAAAAGCACGGGTGGGTGGATGGGAACTCAAAACTAGTCTGTATCACACCTTGGACCTGTAGCTCCGACTCTGCTGCACTGCGCTATCACATGCAAGTCACAATTACGAACTGGACCAGGTGTATATCACGGGCTACGATTCATACTACCATGCATTTTTGAGTTCATCTGATTGGACAAACTTCTAACGTACGTACAAATATAACATACTCTCATTCTTCCGGTAATATTCTGCTTCGCACTTTGCTTTCGAAGTTGTATTATATAAATGCGCTACCCCCCGAACGGAGAAGGGAGGAGGAGAGGTGAAGGCCCCCGGGGCTGCTCCGACGGCAACCCCACGCCAACAGCTGTATACTCGAGTCAACTCCCAACCAAACTGGCGACATCTAACTCTTGCCGCCAGCCTCCATCACAATGTGGGAGTTTACCCGATTTACGAATGCCCTCTTACGCCCTCCCCCCCCCCCATCAATGTATGATATATGCATGGGTTGGGTTGGCGTCGCCTGGCAACGACGCTGTAAAACATGCCTCTCACTGCGTGAGCTAGACAACCAGGGTGCCGTGTTTTGTTTTTCTTGTTTTTTTTTGCCGGTTACCCAAGGATGGTGGTCGAGTAGATCATTTGTGCGGGGTTGATGACCTCATCTCCGCACAAGGGGAATAATCGTATCACGTAGTGTGATATGGTAAGGCATTCGTGAGGCAGATACATAGTGCTCCCATTGCTGTCTCAGCAAGTAGCCACACCAGACATTAAATTAACTCATTGAAGCTGTCATCCATATGCAAGTCCGCCTGACAAGCGGTTCTTAGTAGGATGCAGCTCGCCCTTCATGCGACTCGCCCAACACCTCACGGCGCTTCGCACTTGGTGCTAGCAATGCCTGTCTGGTTGGTGAAAACCCGACATGCTCCGTCCCGGCATTGTAGGGATGCGAGGGTCTATGGTCATACGACTACGGCCATGCATGAAATGAAGTACACCCCTACTTACCATATAATATGGGACGCATGTGATAACACATTTCTCCGTACTTTCAAGTCTGCCTAGTCAAATATAAAGGTGGGTTAACTTGCACCCACTCTGTGACCTACCCCGGCTGAATCCCGCCACTAATTCCTTCCTGGACCATAACCTCTGCTACCCAACTAGCGTCCTCTCCGTGACTGCAAATATACGCCTTGTACGCATCGGACGCCCATCGTCCTTCACGCTGCAACACCTCTGGTGTCGCACCCCCCGCCGACAAGTGCGTTGGGCCTCAAATCCTCAGGGAGTGCAGGGCGTACGTCTCCGCACGCACTCCCGGCAACGCCACCACTTTCGGCAAAGCTGTCGTCGTTTGCTGCTGTGTCCACATGGACCATCTGCCATTACTAACACCAAACGCAACCAAGGGGGCTTACGAGGGGAGAAACAGATAACAAGACACCAATTAGATCAGGAGATCGACAGCACCACCACCCTCGCCCACACGCATCGCCTGACCCCCACGTACACGCGTCACAACGGCCCCTTTCAGCAATTGGTTCCCATTTGACCCACGAAACCTAACTTCAACTCGGTCCGCAGTCGACCACTACGCCGCAGTCAGCAGAAACTTTCCGCGAAAGAATGCTATATCAGCCCGTTGTAAACAATAAGTCCCGTGAACACGTGATTGGGTTTCCGCAAACATTTCGGACGCGCGAGTCGAGAAACAGGACGAAGCACACAGGGCAAGCCACAAAACACGACCCCCGGTCTGCTCCGTGGAAATCAGCTTCTCGCCTGCAATCAACATCTTCCACAAAACGGGCGGACGCACGTAGCTTGGTTGCCGGCGTCGGCGTGCGAACGGACTCCTCCTTGAAGGGCGTTAACCAGGACGGGATGAGTGGTGTCAAGCTCGAACCCTCGCGAGATATGATGGAAAAACTTGATTGCTGACAAATGGCTCTCGATAATAGCCGACCGTAATTTCTTGGTCGCAAATGTGTACGCTACGTACTCGAACAAATGCCATACGTTGGTCATGCCGTCTCTGCAACTCTCGAGGAATTCAAACATGACACAACGTACCCGAACGTCTACCCATGTGCCAACATGCCCCTGATAAGTGCGTTCAGACGAGGGCGCAGTGGCGTTTCGCATGAGTTCGAGGCCAACACCAAAGTAGAGAGGGATGTTCCCGCGCCCCCCAGATCCTGCTCCTGCCATGAAATGTCGGGGCGAACGTCACGCAAATTAACGAGGACGGAAGCGCGATCCCAGCGAGAGATACATTCAGCGGCCACCGTAAACATTCCACGTACGTGTTTTGCGTCAAAGGGCCAACCAGAGGACAATTCAAGCACACCAAGGAGGCGCATCAGTGCGCCCGATCTCGGCTCATTTCCCCCTCGACAACGCGCACCCACTGTATGGATGCTTCATTGTCGCCGCGCAACAGCACACAGTTCCCCATCGCGGAAGGGCGTTCGGCACACGGAGACACAAGGACCCATGCAGAGACGACCATGCCTATCAGTTATAGAACGTTAAATGATATATCGTTCTCGTCTGCAACGGACTTACTCGATCCGCAGAATCGAGACCGTTCCCCGGCGTCAAGCTCGTATCGCCAATATACACCAGTCTCAAGGCAAAACCCCCCGACAGTGGTTTTGGATGCGTCCGAAAACAAAGTACGTCGAGGGTTGCGCTCAAGCAAATGATACATTGGAGCCGACAAGGTCCCTCCACGCGCGTCCAATCCTTCCCCGACGAACCACCGCCGAAACTCGAGGTCCGCGTGGAACTCGGGTCCCACGGGGACACGTCGCCCAGGGTTGGCCATACGACCAGCAAAGTCAGCTCCGGCGGCGATACGCGGCATACCGATCGAAGCAACAAAGCGGTTCACAAAGAACCCCCCCGGACGCACAGCAAATGAAACATGTGTGAGGAAACCAACCAGCTGCGACACCTTCTTCGCTGAAGCAGATGTACGAGACGGGGGCCACTCCGCAAGTACGGTGCGCAGCGTGAGACGCTTATGGGACGGCCACGTGACCGTAAGCGCCTCAGTGTCAATAATCCAACCCAGCACCTCGACCTGCGTGTCCCAGTTATTGATTTTGTTTGCGGACAAGAGCGGTGGATCGGAGACATCACGTTCGCCCAACAATCGAAACTGGTTCGACGCCAGCGACTGTACAGCGCGCAGACAACTCCCAGCTCCACCGCGGGCGGCCGGCTGATCCCCCGCCCCACCGCTGGCGTCCGGCGTCGTAGCCGCTCCACCAACGGCCAGCGCAGCAGCCGCCCCCCCCCGGTGTTGGCCCAACCGACAGGAAGGGCCCGTGTCCCCATCCTGAACCAGCGCCGCCCCCACTCCCGGCCCTGCCGCGACCACCGTCCTGGCGCAGAACCATGGCTCACGACCCACCATCCTGCCCTCGTCGCGGAGAGCGATAGGAGAGGTGGAGTCCACCGAGGGAGAAGTGTGCACGAACTTACAGTCGGAGAAATGGCACTTGCCCGTCACAAACAGCCGGCACAAGGCGGAGCTGTTCTCCCTTAATGTACCCGTCCTGGCCGGGGCGGGGCTGTGGTTCCGCTTGGATGCCCCGTCGCGGCTGTCTCGCGGGACGTTCATACCTTCCACAAGCTTGAGAACGCCGCCCCCACTCGTGCAGAAGGCGCGTGCACGAGTAAACGCAGGCACAGGCGGCGCGTCGAACACGGCGTTAGACGCAGGAGGCACGGTCGCTGGACGAACTTGCTGAGCGAACCTCATGATGTCGTGAACTCACACGCGAAGGTCGTCGTTCACCATTTCGCTCATAACGGCCCTCTCCGCGGACCCGGAGAGCGATAGGATGTTGTTGCGTGTGTGGCGGCGCAGGCCGGCCGCAGCGGGCGCGAACGATGCGTCGATGGGTGCAAGCCGGGAACTGCAAACACGGTCGCCAGCGACGGCATCCGAGATTTCAACGGTAAGCACTGACATAAGAGCCTGGCGCAAGAAGTCAAGCCGGTCAGCGACCATGAGCAGATGGTCGACAGCCCCTTCCGCGCGAGGCCCATACGCGGCCACGTCAAAGTCACTGATCGCACGGAGCAGAGCGGCCACTATCGCCGTGACCTTGACGGCCTCGCCAACAAACGACTGAATATCTGATGTCGACTCGCCGATGTCGGGGGCAGGCGCCCCCTGAGCACCCAATGTTTTCTCGAAGGCATCTTCTTCCAGAGTGCGGTGTCATCCGTGAGCTGGGACTCTTGGACGTGACGCTCTCTCGCGTCCCCACCTTCCCGCGAGGCCGGCTCGCGGTCGCCAAATTTTTCCGTAAGCTGCTGGAGAAGGACTTCGACGTGAGCGGCCTTCGTCGCACCGCCAGCAACCGCGTCCCGAATACCACCCATAGATACCACCATGTTATTCAACACGGATATAATGTTGAGTACCTCGCTGTCGATGCGGGAGAACTCGGAGGCGACCTGGTTCTTCCAATGCAGGATCTCAGCAGGTGTTGCAGCTTCCCGCGCGGCCGCCGGTAGCGGTGGCGAAACAACGGCCGCAGCAAAAGCAGTAGCAGCAGCAGCAGCAGCAGCAGCAGCAGCAGCAGCAGCAGCAGCAGCAGCAGCAGCAGCAGCAGCCGTGGCCGGTCGAGCCTCGGCCTCGGCTGTTGCCTGTCGAGCCTCGGCCTCGGCTTACACAGCATTCGCATCCCCCGCACGGCGTGCGTCCACCTGTGCTTGCACCGCAGCTACAGCGGCATGCGTATTTTCTTCTGCCCGGGTTTGCGCAGCAGCCAAAGCCGCCTGAACGTCGTGCGCAGCAGCAACCCGAAACACCTCAGCCTCCGGCGACTTGCTATCCTAGGACATACTGGGAACTTAAAACTAGTCTGTATCACACCTTGGACCTGTAGCTCTGACTCTGCTGCACTGCACTATCACGTGCAGGTCACGATTACGAACTGGACCAGGTGTATATCACGGGCTACGATTTATACGACCATGTATTTCCTCATTTATCTGATTGGCCAAACTTATTACGTACCTACAACACTCACATTCGCTCATTCTTCCGAGAATATTCTGCATTCGAAAACAAAATAATATTTGCAAGTGGTTTGCGCGAGCCGGGCCCGTGAAAACATTTTGAAACCACGGACCCAAGCCCGACACAGCCTGTGACTTTTCAATTTTCCACTCCTTCGGTCCGGCCCGGTCGGTGGTGTTTTTAGTCTCACTGATCGTCTGCTCGGCTTCGCCCAGAGATTCTCAGGATGTTTTTTGCTTCGCTCGATGTTTGCGTTGTGTTGCTTCCTTCTCGAGTTTTTGAGGCCGCAACGTGCTCGTTTGCCAGCGCCCGGCGGTTGCATTGGGGAGCCGCTTGCTGCCCACAATCGGTGTACGAAGCAGAGTCAACTATACGCGCTCACACCGGTACTTCGATAAATGCCTCTGGGTTGCGTGGGCTGTACACCGCAGTGCCTTTATCAGGCATTATATTTACAAAACAGTACGATTAAAGCAACGACAAATTGCCAAATAACATGATTTTGTTTTTATGAAGGAATGCACCAAAATGGGGTCAAGGTTCACGGGTTCTTCTTCGTGGATCTACCCGACATTAAAACTCGATATACACATAACATAAATACAGTATAGTAGCGGGCGCCTGGAGCTGAGAAACGATGTGTCAAGAAAAGGATCTCAGATGGACGTGCACAAAGAGAAAATTACACCAGTGGGGTCGGCTTTAATTCCTACTTAAAGTGGTTAGATTAACGTCGTAAACAATACAAGACATTAGGGACACCAAACTTAAGTATCTTAACACGGTAAGCCCATAGCACCTCTCATTAGAGATCATCGTGACATCTGTTTTTCGTTAGGAATGTCCCTCGCTACTATTAATACTACTTTAATTCGTCAATACAGCAGCCTATGCCACATGTTAGCTCCAAAACCGGAACTATGACGAATGTGTGACCCCTTTTCCACTTGGGACACCCCCGGGATATCAAGTGACCAACACCCCGAAGGGAAACCGCTTACTGTAGTACGGTTTCGTTTGACACGTATGGCTACTCATATTGCACTGCACTTTATTGTTGGACCTTTCAATTCGTGGCTGTTGATTTAGTAGAGTAGAAGTCGCCGTAAAATGACGTGATGCACGTCAATGTCTCCTTTGACTGAACAGGCAGGACTTCTTCCCTGCATTCGGCTGTCTGTTGTACGAGAGTCAGGCACCCACATACCTGGTGTTCACAGTAGCGATTTGGTTTCCCAAACTGACGTTCAACAAATATTTCCTCAACTGTTTATGAAATTACAGTAGGCTTGAACACTTATGCAAGCAGATATTGCTACACCTCTTTTTTATTACAGTTTCAAGCTCGATCGCTAGTTAATCTGCACAGGATAAGGAATTAGGTCAACGGTAGGGTATAACTGATACTTTTAATGCATTAACAACAACAGTATATGCCTGGTACTTAGTATTTGATACCTGGTACCTTGTACGTATTATGAACGTCAGTCGTTATAGTCGAATAATCCAGATATCACGTTTTGGGCATACTACAAAAAATGGAGCAAGAAAACATCACGGTGAAACGTTATTTTTATTATCATTTCAACTATGATATGATACCGCGTGCCTCGGAGGTAGAAGCTGTAGCAGAGAACAGCGTAAAATATTATGAATTAATGAATCTCACACAAACGAAGTGCTGGTAAAGACATATAAACGCCAGCTCTCTCCCCGCTGTAACTCAAATCCGTCCTCACATACCGGTAGTGGGTACTACCTCCCTCTCCTCTCCTCGGGACGTGGTTGTAATTCATCGAGGAAAAGAGTTCGATCGCGTCTTCCCCCGTCGATTCCAGCCAAAAGGGCGTTTACACGGTACGGAGTCGTCATGAATGGTGGTAAAAGGAGACTATGCATGATTCCTTGAGTCGCAAGGTCTCATCACACTACTAGGCAACTGCGGGCACCAGTGCTTACCCAGAAAAAAGACACGGCACTGTACTATAATTGGCTATTGGATCGATAGTTCATTTATACTTACGCACGCAATTGCAAGCGGTAGTTAGACAAATAAATACCAGCTGTTAGCAGCAGTACCTGTAGGTGATTGACAGGTGAATGGCATGTCGTTCAATGGACACGTAATTTCAAGTAGGAAGACTTCGCAGCATCAAAACGAAAAATGTCGACAATACCGTATCAGCAGTCCACTACAGGATTTGTTGGCGCAGTAGGCTACAGTATATAATACTCGTACGTAGTGCGCGCGATCGAAGTATTATAGACACAGCTTGCAGATATTAAATTGGACGAAATACTCGACCTCACAGCAGGCCTACGATTGATTTATATTTTATCCGTGTATCAGTGAACGCCTCACCTCCACCATCGCGCTATATACATTACACTAATCTGAAACAACCGTCCTCCACGCCAAGTTTCGAATAGTTTTGGCTTTGGCATATTAATTACCTCCACGGCTTTGCGAATTCGATTTAACACGTGCCACAATATGGATATCGCTTTTTGGGCCTTTCTGTCTTGGCTGTCCTTGCCCCTCCCCAGCATCGTTATATATTCCAATAAGGTTTGACACACTTACAACTGTAGTCCGTGTGGGACCGTCCATAGGATTGGTCGTTCGTATTTTATATAAGCCTGATATTTGTTAGGGTGTAGAGCTCTGCAGCGAGATCCTTCGCAAACAAAGCGTCTAAACCCTTCCGTGGCACGCCTCAGCGCCTTTGAACCCCGTAGACTCTTCCCCGAGCATGTGTGCCGGCGAAATGCAGAGCCTATCATACTAGCATTACCAAGTGCAATACTGTTCCGAATTTCCGAGTTTACGTTGATCAACATTCGTAGAAGCGTCAGCTTTGAGATCAATGATTTCGTCGAAAGTCATCCTGGCATCCTGTGTGTCGTCTTCCGATCGCGCAGACTACGGGTTTGATGTGGCTTCGGCATGCCAGAGAATGTGTGCCTCGTAGGCGGAAACTTACTGCCGTCATTGACTTGCTGCGAAATATTGTAGTTCACCCACACATACTCCCCATACGCACGTATCCCTTAATGAAGCGAAGTAAACATGAAACTCTGGAACTCACGGAGTGTGCGTGTATATATTTACAGATACTTAAATACATTCTGCACAAAATGGGGGTCTCACGTGGATTTATCACGAGTATTAATTGTGTTGAGTGTGTATGAGTTTTTCGCCATCCGGTGTTGTGCGTGTTGGTGTTTTAGGGGGGGGGGCGTGACGAAAGATCCCTGGTTAAGGTCTGCATTTTCACGCCATGTCCATAGGCCTCTATTTAAGCACACTTGAGGGTTTTGAAACCAAGTGTATGTTGTGCTTACTACCGCGGTTTCATCGCCATTAGACGCTTCTTTGACGACATAGTCGAAACTGCAAAAGAGCAAGGATGGTCCAACAACATGCCTCGCGCTGAAACAGATTCCATTGTGTTGACCATTGCAGAGCAGCGGATGTTTTCACGGCGGAGGTATTGCGAATCCGCCGCCAGAATATCCGATTTTATTCACTCACCTGAGTTTGCAACTTCCCTAGAACGCAACAAAAAGATGATGTTGAGTCAATATTGACTTCCTCTTACAGTATGTCCAACCTCGCAACAAGGTCCGAACCTTTCAGGCGAGCGTAAGGTTGATTCGGGTATCATGAATCTGCCATTATAATGTCTCAGATTTGTGTTGCGATTGAGAAACGGCTGTTCTGCGCCAACGACCGTTACATACGATTAAATTGAACTAAAAACATTTCATCTGCGCTCTCCCCAACCTCATGTTTCAATCCGATCATTGTTTGTTTTTATGTATGGTAATGTTCAGCTCCACCTTAAACGACATCGCCCGGTCGGTTGGTGAGGGGTCCAGAGGGAAGTACGCAACTTACGGAAGATGGCAAAAATTGGTTTCGAAACATTTTGATACATTTTTTTTCATGACCTGTTTGCTTACGGTCGTTTCTTGACGTTTGAGATCGATCCAGTAATTCGGGTTTTGTCTCGCAACACAATCAGCTGGAGAGGAACAAGCACGCAGTACAACCACGGATTGCGCTATTCGTGTTTCATGCATACCTCGTATTGTACGTAGTGTAATGCGTACGGGTCTCTGGGTTTTGTTCCTTCGTGGTATACGCCGAAGCCATATATATACGAAGTATAGTTAAACACATGAGATGTTTGTTGGCGCGGAAAATACTGCTGCCGTGTTAGGGGGAATTCATAGGGATTATCTGGGACGGAAAACTCATAGTTTCAAGCAGTGTTTGACTGTTTGAGGCGAATCATTTTACACATCCCTCAATGAGGGTTATAGGGTGCAGGAATTGTCCCTCTGTAGTGCCGGTATGCGCCAGTCCACATTACCGACATATCGTGTAGCGGCAACCGGCGCTAATACGCGCACTGCCACACTGATTAAACCCGCCTGCGCCAAATGGTATCATGGGCACTATTGCGCGCAGCGGGCACTACTCAGCCAGCACAATACAGGGTCAACTATAGTACGTAAGGAGGCAATCTATCATACAAAAAGCAGGAGTGGCCTTCAATTTATATTGTTCTGAGTGTTAAAAACGCATTGCACGAATATGTAAAATTATCGAAACGTCCTTGTTCCTATGCTGTCGATCTGTAAGCTATGCAGTAAGTATATTAACACACCAACCTCCTCATCCGTGGCTACGATACTAGCAATTGGTGGTAATGAGACGCGACCTCAAATACCTGCAGTAGTCATACCTGCGATGCATCACGTTGGAAAAATACTTGTGTGCTCAACCAACACGAACGAACATATACGTATACGTGCTTTGGTTCGTTCTTTTTGGAGAAACAAAAACGTCAGCATACAGCAGCAGCAGCACCTGTGTCGACCGGAGCAACAACAGCAGCGGAGCAACAGCAGCAGTAGGACTCACGAGGCCAGGCTCAGCGTCGCTGTGATACGCTCGACGTGTCGGTCTAACGCTTGAACCCTCTGTACCTGTACTCAATTTCTCGTGTGTCTCCTGCTTCCTCAACGCGACACGTACCTCGTTCGTATTGTTATTCGGCATGTGAAAAATCTAAACCTGATATATGTACGGGTGTCCAACAACCGATATTCTCGTAGCAGTAGGTGCCACCACTCCCACTGGTGTACGACATCTACACCCGAGCGTCTCCGTCCCCTCATCAGTAGGAAGGTAGGCCTTACCAGTACCACCTGCATCATGTCTTAGGGACACGGCCCAAACGTTGCTGTGGTCGAACATATTCTACCTACTGGTAGATTGGGTTTCGTTCGGTACAACTCAATAAACCGAAAACCGAAGTCTGTCGCAGTGTCCAAAAACCGATATTATCCTAGCACAGGTGCCACCACTACTACTGCTGTACGGCATCTACGGCAGAGCTTACCCGTCCCCTCATCAGTGGGAGGGTTGGCCTTACAATGCTACCTGCATCATGTCGTAGGGACACGGCCCACACGTTGCTTTGGTCGGATATATTCCGCCTACAGGTAGAGTCGGGTTTCGTTCGGTAAAACTAAACAAACGCTTTATATACTCCACCCAACACCTGGACATGCTAAACAATGAAAGATAAATCTGATGGCCTAGGTATACGACGAATAAAAAGTATTAAAATAATGGAGTTTTAAACAATTTTGGGTGAAGTACCGTGGTTAAGGAACCCCGGAAGGCAGAGATGGTTGGCAGAACCATGCTACCCCTATCGTAGCACGGCCTCCGCTCGCTAAGATCCATAGGGATATCACTCGATTCAAACACTGCACACGAAGATTGTTCCGGTCTCAGAGGGAACGGATACAACGCTTATCAGGAGCTGATAACTACGCACAGTATATTCACCAATAACACAGTCCGCGCCAAGATCAAATAATTGGCGACAACCAAGACGTGCCCGGGACAAGGCCCAACCACCTACGTTCAGGACGCTGACTTCTTGCGTGACTAATTGAAACTCATGGGAGAGCCCGATACCGAGTGAAGCTTCAAGAGCCTCCTCATACAAGAGACGGCACAGAAATACAGGGGCGTGCGGCCTGCAACGTTCGGCGATACAACCTTCGGCCCGGCGCAGATTCGAAACAAAGCTGCGCAATATGTACCTCGAGCATTGGTCTCGCAGGGAGGCGAACGAGAGTAGGTTCACAGGATGTGACATCCCCGTGGCAGCACAGTTCGCCCCAGGTCTCAGTGATACCACCTGGGACAACTGCGAGGGGGTAAGACACCATAGTCGCGACTGTCTCTCGCCCTTCAACAGCGGCGGCAATAGCGGCGAAGACAGTGGTAACAACGATAGCCACGAACAAGAGCGCAGAAAATGTGGCCAGGGGAGACAGAGCAAACGAGGATCTTGTATGGGCGCTGAACAGCGCTGAGCTTACGAGACAAGTCCACCACTCACAAGGATGTGGACTGCCGCAATCAATGAAACGATGAACCTGCAGAAATGTGGCTCTAACTCCGCGGACACAGTCGGCACTCACTCTAGCACTGTCGTTCACAATTCATTTAGTTGGATGACGGCTTGTGGCCGGTACTTCCAGACCATGTAAAGCACGATGACTATGCTGGACGGTAGCAGAGCGGTGGAACACTTGCTCTACGACGAAATCAATCTAACATTACATCCTGTCTAACGCGACTACAGGTTGAGCCGGTCGCCCCGGTGGTCTAACAGGTAACCACGAAGCCGGTTAGGTTAGAGGTCGAGGGTTCGAGTTTTCGTATGGAGATTTTTATTCTCAAATGACACCAACTGTCGAGAGCGCATATTGAATACACTTATTATAAATACGTCAGCTGTGAGTTCAACCGATTGAATAGTAGATGCTCGACTTAGCGAGCTGCGAATAATATTATAGCGTGGGTAAGCACAATTCGACAACAGTTGACGAGGGAAGAAAGTGCTGAAATATTCTCGTGATAAAACTGCAAAGCAGGAACCGTAGTGGGGGAGGAGAGAGAAGAGCCTACTTTGCGACCCCGGATCTGAATTACGACTAGGAAGGAGAGGTATAGGAAGGGCGAAGATAATAAATGGGACGAAAATAAAAATAAAAAGCTGGTCGACCACCTCAAGAAGGTCACCAGTTTGCTCCACTAGAAACTGGTTGACCACTTTCAGAAGGTCACAGCAGCTGACCAGCGGGTGCTCCTTGTTGACTGCGGGCCTCTGACCGACAAGAACGGCGAGATACATACAGCGATATGTCTCGTCAACGTGTGCCATGCTTTAGGCGTCGCCCATTTCCTCCCTCCGCCGGCATGGCCAGAGCTATCGCCACCAACCACCACCCGGAGCACCCTCACCTGACGAACAGCGGCATCGTAGAACCACTGCAGCAACCGCTCGCAGACAATGGGACACGCAAACTCGACGGATCTATTCCCTGCGATATCTGCGCAGTCGTCAAGAATTAATAAAAGGCGCCCCCGGAGAAGAGTTCACATAACCCCAGCACCTCCATGGAGCTGGTGTATAATGACCTTATGGGACCAGTGAAACCGGCAGCAGAAAGGGGTTCAGAGTAAATCGGCAAATTCACCGATGACTTCACCAAGACGCAGGAAGTGTTTGTTTTCAAATCAAAATCGGATGCGTGCAACTTACTGCACCAATGCCATCGACTGTGGCGGTTCAGCTGGGGCTCCGCTTTCAACGTTGACGAGTTGAAAAATATGAAGAAAACACCTGGCATTGGTTCGAGCAACGCTGTAATAACTGCGGAACAACAAGAACATATGCTGCGACAACCGCTCCTTAAGAGATCAGCGTCTCCGAACGAGACAGGCGATCTCGCGGTCACAGTTAGGAGCCTGCTAAAGGACGGCAACTTCTCCCATTCAGTGCGGGGTCAGGTGATATTTAGGGCGGCAAGATTGCCAAACCAACCGCCAAACCCACAGCTGGGGTTCGACGCGTCATTCATCCGGTTGCACTGCAAAGGCTCGGATTTGACTGCGCTACGAGACATTGGATCCGGGGCACAGCTGTACATCAAGATTCGCACGAAACAGCTGGTCTACAAAGAGTGTGGGGGAACGCTTGGCGGATTTAGCCCAGACAGCGGAGACTACCGTATCTACACTCCCGCAACAAGGAAACGTCTTGGAAAAGTAGGACGTCACCTACTACCAGCTGCCTGCTATGGGGCTGCAAGAAAACCATAAACAAGACGGCATCGACCATACTTCCTTCCTCGACCCCGTCATCAACCTTGTTACTTCTAACGAGCGGACGGACGAGGTGATAGGCTTGATTCAGAACATGGTGTCGGAAACTGAACTCGCACCACCATTCAACGAGAGGACGAATCCACCATCAATGGAACAGGAGCTCCCTCGACTGAGATCGCTGTACCAGGATGCGCATCATCAAGGGTCGCCGTGTCACTATCCTCACGGGCTGGAAGTTGAACAGAAGCATCTACACCTGAGACAGCCGCCTCAGTGGTTATTGGCCGCATTTGATCCGCGCCGTTAATCGGTCTGCCGCATAATCCAACGTCAGCACCGAGGACAACAACGCCCTCATCGACAACTAGCTTAAGGGGGTCCACATTCTCGTGTCGGCAAGAAGACCGTCACACGGCAAACACATGGTAGTGTCCGTGGATTTTGCTCACAACAACGGAGAACCTCTTCTTACGCCTATGGTGGTTGTTCTAGCCGCCGCCAAATCTAAATGCGAAGGGTTCAGTTGAGAAGAGAAACATGCCACCAAAATCCCCGTCAAATACCAGGATGTAACCAATCCCCGTCAACACAAGCAGGGGGAAAACACAATTAGCACTGAAATTATATTTCCATTTGCACGAGATATAGACAACTATACATGTACGTAAAGCTGAGTCGATGTTACTTGCAGCTGTTCGTAACTAACGGCCCTCTTTTTCTCCCGAACAGAGCCGTGTCTTCACGAATTTATTTTTTCTTTAGCGTTCGGTCACCAATTCACTGGCCTTCGCCAGTACAAATCAAGTAGCCGTCATAAAAAGCGCCCGAAATTTGTCAACGGGGGAGGAATCCAGACAGGAAAAAGTCTGCATCTCGTCAGCTAAAACAAACAACGAACCATTCGCTGAGGTCGTGAATATCCGTATCGTATTGTACGACTGTGGACACCCATATTCCTGGGTTATTTGTTGTCGTCAGCAGTGACATTGTCCCGTGACAAGTAATCACTGCAGACATGAATGCAAGGCCCGTGCCTTTCGCTCCTCTCTCTCTCCTCCCCATCATCGTTGATGGTCGTTTCGTGGGATCATCCGCACGGATCCTATAACAAAACCTGGCGTGTACTATACGCTGCCCTCCAAGAAAGGGAAAGTGCCATAGATGTTGAGTCGAACCGGGGAACTTAACCTCACATGGTTTGCTATATATATATATGCCACACACAGGCCACAACCCCACAACACATCAACCATAATATTCAGTTGGCGCCGTCCTTCATCCTTGCGTGATGGCAAGACTCCAGTCAGTAGTGCGACCAATCCCTGCCCTCTATTTCCACCTACCTTGCGCGCACATGCGGTCCCACAGCAGCACAGTACAGCACTCGGAAGTATGGCCGTGAGGCGAGCGTACGTATATCATACGCCAGCTGGAGTCGTCTGCTATACTAGCTATAGGTGGGTATGCTTATTTTTCAACCCCGACCAATGGCTAGGCTTTTGCCTACAACTGGTAATATGTGTACATGCAAACCAGGGACTACTGCTGTAGCTGTACAGGTTATTACCAGTCAGTATACCTCGGTATACCTGGTAAATAACAACGCAATAGTTATTAAGTTCAGTGCAGGACATTCACAAAAAACAGGAGACGAGATATGTATTTATTTTCTGAGTTCGGGTAGACGGATCATTACTTCTTTTCTGAATTCGGGGAGACGAAATCAACTCAACCAAACACAAAAACGAAAAAGGAACACGAGTAGTAACCCACAGCAGGGCAGCAGCAGCAGCGGCAGCGGCAATACTACAGTAGTAGCAGCAGCACAGCAGAACTACAGTGCGTATATATGTGTGTACTCCTGTGCTGCTGCTACTGCTGTTTCGAATGTTGCTATTGTTGCGGCTGCTGCTGCTGCTGTTCCTGCTCCTTCGTCTACGGGGCTGGGATGTGTGTGTGTTGTCTTCACATTAAACTTTAGCAAATAAAAACAGGCGGACAAAAATGTTGTTTTTTTAAATCAAATTGTTTTCCACCAGTAGAACATACGTCGAGAAAGTTACTCTTATTTTATAGGCTACTCGTTGTTTGTGGCTGGCATATTCCTTGATCCACGTATAAACAGCAGTAGTACGTACTCGTACTCATGTTACAGTAAGAGGTACTGTCTTGCAGCTTGCTGTGCGTACATATGTTACAAGCAGGCGGCAGTATGATAAAACAAATCGAGGTTTCGTACTCGTACGTACGCGTTGTTTGCTTTGATTTCCTTCTTTGTCTAAACGCTTTGTCCGCGTTCCTCAGTTTGACGCGAAGATGCAGCAGTGTAGTTGTTTTTGTCGTTTTTATTGCTGCTGTTGTTGCTGCTACTGTGCATTATGTTGCTGCTCTGCTGCTGTCGAGGTAACCCGTAGTTCTTGCGTCGCCCTTATTTCGACCGCCCCGTAGGAAAGCCTTGCATGTACATAAGTATACGTCCATACTGGGCATGTAAACGTCCCAGTGTTCTCAAACACGTCTTGACCTACCTACTGTTGATTGGTACACAATAATTGTTGATACATACTTGTAGATAGTGCACTCGTAGTGCAACGTCGTTACCTACAAGTACAGCAGATACGTTGCGCTTCTTCTCTAGGGTATATCTCGCTGGTTTTGTCTTTTTACATTGCCGGTGTTACCACGCAAGCCTGAACACGGGATTTCATTTGTATTTCGATGGTATACCTATCATCAAATCATCCTAATTGCCGCTGCCATCGCCCAAGACTGAACTTGTGATTTCATATATATGGTATTTGATTCTTCAAGTATCAGGATCCTGCACCATAAGCGTTCATCTAGCTACCGACTTTCATCACGGGGCCGTATTAGAACATGGGCATCAGATCCATACCTATGTTGATGTTTAGTCACTACGCAAGAATAGAAGTACTCGGTCTACCAGAATCTTAATTTGGGCATTCAGGTAAAGGCAGTATGCGGTGAGGTTAGTAGATTTGTTCTTCCTCGTACGATGTTCGGTATATTCTGTATCCAATGTATCCCCATCGGGAACGATGCTGAGAAGGATCCTAGAACGTTGCTAGGTTTCCACTCGACAAGTTGCAGCGAACAGGACGGGCTGCCGTAGAGTACCCCTCCGGGTATCATGGGCATCGTCGCGTGGGGATTTCCCCCTGAAGAACTACGTCGTAGTCCCACGTATTTGGGGACAGACTACTTGGAAATGGGGTAGGTTTTATTTTCAGTTCTGAATGGGTTGAGTAGCGGCCGCGCCCACATCTTCACTTCACTTCTTAATTTCGTTTCCTCTAGTTTCCCTTCTCTTCGTCCTTCAGGTCAACCGTCTTTCCACCATAGCCACGTAATCGACTTTTCAAAACATTTATTTGTTTTTCCATCACAGGAGATATTCACAGTCAGTTCGCTGCCACCTCTGCATATATATTCCTTTAGACAGACCCTACACGCGCTGCATATTTCAGAACAGACTCGCTCGGTGTATAAGCTGGTACGTATCATATTACCGAATGTTGTACTAATACAAAAAACAAAAACGTGATACACGCCCTTTGTTCTTCCACGCCCGCATGCAAGTGCTTGCACACCTGCCCTGGTGGAGAGTTTGCACAGCCGCCATGCCAAACTTCTCGGTTCACGGACCAACTTTACCTAGCTTGTGGGCTGCCACAACCGCTTGTGCGAAGGCCAGATAATGGTTTACCCGAACCGCCTTTTCGAGGGCCTTGTGACGACCAACACCAGGTACCGGCAATTTTCTTGTGCAAGTTCTTGTACGAGCGGTTGTGCAATTATGTTTTCGAGTTGGGTCGGTTTGCCTGTGTCGTCTTCTTTTGCGCTCATCACTAGCGAGCCGCCGTCGCGACTGCATATCTTCAGCAATGCTCGTATAGCAGCTTGCTGGTGCAGCAGTTCCAACGGTAGTGCGATCCTCGCTGAACGCCGAGAGGACAGTAGCAGCAGTATTACGTACGTGTCTGCGTGTTTCGTTGTTCATGTACACACACTATATGTATAGGTACGGAATGGACATTTTCCCTGAATACTTTCACTTTTTATCTACGGCCGCGGGTCGTTTCTCGCGCTGTCGGCTGCGGGGCACGCAGGGGGGGCGCGTGTACACCACGGCGCAAGTACGAGTCTCGGCCGAGGCCCGTGGGGCGTTCTTTTGGCCTTCAAAGTCGCGAAGTCTGGCAAATAAATCAGGGGAGACGTTCCGGCTTGACACCGCCTCGCAACTACTCAAAAAAGCCTGTCGTACGACTCTGTTTCATCCGTATGAACTTTGATGGTTCGTTTTTGACCCGCCGTAGGAACGGAACACACAAAGCACGCACCACGCACGAGAAAACAAGGACCCCACCGACATGAAACGAAGCACACATCAAGCGTCGTGCAGCAGTAGTTGGTACCATGTTGCATGCGTCTGCTCTGTCTGGGCTGCGTACAGCAGTAGTAGCAGTTGTAGGAGACGCTTGAAATTTTACAGGCGCATTTCATGTAAATTAGTACTTTGGTTCCAATATTTTGAAATCTACGTAAAGTACACATATACAGATCTACGAGTACGAACGATAGGCCGATCTACATACGTACGAATACGAGTATTTTGGTACAGTAGCACTACTGCTGTACTTTACGGGTACATGTCTCTACGTAGTCTTGACTACAAACTACAGAGCAGCCAAGGCGCCGTTTATCGAACAGTACAGCAGTACAGCAGAAGAAGCTGCAGAACACGCAGCAGCCGCTGTTCAGATTGTTGCCTTTGTGGCTGCTGTTGTTGTGTCCTGTATGCGTGCGCCGGACCCGTAGTAAACAGCTACGAGTAGCAGGAGGAATCCAGCAGATCTAGTTGTGACAGCTACGAACAACGAGAACGGCTTTGCTGTGTTCTGTCTTTCATTGTGTATGCGTGTGTGTTTGATGTATGTGATTCCAGTGTAACCTCCCCCACTGATTTTAATATCACCCGCGCTTTACAGCAGCGATTAAAAACAACAAAACCGCTAATACCCGTCACGGGTATGGATTACACTTCATACTCGCCGAGAATTTGGCCCAGGGCACCCAGGTATCCAGCTGTTCGACGGGCACCCTTAGACGAGTACTCGGCTGCTAAACGCATACCAGGGTACCCGCCCAAAAGGTATTACGTACGAGTGAATACTCGTATCTAGGACCGGGGCCTGAGTCGTCGGGCAACAGCTCTGTCATAACTATCTTCTGTAGACTCAGCTGTACAGCGCAGAACAGCCTTAATAACTACTGTATACCGCTGTGGGATCGACTTCAACTCCTACAAAAAATAGTTAGATCGACTTCAGAAACAAAACAAGTCGTTGAGCCTGGACATCAAACTGAAGTTTCTTAACACCGGGAGCCCACTGTACCTCAGATACGATATCATCTCGTGACAGTTGTTTCGTTAGGAATGGCAGTCGCTACTACGTTTACAGTCTATGCCACAGGTTTGCTCCAAAAATTAAACTATGAAGCATGTGCGATCTATTTTCACCTTGCGACACCCCTGGGATTTCAAGTGACCAAAATCCCGAAGGGGAACCTTGTAAGCTGTACAGAATCCGCCTCTCTATTTCCGTACTTGAGGGGTGATTGCGGCATCAGTACGTAAACAAATATTACGCCCTGGCAATCAACGATAATACTACTCTGTCCGCCGTTGGAAATCTCATTTAGAGAGTCATGTGGTTTAGTCTTCATGTCCCTGACTTTACTTAATAAGGTGGTACGTAGCGGCTGGCAGCAGGGTTTGTCCGGAGTAGCGCTGGTACGGTAGTGGTCCTTTAGTGACACTGTACGAGGATCATGGCTTAAACCCGACGCAATGACTACACATCAGTTCTGGAGGAGCGTGGGTAAGATAAGCCGCCTATATATACAAGGGTCTTCACGGGTGGAGCCAACTTTCGTGGGTGGTGGGCAAGGCTGCCCCCCCCACGCCCAGCCAGCTACTGTAGTTTCCCGTTGCACAAAGAACCGACGCTGCTCGGGGTATGCGTTTTTCACAGGCATGCCGCCGCGGACGTGGTTTTCATGTTTCACACCCCCTGCCCAATCCGGCACGTGATAGTTTGATGTTGGGAATACTGGCCCAGCCGAGTCCGGGTCATCAGGTTCTGATTGATCCGTTGGATGCCGCTTGATCACGGGCCGGGTTTGGCAAACCCGTGCTACAACGCGCTGGATAACGACATAAATATCACGAGTTAAAGGGTGCGAACAGTTGGGTTGGGGGTATAATATGCGTCCCAGTTCAACATTTCGTGGCTATAATGTGTCATTTATATCGAAACCCATATCCAATTTCAGGAGTACGATGCAACTGGACAAGCCACGCGGGAAGCCATTACCATACGCGGACGTTGAACGGAGCAGCTGAAGCACACCTGCCGACGTCTCCCAGCACGGCGTGCGCCGTTCGCCGTGCCTCGTCACATATCAAGGGCGCCGCACGCCCGGCTGTTTCTTAAACTGCGCCTCCGATGCCATACACAAGCATCGACGAACTGGCCATTATAACAGTATCGCTGAACATATAAATATCCCCATCGCGATTCATGGCCCGTGCATGAGATATGACAGCTATACAGGAAGCAAGCGCAGAACGCTAGCCTATGAAAGACTTGCAGTCAAAGGCATCGAGGTGATCACTCGACTAATATCTCAGAATTCGAGGCCTACCTCGCGTAGGTATGTCAGCGTGAGCACGCGACGTGTAGTGCGCACTATACCATGGCACCCGAAGAGTGAAAGTGAGACGTACGTCACGAATTCTCCTGAGGTATGCTTGGCATTTGTCTGTGAACGAAATATTAATATATATATTAAATATTTTGGCATTAGTTTATGGTGGCGTATTCCATCGTTTGTATGCTTGGAGCAAACGCCGGGTGCTCGCTCCGCTCCGCAGCAGACAATGGGAGCCTCGTACACGATACCCCTCCCGTTACACTCCGCCCCGCACTGATGAAATATACTACCAAGCCATATGCAGCTCATACATTACGCGCGCCGACAAGCTGCTGACAATACGTTGCACGGACAGCCCTCTTTCTGGCGCAGACGGAGTCAGCGGACCCTCCAACACATTTATCAGTAAAACCAATAGGATACATACACAACTACAGCAGCATCCGCCAAGGATTTCCGACAGTTCGAAGCAACCGCATTGTTGCAAAGTGGGGGACGCTGACGCTGGCCACGCCTTCACTCGGAAATGAGCCCTCGCCCCCAAGGGTAGGACCCTCAAACGTTCAGGGGCCATCCCTTTGGATGCAGGCTTGGAGACAATGCGAGGTGCTCGCTCCGCTCCGCATCAAGTGATGGACATATCGTGCGCAAAGCCCCTTCCACAGAACACCGTTCTATACTGATACATAATACGCTGCCAACAAATATATGTTGCCCTGATGAACCGAATTCCCCGCCGAAACGCTGCTGACGATGCGTTCCGCGGACAGCCCTCGTGCTGGCTCAGACGGAGTCATCAAAACAAACACGTATACCACTAAACCCCATAATATAAGTATACGAAGTACGACTACAGCAGTATCCGCCAATGATTCAGACCACTTTGCAGTGACTATGTCGTCGAAATAATCAAATTGGAAGACTCCGATGCTGCCTACGCCCCCGCCTCGCAGGCTCTTTCGCACCCAGGGTATGACCCAAAACACAGACATACATGTCACATATCTACAGCAGTAGACTACCTGCCCAGCTCAACGTATTGATACTTCACGTCCAATCATAGACGAAGTATGTAACAATGACGCCAAACTCGGAGGTGCCAATTACTTCTGCCGATGGTACTGGTCGCCGATTGCACTTTATCTACCACAGTCGATAGCAACCACAAACTACATCATGCACAGGTCATACAGTTAGTGTACTGCTGTAGTGTTGCCTCCAGGGGAGTTCCGACAGTTAGTGACGCAGTCTAGCATGTTGGTCGCAGTCGGTCGGGTCAGTATCCTTGCTCTTGTAGACGCTGATGCTGCCGGTGCCTCCGCACGCCGTGGAAGTGTCTCCAGAGCACGGGGTGTTGCATACACCCTTCTTCTTCTTCTTAACAGGCTCGGCACTACCGCAGTGGCATTCTGGGAATGGGGTTGCGGTGTAGCGAAGAAATAGCAGAAGCAGTTGTTTGAGTCAACTATAAACAGAGATGACATACGGAGTGGTTTGAGTTGAATTAGCCCAAATTATGTCAGCCACGAATGCCGCTAGCAGTGTCTACTCGAATGTCACATATTTCGTATCATACTGACCGCCATAAACAGTGGAAAAGGGGGCCATAGTATGATTGTCAGTGGAAGTCCTAGGGCTGGCGATAGCTTCTACAATGTGTCCCGACTGATTAAGGGCCTTAAGAAAGGCCTGAAACAGTCAGGCGTTTCCGTCGGAAATATTGGGGGGTTTTAACATTGTTGTCTGAACTAGCCGGTCTCAGGTACTACAAGGCATTTATGTAAAACCATTCGCTTCGCAACTGTTCGAATATTAGACTGCGTAGAGGCAACATCGAGTCGTTTTAAACGATAAAAGCTCACCCCATACTGTAACTAAGTAATTACTAGGCAACTGCAAACTACGCGTGTTGTTCGCCCAATACCCCAAATATCCACACCGTGTTTACACATAGATCCTGAAATATTGAACATGTATTCCTTGAGCACCTGCCGAGGCCTCGACGAACGGTGTTGATTGTTTGTTTTTCGTCGAGAAGTTGGCGTTTCTTAAGACCCACAAATCCAACTCCAAAAACACAACCAAACATCCGGCGAAGCCACAAACACACGCTGCCTGTTTCCGGGTGGACAGGGATTCATAAAACAACATTTCAAAACCTATCTCCCCACAAAAGGCGTGAACTTCCCACTCTGACAAAAATTGGAGAATTCACTTTTAACCAACTTGCACACTGTATATGGGACAGCGTCAACCAGCCACTTCATTGAGAGAGCCTCAACCAACCGGAGAGCCTGCATCGGTGCCTCGAATGCAACACACCTATTTTTTGCCAATGAACTGTTGCCAGTGAATTGTGTGGACAAGAGTTTGCCCCACGCTCCCTTTAGACTATAGACAGCCGTGCACAGATTTATATCGGCCAGTACTGTGTACCAAAACATGCAGCGTGTATTCGCGTCGAATTTCGAACAACATCGAATAGTACAGTAGTCCGATACAAGTGTCTCTCATGATATAAGATATGTGGCTCACGGAAAAATAACGATTGGCTAATAACCCCACCTGAGCCGTTAGCCGTTGCGAAGTACTTAAAGCCCAGGCAGAAGCAGGAGTCGGCGCACGCCTGAGTAACAGATGCGTGGTCAAGAGAGGCAGCGGGATCACTCATTATTGATGCGCTTGTCGCTGGATGCATTGGTATTATACTTTAGGAGTGGTTCAGCGCTCACGCACGTCGCGACGGAGCAGCAAGTGGTGTCACACTGATTGGTAGTCCTAGGCCACATTATGTTCTCACTTGCGTCGTCATCTTCCCCCAAGTGGTTACGGGGCCATTTAGAGGCGAATTCTTGTCGTTGGGCACGTAACAGCCAAGGTGCTCGGCACCCGTTGCCTCTCCGACGTCGAGGTTGCCGCCAGTCGGGGGGGTGGGGGGCTTGGTCCGTTTCGGAGTAGGCGCCGGGGTTGGGGCCGGGGTAGGAGCCGCGCAGAAGTCGTTGCCAATGACCATACCGGTCAGAAGGGACAGGTCGGGAGTGTTTCCCTGGTCATCGACATAGTCCGCGGATACGATGATGCTTCCACCGGGGGCTTCGTTACAAGCGTCCAGCATAACTGCGAAATCCGCGGGAGTGGACTCAAGGTTAGCCACGGAGAAGGTAACCGTATTCTTCGAGATGGATCCGGAAGAGACGGAGTCGACCGGAACGCTGAACTCGATCGTGAGCGTGGCTCCTGTTGATTCGCACGGGATGACGATGCCTCCGCCTGACGAGAGGATTCTTTGCAACGCCGCTGAATTTCATACAGCACGGGCGTTTTACAGGCGTGGAGGGAGGGGAAATGAATTGGTCGTGTGCCCATGGTATTGTTTGCGATCATGATGCAATGCTACTGCAGTGCATCACCACCATGCGGAATTGATGCCGTACGGTTCCTTTTGCATGTGAACAAAACACTAAACCCGCGTACGTTATGTCGATATGCACTAAACGAAAACAAGCCAAGTGCACAGTACCGGTAGCTATACTAGAAATGCAGTAGCGTGATGATCCGCTTGCAGGCATGCTACGGGCCTGGTCTCATACGCGATATCCCTGCAGCATCAAAGCATGACTACTCATCCACTACTAAGACGACTGTACGAGTGTAGAACGAGGGCGTGTACTGCGTTCACGCCGCCATCAGCAACATTTCGTCGAGCCGACTATGCTTTGAGGCGTTCTTACTTGCGTTCGCAGACAGCTTCTACACGCGTCGAGGGCTCGGGGGCGGCAATTTCCGAGTGAATTAAGTGTTACATTGGGTTAAAGTCGTTTTCTGAAGCTTGCACCGAGTGCAGCGATGACATGTCGTAAGCTGCGGTAGAAAGCCCACGAAGTCGTGGCTCACGCTCGCGACAAGCGTAGCAAGTACATACAGTAGTAACGTTGGGGCGTCCTAGCCCCACAAGCATCGTGGCCGAAAGGTCGATTCAGGTGCGCATATCAAACGTCTAAAATGGCTACGTACGTTCAGTAAAGTCACGATTTGCCATAAACGATACACCAAGGGCATGTGTACACGTGCACCAAAGTATAGGAAGATGCATACCAGGTCTCATTTAAACAGTACCATATACCAGGTGCGTACAAGAATTTCAATTCTACCACACAAATTATTGAAGAGGCCTGAACTATGCACAGCATCAGGGAGTGGACTAACTGTAGCAATTCCGTCCAATTGCTCTATTCTCTCTATTAAGTTCATCGAAGCGGATAATTCACCGGGTTTCAATGACGACACGGGTACTGTAGTTTTATTTGTTGGTCTCAGCTTACCGTTGAGCTTGTCGAAATCTGAGACTGTGAAGACGTTGTCAGCGTCGCCCCCGATCGCGAGAAGTTCGGCGGCGTTGGTTCCACTGCCTGCATCACGTGATACAATGGGTGCATTTCAGGCGTCCATAGGTTAGAAAATCGTGGAGTGCGGCTGCCAGCTCCATCTCTTGATGCCGTGTACGCTCGCAAAGCTAATGGGCAAACAATAGCAAAGCTGTCTTCACTGACGCATGCTTCGTACGGCAGGGGTATAGTAGTTCATAACCTTTCTACTGCCCCTCCTCTCTCCATGATGTCTATTCAAGTACAGCAACGAAAAAACGACAACACCTAAAGAAAAACAAGCATCTGACAACCAAGGTGTGTATTACGTATATAAGAGTACTAATGTTTGTCAATCGTTGGTTATTGTCGAACATAGTTGTCTGCGTACGAACCCATTCAGTCAGAAACGTCTTTAGCCGATAATGTCTACCCATATCATTGCACGGTTCCACTTGTTCTTTGACCGTTTTGCAAGACGCTGATACGTGTTTGAGGCGTGCGGTGTGGTTGAAAGAGAGTTGGACTTGCCGGGTCTTTGAGTGCAGAGTGTAAAGACATCACCCCATAGTACGCACGGCAGACGGCAACGATCGTGATAATTCGGGACACAAAACATGCCGACAGCTACAGTACGTCCATGGCATGCCGACCCACCTACTCCCACAGCAAGCACGATGATTCCAGCAGCTCTGGCTGCGTCTGCTGCGCGTTTGGTGGCGGCGGTGCTGCTGCTCTTGCCGTCGGTGATCACGATCATGAACGACGCGCTTGCAGGGTTCACGGCCAGGAGCCGGGTACCTTCATTAATGCCGATGGACGTGACCGTACCTCTCCTAGCCTGCCTGTCGGCATCGACGAAGGCGTTAAATTCTTTTTCGGAGCCGAACGTACCGGAGGAGGTCAACGTACTTGAGTACTGCACGTACGATGCCATACCCCCATTGTCGAACAAGTTTCTGGCGGCAAAGGCGGCGACAGTGTCCTTAGCGAAGTCCTGCTCCAGCGAAAACTCAGATGAGCTGACGCTGCCTGACCCATCAAGAACGAGGGCGAGGTTCACCTTCCGGGGCAGAAGCAAACGCACGGATTTCAATTAGTACTTCTATTTCGGGGGACCATAGTAAACGGGACGTACTGCACACACAGAAACCTACATGCATATCCATATGTTTACTAACAATATTTAGTTATATCACTACTTCTACAGTACGTACACTACTATTAGTATTCACATTAACACATACACTTTGTACATGGTATTAGCAACTCGGACACCAATGTTTATCCCCCCATAACCGCGCCCTTGCTGTTGCGGCAATAGCCACTCTTTATCGTGAACGTTTCCCACTGTGTCAAACTTCGGCGAGGGCATAACCTACACGTACGTGTGCAATATGCAGGGAACACAGCGCGTGAGGAAGGTAATGCATGTACCTGATACAATATACGTCGTTACCTTGATGTCTCCTACAATAATCCCACTTGTGTTGTGGCATCGAGGGTTAGCGAAATATACTACCTGAAATTGGTATATCGCCTTCGAATCCCCACGTATGTGCTCCAAAGGTGTTATAGGCATGCCGTGGCATTCCTAAAGCCCGCTGGTTTAGAAACAAATACATGAATCAATTAAGCATGCGTTTATTTTCCTACCAAAACGCAAAGCTATTGTCGACCTCTTGGAAGGCCTGTGGTTGGACGGGACTAAATTTCCGCCCCCGGCGCCAGCCGTTGGCCCTGCGTTAGCTCTAGGCCCTAGAGTAAAACGACACGAGTATGCACCCGTCTTCCACTGTTCATTGGCGTGAGTATGACGCCAAACACTAGATGGCCGAGGAGGTATTGCAGGCGGCATTCAATCGTGCCGGATGCACTTTCGAGCGTTCAGCTTTAACCCGATGTTACGCGAAAACGTTGTTCCGGTTGAACAGGTATCTGGCCATGGAGCGCGTGACGGAAGTTTCTTGTAAATAACTGGTACTGGTCAATCCAAAGGGTACACCCAGGCACTCACCGTGTTGGCCGCGATCGTCGTTTCTCCTTCAAGAGTGAACGTCAAGGTAGCATCGTCGCACGGACACGACGAGAGCTGCGTGGAGTTGAGCTGGACGCAAGATGATTGACCCATCACACTGGTCACGGTGAGCATGCTCAGCATACCCACCAGCTTAATCTTGGACATCGCCATTGCAATCCACGGCACAAGTCCTGTTTGTTATGGAAGAAAAACGGGCATGTTTATGCGATTGTTGATTTGCAGTTTGTTAAGTGTGTGTTTGTGCCAGCTTTGCTAACATGGGCAGAAATTCAACTGGCATTGTTTTGCGCATCATCGGTATACTATTCCGACTGCATACACATACGACACACGACGGTTTCATTTGATACCTGTGGAGTCTCGTGAATATATACGATGTGCCAAAACAACTACGTGTGCACCGTCCGTGTTCTGATTATTTCGTAACGATTGAGTCCTTCAATTTCCCAGATTGCTATGGCCCTCAGGTAAAAATAGACGGCGACGAAATCAGTGAGTCTGCTTGTCCGCAGCAAGGACGCCTGAGACAGAACCAGGGAATACCAATGGCAGAACCGGCTCTCAACTCATTTTATTTATATACTGTAAACGGCTGTTGTCCATCAACAGACCGCGGCAATCGCTACTGCTTACAGTTTTGACCTACAAGCTATTGAACTATACTATTGCCTATAAACATCTTCTGGGGAGGTCTTTAATGGAGCTCCAGCGCTCTACTTTCAAAGTAACTTCGACGCTCTACACACAGCAGTGAGGTTTACGATAAATACACATGGTGTACGTCACCGGGTACTTATCGAGGGCAGAATGTTAGGGCTCTCGCACAACACACGACATCTTTCAATACTGCCTTCGGGCTTACCTGGGGAAGAAGTTATGAGAGACTGGCCAGGAGTGGAAGAGAAGGGGACAGGAAAGTGAGAGAGTAGGGGCGGGGTGTGTATATGAGTCCGGTCAGCGCGTCGACGGACAAACAATGTAACAGGCTGTCCCCTGATAAATAAAACCTAAGGTCAACTAACTGCAGTAAGAGTCGGGCGTTGGGGGGTATAGGCGTACCGTGTACCGACGGAGGGATCGACGGACGGGACAAGTCCACAACCGTCCTCTCACGTTCATGGCCGGTCCAAACATTGTTGACATTAATAATCGTATACAGCTGTCGAGACCTCAGCAGATTCATTCTATCAAAAAGCTGCTGCGCACTACATTTCATTTGATTATAAGTTGTACTTTTGTGAATCGCAGCCCCATTCATCGCACTCAATCGTACGACTTCATCGAAATCGGAATCGAAGAAACAAAGTTGCGAATAAGGTTAAGAATAATTCATCACATACCTTGCCGGCTATGGTCGACTCTATCCCCTCGTTCGATCTCACTTGAAAGTGACCAGACTTGGTTCATGTAAGGACCTCGGTTTGGAAATAATGCTACAGTAAATCGATCTAACCAGTGGACTGCGTTAAGGATACTTAGTTTGGGTCAGCGACTGGCTACCCGTTTGGCTGGTGCTACTGGTGTCGAGGGGCTACCAATTGGTTCACTGCATCGTTTAAGCCCTTGGGGCGAGTGGCTCTGTGCCTCACTCAAACGTTGGACTCGAAAACCAAATGTTGGTTCAGCGAAGCAAATAGTCTAACGGAGGGGCATATCGCGAACTCTGAATGAACAAGTAGGGCCGCAGACTGCAATTGCATAGGGTATGTTGTTACCCGACCTATTAGACCTAAACGTGACCCTCCCTACCGTATCCTTGGTATTTAATCAGTAGTTCGCCATGCATTGTTGCTGTTGTGTTCTCGCTCTTACTACCCAACTTCATACAGTAAACGGCTGCCCTTTACGCAGCAAGCACGGTTTTGGGCCAGGCAACGTCATAGAGGTTTGCCAATGATACGTGGAGATACGTAATATCAGGTATCCTACTGTACTTACTACCAGGTTTTTCATAAACAACTACAAAATAAACAATATTCGGCAGACAGTTTCTTCGGCAATTTGTAGTCCATTAATCGCAAACGGGGAAAGGGCCTGCTGTGGTCGTTTTCGTATTGCGTGCGGCCTACCGCAAACCACGGGTTGCTGTTTATTATGTACTCTGCAGCTGTATGCGCCCGTGAAAAGGGTTTTCCTAATGCTTGTGAGTTTTGTTTTGTTCTATACCAGGTGTAGTTTGTTACCACTATTGCAGCTGCCTCTGTTGGCTTTACTGCTTATAACCTGCCCATATAATGCACTTCTTACTGCTATATTTACTGCAGCATTATGCAGGTCGTGTAACAGTACACGACGGCAGCTGAGTGGGTGTTTTGTTTTGTTTCGGAACTGCAAAAGATATACTATGATTCTTCAGTACGAGTACTATTAATAGTGTATTGGAGCAGAAGCCGGTTTTGGGAGGATTGTTTTTATTCCTTGCTGCCGCTATACCGACATATGATACCCAGATGCATGCAGTGGCCGGACTGGAAAACCGAGTGCTCTTCGCGGTTCGAGACCTCTTGTCGACGCGAGGTGGACCTTTTCGTTTGTTTCTTCACCCACCGGGCCCGCCTGTCTCGACGGCACCTGGGGGGTGGGCTGCCCGTCGCCTGCGCGAGGGTTGATGCGATTGGCCTCGGCGCAGAAGTAAAATTCGTCAAAACGGTGGCGTCATGCCCGTTTATTAATCTCGTTTCAAAATTCGAAACGTTCAAATCTGTTGCCCTGAGTGGCGAAACAAGCACCTGCGGGCTCGCCTTTTTCTACGCGCGCAACGCGGAATGCCTCTGAGATCCAGAGGGGAAGCATTGGCTCGCCTCGGCCCGTTTATAGTAGTGTCGGAGAAGTTCCAAGCATGCTATATACGAGGAGATTATTAAGAGAGATGGCAATGCGTTTTGTCTCAACGAGTACGGAACACCATGCGAGAGAGTTCATGTGTTTTATGATGGTTTTCATGTAATGATTTATCTTTTTAGTAGTGTTCCACTATTTTCGTACTTATTGTACCAGTGTGTGCGACCTAATAAGTAACGAACTACAATACAACCTGCTGCTGCCGTCTACTGTATGGGCAGTTTGTACACCAGTATTTGCACGTAGTAGTGCAGTAGTTCAGAAGTAGCATCACGGCGGTGGTAGTCGGCGTACTGCGACAACTGCAGCGCTTAGTAGTGTATAGAGCCGTAGTACCCGTGTTCCACAGTACTACGTGATATTACATGCGATAGAAGCTAACTTTGTTTCCGTATGGGCAACAGGAAAAAGTAAAGAGCAGCACAACATGTAGTAAGATTGTATAGAGCCACTACTGCTGTACATACATACTACATACACTGTACACCTGTCACCGCAGGCATCGCTGCCGCTAAATCGACCTATCAAACAACACAATTCACGAAAAAGAGATTTTTGTATTGAACTTGTCGTAAAAACAGGTAGACACATACTACGTCGTTAGCTGTGAGTTCAAAACATTGTATATCGTCTAGTATTGGCATCCCGCCGTAGAAAGCAGCAGAGCACTCCTGTACCAGCAGTTTCCGCTCTTACGTGCCAACTCCTTTGCAGCACTGTCGTTTTTATGTGTCGGTCGTCGACCTGTATATACTGTAGTACTACTACTGCTGTAGTTGCTCTTTACAGGTATACGCGGAGCATCGGCGGGCATCAGTCCACCGCCGTGGAGTTTCTGTTGCAAATCGTCACAATCGAAATAGTACGGTTTCGTTTCAAGTCATGTGTGTACATAATTGTTTCCTTGGACATTTGAATTCGTGGCTATCATATCTCTTTAGTAGAGGACGAGTCGCCGTCGAATAATGCGGCGTGCGTTATAATGTCCCATCGACAGTCGGGCAGGATGTATTTCTGTCATTCATCTGCCTGTTCTGCCGCCATGTCAGATGCGACAACGTGCGTGAGTTGCTATTCTTCACAATCGTACGCTAGTTAAGGACCCTTGCACCATGATATATATATGCACATGTATGTAGGATACAGTATGTAGCTCGTTTATTTCCGATCTGAAATATAAAATAGATGTATTCCGTTACCTGCCTGTTTGTGGAAGTGGGCCTACACTACTCTACTAATAAATAGAGCAGGTATTACTGCTGTACCCCTATTTACTACGTGTGCAAGTGCAGTCGTCAGTAGACCTTCAGATTAGATGGCATCGACCCGGGTTGAATGTAGGGTAGAACCGGTATATAAGAACTATAAGCCTGGTAGCTGGTCTTTCCTATCTGATACAGTAGTACGTTTTATGAGCGTCAGTCATTACGGTAGAATAGTCCCGATACTGCTTGTGGGTATAACCGTTGAGCAAGAAAACATCCCTGTGAAATATACTTTGTATTTCCATCCCATCTAGGATATGATACTGCTGTGTACCTCGGAGGTGTGAACTACAGCGCAGGCAGCAAATGTCGTTATATAATAACGGAATTCGTTAATGTGTCTCATACAAACTGAGGCCCTACTTTTATTGATACAGACATACACGTATGCCCAACTTCGCCAGCTCCCTCCCTGTTGCAGCTCCAATCCGGGGTCACATAGACGATACTTTTTCCTCCTCCCCTCTACGGCACGTGGTTGTTTTTTACCGTTGCACTTGCTTCCCCCATGGACTCGAGTCAAAAAGGGCGTGCAGGCGGTGCAAAGCAATATTTTGTGTTGGCAGAAGAAAACACGTAAGTATCCCTTGGGTGCATTAAAACTCACCATCTCAGCCTTTTAGTAGTTTCGATGATTAAGCACTAGCAATGTACTAGGCAATCGAGGGCACTGGTGATCATATAGAAAAGGACACGGCATCTACTGTAAACGCTTGATTCATCGGTCAATCGTGTATTTCTACTGATGCACGAAACTGCAAGACGTAGTTGGATACCTGGTGCATAATACTTACTGTAGTTGCTAGAATCAGTTCTTGTATTGAAAGTTGAATCACATTTCGGTTATTGAACAAGCGGTTAAAAGTAGGAACAATTTGCAACATCAACACAAACGTTTCAAGGGTATGGTATTAACAGGTAACTGCAGGGCTCATTGGTGCATGAGGTTATATATAACTCTTACTTAGTGCGCGAGATCGAAGTCTCATATCATACGACACACAGCTTGCAGATATGAGTTTCGGCGAAATCCTGTACCCGACAGCTGACATTTTGTTTCAAAATTGACTTCGTATATGGTTGGGCTCAGTACGTCCACCGTCTCCTTTAACATGACACCAATCTAAAACAATATGTTTCCCCGACAAAAGACTGTTTGGCATTGGCATTAACGAACTTTACGGTTTCACAACTGCAAATGAACACATCCATGTGTCCAGCGCCAGACGCGTGCCACCACAGATATTTAACTTGTTGTCCCCACCTTTTCTGGCTGAGCGAGCCCCTCCCCAGCATCGTTTTATGTTTCCATAGGGTTCGTCATACACAAGCAGTAGGCCGTGGGGCCGTTCATTTGATTGACCGTTCCTTTTTTTCTCAGCGCTTGGCTTTTGAATACAGGTTTTAGAGCTCTGCAGCGAGGTCCTTCACAAACAAATGGATGCAACCCATCCATAGCACGCTTCCTTATCTCTCAACTCCCCATTCTTTTTCCCAATGATGGGGATCCTTGACCTAAAAGCGGTCGGAATTTCAATCCTGCCTTGCAATATGTTCCGTTGGATACTTGGGCCATGGGATAGTTGATCGGGTGTCGCTTTTTTTTCTCCAGAGCCAGTGTTTGGGCGGGGGTGTAGAACTGCTCAAGTAAGGAGCCTCAGAAAAAACGCGGTGCACGCCTCCACCGTAGCATGTCTCGTAGGTGCAATACTCTCTCGATATTCCGAGTTCCAAGTCCCCATTCTTGATGAACAAAATAGTTTTTTAAAAGTCAGTTGTGAGATTGATGATTTCGTCGTAACTCGTTCTTGCACGCTTTGTGTCATATTTCGATCGCGCGTACTACAAGCTTTCTATGGCCTGGATCATGCAAAACATCGTGTGCGTCGCAGGCGGAAACTAATTACTGTCTTGAACTGTTTCCAAGTTACTTGTTTCGCTCACTCATACTCCCCATACGAATATATCCCATACTGAACGGAAGGAAATAAAAAAAACTCTAGAACTCAGTGTGGTGAGTGTCTATATATACAAATAACTATTCAGGTTTAAACAACACGGTGGTTGCATGTATTCAGCTTCACAACAAGTAAAACATGTGTTGAGTGTGAACGATATTTGGGTGACATCCAGGGTTGTGGGTTGTGCGTGTTGAAGTTTTAGGGGCGGGCTGGGGACGAAACACCCTTGATTAAGGTCTGAATTTCTATTATGTCATGTTGATAGGCCAGTTCTTCAACAGGCACACATCATAGTTTTAAAAGAAATGGTGTCCTCAGTGCCGGAAGTACAACAGGTTTCGTCGGCTCCCTGGCGATCTAGTCGGAAAAACGAGAGCGAGGAGGGTTAAAGAATATCCCTCCCTCTGAAACAGTTTCGATAGTGCTGACAATTTCTGAGCAGGATAGTGTTAGGGCGGGTATCGCGAATCTGTCGACATAATATCCGGGTTCACTGACGCCGTCGAGTTGCAGCTTCCCTTGAAGGCAAGCGAACGGGCATTAAAGTGAACTAACGCCTCTCTCTTGCATTGTGTCCAACCTTGCACCAAGAGCCGAAACGTTTGCGTATGGGGAGTGTAAGGTTAGGGTTTCACGAGCCTGCCATTTGATGTCTCACTTCAGTCTTCTTGCCGTCGCGAGACGGCTGTACCAAAATTCCATTTCCTTGCGTATTTAACGTTTATGGAAATACTTATTTTGCGCTCTCAGGAGATTATAGTTTATCTCCCATCATCCTTGTTTAGTGAGGTTTTACTCCCGCTGAAACGACCATGCCCAGTCTATTGGCGATATTATAGTATCTTCGGGAAGGTTGAGGAATTGTTTCGTCGAGGCATATTCTGATTCGACTTTGCATCTGTGGACTCGTGTTTTAGTGTCGTTTTTGGATGTTTCAGATCGATCCAGACATCCAGTTGTTTCTACACTTTGGTTTCAGCTAGAAAGGCACAAACGCGCTGTTATTGGTGATTCATACACAACTGGTGGGTTACGTAGTTTTAATACGGGTCCTCATTTCCGGTTTCTTCGTGTGACAGGCCGTAGTTAAATATATGTTGTTTATAACATTGGTGTTCGATATCGCAGCGAATACGGCTGCGATGTTCAAGGGTACTTCTACAAATTACCTGCGATGATAAACTACTATTTGCAACCTGTGTGTGATTCTTCTATTCCGCGTAATAGTGGGTACATATACCGTTTAGTAAGGGTGGTATGGTGCAGAATTGGTCCCCTTATAGTGCCGGTATATGCCAGTCAGCAATACCGGTAAATTTAATAGCGGCAACCGGTGCGATATTACAGGCATTATAGCGGGACCACTGCCGGACGTAGGAAGGCATATTACAATGCAAAAACAGGAGTGGCCTACGCTTTTGATTGCCTTGTATGTTTAAAATTTATTACATGAAGTTATATACTTATCGAAATTCCTTGTTCATTTGCACGCCGATCGACCGCGTCGCCTACGCGGCAAGACTTTGGAAAAACAGTGCCCCTACTTGGGGCTGCGAGTATCATCGTGTGTACCACAGGTAGGGATGCGTTAAACTATTATGTACATCAGCAGTGTGTGCATGAATTGAGTATGGAAGACAATTATCCTATTTTCGGTAAGGCACGTACCGAAGTATACCGGGGGTATTTCCTCGGTATATACCGGTACCTGACACTCCGGTAAGTTCGGTATTTGTTTATGTCGGTACCCGACACTTCGGAATGCTCGGTAACTTTTCGATACCGGTACCCGATACTGCGGTAAGTTCCGAATATTTTCGTCCCGGTACCCGAGACTTCGGTAAGCTCAGTAAACCTACCCAACCACACCCCGGGTACCAGTATACCCTCGACCCCAATACCGGGGGTACCAGTGTTCGTTCGGTATGGCCTGGATGCCGGTATCCGACAAATCGACGTAAAGTTCGGTACAATTTCAATACCGGTACCCGACACTTCAGTAAGATCGGTAAGCGTACCCAAGTATACCCCGAGTACCGGTATAACCTCGACCACAATACCGGTGGTGTTCCATGCGGTCTTGGTGCCGGGGCATCGGGTATGTACCTGATATGCAATACGGACACACATATATCAAGAGAATGTTCAGTAGGGTATACCGGTACCGGGGGTATATTTATTGAGCGTACCGAACTTACCAAAGTGTCCGGTGCCGGTTTTGAAAAAGTACCGAACTTGCCGCAATGTTCGTTACCGGTATTGAAAAAATACCGAACTTACCGAAGTGTCGGGTACCGGTATTGCAAACGTACCGAACTTACCAAAGTGCTCGGTAGGGTATCAAACACACTACCCAGAAAATGCCGGTGCCCCCGGTAGTGTGGTCAAAGGTATACCGGTACCCGGGGTATATTTAGGTGAGCGTACCGAACTTACCGAGGTGTCGGTTACCGGAATTGGAACAATGCAGAACTCAATAAAGTGTGGGATACCGGTGTTGAAATAGAACTGAACTTACAGAAGTGTCGGGTACCGTTATTGGAAAAATACAGAACTTACCGAAGTGCCAGGTACCGGTATTGGAAACATATCAAACTTAACGAAGTGTCGGGTACCTGTATTTGAAAAAACAAAATTCTGATGTGTCAGGTACCAGTACATCCCGAAGAATTACCCCCGGTATACTTCGGTACGTAGCCTACACTACCGGCCCTCTCGTAAGAAGGTGGTCCACAACAAATTCAAGCCTAAACATTACGGGGGAAATAAGAAAGTCGACAGCTACTATACTGAAGTTAGTGTGGGACACAACACCCCTTTCTCAAATAAGAAAGTCAGCCTAAGCCCGATTTCTGGTTTTATATGAGCGGGCGGGTACTGTACCGAACATAACCTGAAGGAATGTACTCGCAGCAACAGCAAACAGATGACGGCAACGGTAGAGAAAATATAATGCTGACGCCACCATCCCAACCACATACCAAGCGGTAGCACGTTTAGCTGCAGCACCAGGCCCAGCACGAACGAGAACATAACACAGAACCCACCCAAAGAAAACGTACCCCCCCCTTGCCCCAAACTACCGGCGGCAAGGATGCCTGCGCCTCCACCCCCCCTGCCTGCCGGCGGCCACAACGGCCGAAATCCAGCTGGTGCGTGCCGTCGTGCTTGATGGTGCGCCTCTCTTGACCTTGCATTTCGCGTAAAGGCGGTGGACGTGTGGCAGTGGCGGAGGGCACATGGCATGCGCGAGCAAGTACACGCAACAAAAGCGCGGGTGGCACGGCAATACGAGCACACGAACACACGCAGGCAGCGTGCACGAAAGCACGAAGGTAGACAACCAAACCAAAACGAGCACGAGGATAAGAGAGAGAGGGAGAGAGGGGGAGAGAGGGAGAGATACACAGAGCGAGAGAGCGAGTGAGAGAGAGAGAGAGAGAGAGATATCCTGTCCCCTTCATGAATTCGCCTTCCTCTTTCCGTCCACGAATATGTCTCTCTATCCCCGCCAAAGCAAAAGAAAAACACGCCCTTAACAATTAAAGCTCGCCCTTCTTCCTATCCAAAGAGACAGTCAGAGAGCGAAAGAAAGAGAGGTACCGCGTCCTTCTCAACGTCACCTTCCCCTCTCCATCCAAGAATATACCTCTCTATCCCCGCCAAATCAAAGTATAAAGCGGTATACAAAACGCCCCTCATAGACAAAGCCCGCCCTTCCTCCTGACGAATCTGATGTCATCAGCTGCCCGATCGTGAGAGAGAAAACGGGAGAGACACGAAGAGAGCGGGGGGGGAGGGACAGAGAGAGATAGCGAGAGAGAAGCGTTGAGAAGGAGGGGGGACGAGGAAAATATATATGAAAAGAGGGAAAGAGAAAGAGGGGAAGCGAAGCATCGCCCACCTCGCCCCTAATCTCCCCGAAAAGACATCCCCCGATTTAGCGGTCACACCCTAAATATTATCATCTCTGATGGAGTCATCTCTTCCCAATCGTGGTCGGAAAAGCGGATGCGCCAGTACGGCGAGTAGAAGTCATACACCTTCCCAGGTCGGACTGTGCCCCCCACGCCGCTTCCGAGCGGCTTCTCGACTCTCTTACCTATCGGAAACCTTCTCAACGCCTCGCTCCTACTCAGCGCGGGCCGCTTCTTCGCCCCCCCGTCCAGGACCGGGGTCAGCTTCGTTCGCTGCTCGGGTCGTGCAAGTTTTACCGCGCGTAGAACGTGCCCAACTGCAGGGGAGTGAAGTCGGACGACTCTGTTTCTGAGACCCAATGTGATGCCACGCCATTTAGGTGCCTGCCGCAATACTCCCGCCTCACGAACGCCGTAGCGCTAACAACCCGCCTCCTATCCAGGAGCGTCAACAACGGCGCTGCTGTGGTCGAGGGTTCTCCAAGCCCTAGGTCGGCGCCCCATGCCAACTACGCGTACCCGTCCTCCATGGGGTGCCAAAGGGCAGACGGCCTCGTGTAAAACGGCTTTAAGGATGCGGCGGAGACCGTCCTGGAGCGTACGGCGAGGCCTTTCATCTCGATGACGACACTCAGGCCCTCGAATACCACTTCCACCTCCTTCCACGGACCTGTCCACTTCTCATGGACCATCCTCGGCCGCCTCCAATGCCGGTGAAGGGAGCTGTCGCTCTCCCGCGTGAGGACGAGGTCGCCCTTTGCGACGCAGGTGCCTGCCGACCGTCTATGAATCTTTACGTTATGGTGCTGTCTCTCTTTCTCTCTACCCTCGCGCATCCTCTCAAGCACCTCGCGGAGTTCCCTTAGGTTATGCCGTCGCCCCCCTATGAAGTTCTCGAGGCCTCTCGTGGCCTCTGTGTCATCCATCTGGGGCACCAACATGTCGAGGGACATGCACGGGCTGTGGCAGAACAAGATACGGAAGGAAATAATGGCGGAGGGCAGAGACAGGCCTGGCTTGGTGCGTTTGATCCGACACGCTAGAGCTACCTACCCGTCCCATCTGGTGGGCCACGCCTTGCACAGCTCGGATAACACGTCCAATACCCACGCCTCTACTCGGTCGACACTGCTTTGACCTCTCGAGTGGTCAGCTGGGCCGTAGTCCATCTTGACCATCCGCCAATAACACAGGTGCTCTATCATCGTAGCCGTGGACTCGCTCCCGCATCAGCACGAATTAATGAGGGTACCCCGAACGTCAGACACGGGTCAAAAGCCAAGCGAGCGACGCCGTGCACTTCCTTCGAGGGTAAAGGGTACGCGAACAGAACCCGAGAAGCCATATCCACCAACACTAAGTGCTCATTGCCTTCTTCGGATGTATTCGACATCCTCTGCAAATCTACATCTAACACTTCCCACGGCTCGAGATATTTGACCGGCAGCATAGCTATGCGCTGGCTCCGCGATCGTTTCCAACGCCAGCATCCGCAAGACAGGACAAAATTCCGCGCGTCTCTACACATACTTGGCCCGTGGAAATGGTTGCGCAGCAGGGCGAATGTCCTACCCACCACTGGGTGTCCGTCCTGAAAAGAGACCAGCTACCAACAAACCTAGAACGGCAAGGACCGAAGTGTGTCTTACTAGGATTCCCCCCTGCTCCAGCTCGTGCCATAATAACTCCTGATCGTCGAGAAGGTACCTGGTGCCTCTCGTTTACTCAGCTGCCGTTGCCCCCCCCCGCTCCCCCTCGCCCCCCAGTGTCTCCCTGGTCTTGCCGAGGAGCGCTTCCCCTTTATGTAGCCTGACCAGGCCCCGCACGTCCCTCAGCGCGGCGATGGCCCGCTCTACCGTCACCCGTTCGGACGCCCGTTCACTGTGCGGTAACCCCTCCTCTTTCGTTGAAAGGGTTTTCCCGCCGCCGCCCGATGCTGGCACCCGCCTCGAGGTCGCCGTACTTGACGGCAGGCTCGTTGAGCCCGGCTGGGGTAGAGACGCGCGTGGCCTAGGCTCCTATCGGCCGGCGTGGTAGGGAATCGGCCACAACCTCACCGACGGCGTAAGCAATCGCGCCGCGCGTCTCACCGCCACAGGCACCCCTGCACCCAACGCGGCGAACCTGTCGTGGAACTAGAGTGTCAACATTGGCTCATGCCTCGCGCCATCCTCATCGGGCGTGTAGGGTGCAGTGGCGTGCTGGAAAAACTGTGAAACGCTATCGACCGTGGCCCCAAGCAGCGAGGGCGCAGCGGACGGACGTGACTTCAGCTGGCGTGACCCCGGCAAGCGAGGGTTAGCTAAGCTCGTTCCGACACCGAGTCTCCTCTCGCGCCTGCCCGCCGGGCCAGCCACTCCCTCCTTCAACGGTTCAAGGCCCTTCAGTGCGATTCCGTCTTAAGCCCGGCCCTTGCGGCCCTACGTAGTCACCTCGCTCGCCGGAGGTCCCATCATCGGGAAAAGGTCGTCAATGGGGTCCTGGGCGGGGCCTGGCAGGAGCAGGCGTGACAGTGCGTCGGGGAGCTGGTGAGAAGAGCTAGCCGTTCAACGAATGGCCATGTCGAACTCGTCCAGGCGCAGCAACCAGCGGTATAGCTTTGGGTCTAGGTCGCGGCTATGGAACAACCAAGTGAGCGCCGAACAGTCCGTGACTAGCGTGAACGATCTGTTTGCCAGGTACGGCCTAAAGTGGGCCACTGTCCACAGTACCGCCATACATTCCATCTCCGCGACCCCCCGTCGAATTTCCGTCGCCGACCATCGGTGGCTTGCATACGCGATGACTCTCTCGACCCCCTCGGGTTCCTGCGTCAGGGCCGCGCCGCCTCCCGTGGCACTCGCATCTGTATGCAGCACAAACAACTTGTCCCACATAGGGAACGCTAGGAACGGGAATGAGGTTAGAGCCGACGTAAGGGACAGGAAAGCGTGCTGGTGCTGCTCTGTCCACTGGATGAGGGATCACCGTGATCGTTTAGAGGCAAATACTGGGTTTCGCAGTTTGTCTGTGAGCGATGCCGTTAGTATGATGTAACGTTCGACGTACTGCCTCCGGTAACCTGTCATTCCGGGAAACGAGCGCAACTTTTCCACCGTGGAGGTCGGGGTGAGTTCTGCTACCGCTGCAAGAGTAGACTCGGCTAGTCGCACGCCCTGCCGGTCCACTACTATGCCCACCAACTCTAGCCTCGCGACACACAACCGAGACTACGCAAAGTTCGCAGAGACTCCCCCCTCCTGCAGGCGGGAGAGCACCGCTGTTAAGAGGGTAAGGTGACTATCGAAGTCTGCGCTGTTGATGATAATTTCATCGAGGTAGTTATCTACCCCCTTCCCCTTCAAGTTCTTCAATAGGTCCCCAGCCATGCTCGCAAACGCCGGTGGCAATACCTTCAAGCCAAAGCCACACCGCATATACTCCCACAGCTACCTGAACGCGTCCCCGAACGCCGGTTTATGGCGGTCCGCTTCCACGATCGGGACCTGGAAAACCCCCGACGCCAAATCAATAGAAGTGAGCCAACGATTGCCGCTCAGTCGCTGCAAACTCTCCTGTATGTTGCCCAAACCACCACTGTTGGTCCTCGTGCAACCGTTAAGCCCGCGATAAACTTGGTACAACCGCAAGGTACCATCCTGTTTACGGGCCGTCACGCATGTAGCGGCCCACGCGGAGCTAGAAGTGGGAAAAATTACCTATTCGCTAGCTTCCTGACTTCTGATTGAACGGCATCAGCTTCTTCTGGAGAAGAGCGCTGTTGATTCGCTGCGATCGGTACGCACACTGCATCGATCAGGGGAATTCGCAACTATCTCACCTTGCACGCTCAGGCCCTTTTCGGGTCCTGCGGGAACAGTCCCGCCACGTTCAGCGGCCGCAGCACGTCCGTCAGCCTGTTCTTCTAAGCGCACGCTGAGTTGATCGAGGTTCGCGTTAGAGAGCTCCACCCCACGCGCCGGGGCTTAGCTGGTATCGGCGTCTGAAACAGGCGGGGGTTCGTTGGTGGGCTCCGGCACAGGGTTAGCAGGGGGCAGGGGCGGGTGTACGAACATCTCGCGGAAACGATCATCATCTCTTACGTTCAGCGCTATCACCTTTGCTATCGAGTGCCCCCTCCTCACTATCGCGGCCGCCCTGCCCGTGTTAACCACCTTGCAGTGTAATGGGGTCCTGGTTCCCACCACTGTACGCCCCGCGCAATGCCCACGACCGCCTCGCTGTCGGTATCATACTTCGCAAGCGGCTGGATCAGGACCAGTGGTCGCTCTCTGGGCTGAGGCCCGTGCACGTACCCCTCGACTATGACTCCTATAAAGACCGCTGCTTCTACGGCCTGCTGCAATCGGAGTCCCCACTGCAACGCACCGTCGTCTTCTCACACTGCCTGGCGCACGGAGCACACGGGCAGCGACGAGACTGGCAAGGGGGAGGGGGGGAAAGACAGTGGGTTATCAGCACCAGGTTTCATTTCCCAGTAGCTGTCCCACAATTGCTTTGTCGCTACGCTGAGCTGTTGAAACGGCACCCAAGGTGCCCTCGGTGACGGCTGGAACCCCTTAACCTCTCCGAGCGAGATGACGTTGTTTTTTTCCCTGAAATAGCTGGTTCACAGGATGAAGGCATACGGCAAGCCCCTCACGACCCTGACCAACATATCCCGGGCCCTATCCTCCTGCGGCAGTACTATGGGCAATCCGTCGACCAAATGATCTCCATGCCAGTGACCTTGCTTCCCACCGGGTCTGCGACCTGCAGGAAGCCACTGACCCGACGGCTGCGCTTCCGCTGCCCCGCGATGCCCTGTTAAGACTGGACGCTTCTCCAGAAGACCAGCGACACGTAGTTATCTCACCCAGCACCTGTGTCGATGCCAACCCTCACTGGGATACGTCCCGCTACTCTCCCGGGGTCCCACAGCCTTCCTTGGACCCACAACGTTATTCCTCGTCGCCGATAACCTCTCTTCACCCCCGTACCCGACGACCCCTACCGGCAGCCCCGCATCGGGCTGTTTCGCGGGTGTAGGTGGCGGCGAGTCAGGCCCCCACCCCTTGTTCCCCGGGGATGCAAGTCACTCCGGGGCGTGTTTTCAGCCGCAGGGCCCGTCCACTCCCTGGTCTATAACCGCCTCAATGTTCTCATTAAAGTACGCGATCAACACGTGGGCCTGCTCGTCGGACCACGCATACAGCCTGCGCTTGGAGCGCGAAACCTCCTGGCCTCCTTCTCGCGCCACCCTCTTCCTAGACGCCTGACCCTTGAAGTATCTGGCCGGCATCAGTGCTGAGCCTTGGTCGAACACACAATCCTGGAGTGGGCAAGCGCCTTCGAGGATGAATGAGAAGCAAATCGTGTGCTTCGCCAAGAATGTAGCCCTTTCCTGGAGCGGGTCGTCTGCCCGCGGTAACCCCGGCAGCGTTGCCGGTCTTGCGCCTTCGCCCGTATTGACACCCTGAGTTAAGCTGCGTGGTGCCCCCGGTACGACCAGAAATCTCGTTGCTGAAGCCCGCTGCGCAAAAGGTACTCCATGGCGTCCCGTCATTGAGACCGCCTGATTGGTGAACACCGCGACGGCGGGGTAGGAGTTGCCGGCTCCTACCTCTCGCTGCGGCACAACGCCGTCTCATCGGCTATCATGCGGGCCATAGAAGGCTCCAGCGAGCGGCCCCTGGTCTGGCTTCCCCCCGCCATCCCCATCGTCGCCCATCGACGTCAACGTCTCGCCTCCTGATCCCATTCCCGGTGCCTTCCCAAGCATTGCGGCGATGTTGGCGCACGCCTGGCGAAACATCCGTCGCGCACTCGCCATCGCCTCGCTCTCTATGAACGAGAACCGGGAGGACGGCCCCCCGTTTCCCTGGTGCGAGACGCGGACCGGTTGCCCATACACCGTCTACCGAGTGGACATGAGGTCGACCATGCCAGCGAAACATCCCTCGGTCTTTACCCCTATCTGCGTCATGATGGGACTCGTCGGAGTGACGTAACTCACCAGCATCGGGCGGATCTAGACCGCGATGCGCCAGATGCGCTCGTGCACCACGCCCTGCAGACCGGTTTGGTCGATCGCACTTGGCAGGTACAGTTGTACCAAGCGCTCCAGGAGGTCGCCTAGCTGCTCTTCATTTAGGTGCCTCCAGACGTACGTTGCCACCGAAATGCGAGGGCGGACCGGGTCAGTGAGATACGATCGATGTACCTGAATCAATCAGCGTGAGGCCGCCTTCCACGCCCCCGTCTCTCACACCTTGATGCTGTTGAGGGCCACCGCCGCGGCCTCCCGATCCCCCGACTGCAATATCCCCTCGTGCACCAACGTCCTCAACCACTCCGTGGTCGAGACCTCCTGCAAATGGACCCGGGCGAACGAACCGTCAATCGCCGGTACCTAGACAATCTCCGTCGACGTCAACGCATCGTGGGTGCACAGGTGGTCCCCTATGAACTCCTGCAGTAATTCCCTCCGTCCTTCTTGAAGTGGATAGGCCTGATTGCCGTAGTGATGTCCTGCGGCCTCCTCAAACCTCGGGCCTCCCCGGCTCTCACCGGTGCATTGGCCGCCACCTGTGCCACACGGGCCACCGGCGCCACGGGCGGTGCCGGTATACCCGCCGCCGACAGGAATTGCTGGAGCGCAGGCGGTAGTAATGTCTGCTGTCCTGGTCCTACCTGCACCGCGAGTGTTCCGCAAATGGGCGGCGGTGGCGGCCCCGGGACAGGACCCTGCTGCGGTCCGTAGGCGGGCGGCGCCGGTCCCAGCGGCAGAGACGGCTGCCCCGGTCCCACGTGAGGCCCCTGCTGAACAGCTTGCTGTGTCCCGACACTGAGGCCCGGGTGGAGGGCCGGCGGCACCAGCCCCGGAGGCAATAGAGGCTGCCACTGACCCCCCATCGCTGTTGCGTTCGCAGGACGAAAGTCAACAAGATCAAAACCCAAAACATGACACGCGGTGGGAAGACGAAGAGAAAGGTGGCACAGTCAGAAGAATCAACATCGATCGCCTGACACGCCTTTGAGCTGAGGATAATCTACTGATGCGCCGGGGACAGGACTATTGGCACGACTCGATTACAGAAACACCTCTCATACGCTTGTCGAAAAACTACCCAGGCGGTCAAAATATGCTTCAAACCTCACATATACTGCTGTACGCTAAGCATTTCGGTACCGAGAAAGTTACAACGCTGATAACCATGCTTGGACGGGTGGGAATCGATATGTGCTACCGAAGAGCTGTATCCCTCACCTGTCCTTGTACGCCTGCTGCATGTATGCACGCATCTACACGCAGGCTGTGACCATAACGCGGTGCCTCTAAACCCACAACCCTCGAGATCGGTTGCCCTTGCGCGCCCAGCACGTGGCTGTTGCTCGTGCTGCCAGCGCCTTATACCAGCATCGTGTTTATCATACTCGGTACGACAAACGTAAGGGCGCGCCGTAAAATCCTCTCCATATCTCTTACTTGCCATGTCCATAGGTCGCATCAACAGGTCGTAATTAGCTGCTGGAAGCCTTTGCCGTACGAACGCAGCTCACTGCACGCGATATCAGACATGATTTCGTGGGGCGAAGCGTACAAGTACGAGCACCCTCACCGATAACCCCCAACTCTTGGTCTGTTAATTGTGCTCACCTACCAGGGACGGGGGGTAATTTAATGAATTTAATTTTGTGGTGCACACAAACTCCAGCGATGACAACAACAGGAACGCATACAAGTACTGCTGCTGTCGTCGCGGCCGGGTGACAAACATCCACTGCTGCTACTCGCTGCTGCCTATAGCAGCTGTATATCAATCATCGGTGGCAACCAAAAAGAAGATGACAACAGCGCAACCCGAACAGCAGAGAGAAACAGCAGTGCGTGGTGCGTGGTGATATAGGCAACCGACGACGCGGCAGGCACGTACGTACTGCGATCCTCTCCAGCTGTGGGAATTGTACCGCTACTGCTGTTGCACCACCACGGCAACGAGAGTAAGTCGTGGTGTCGAAAATAAAATAAATAACCGCGACCACGAAAATTGATTATATTTGTTGACTAGCTGAGTACTGTTGATCAGTTTTTTCCGCCGTGATCGGTGACCAGTTGTTGATCGTGATCACTGCTGCAACTTCAATCGAGACGAAAATTGATTATCGATTATTTGAGTTATCGCACCCTTACAGACATGAAGGTTTATATTATTTATAATCTTGGTCTAATTCATACCCATGATCTGCGCCTACTGTTGTGTAGTGATTAATCATGATTATTTATGTTACATACCGTCCCTACTACTACTAATACCCACGAGGCCAACATCCGTACGTACATACCTCAAATAAAATCATTACGGTTATTATGCTTGCTTGATTCGGTTACCATAGACGCTACTAACCCCCACCAGGTGTACCTACAGGAACGGAGCAGATAGGTCTAAACGTGTACATTACAACCGCGTTGTTCGGCGGCGGCCGTGCCCTAGCCGTCTCGCACTACGGGTAGTGTAAAACATACGTGTCATGCGAGCCGACGTGCAACGACACGCCGCCGGCATGGAACGCCATACGACATGCACGCGGGCAAGAGTGGCAAGAGGGAGAAAATGGGCATCGGGGTCGAGCGGTTGTGCTTGGGGTCGGATACACCATCAACACAAAAATGGTATCCCTTATCTCGTCTACCCCTCACCTTCTCATTCACCAGCCCCCCCTCTTTGCACCTCTGCTGCCTTTGGGGTCCAACTGGACACCCTATGGGCACTCAGACGTCCTGCATAATGGAAGTCTTCAAACTCCCAGCTGTTATTGATTTGTTTTGTTATCTTGTAGGTGCTGGTAGTCGTATTCTACGGTATGTACCTGGCGGTACCGTCATCGGCGTATTTGTCCTGCCGCCGTATGATTTCATTTTATAATGAAGCCGTTCAGTAGGTATAGTGACGAGCCGGTACTGCCATTCGTGTCTTTGTCCTGCTGCTGTATTGTTTCCTTGTGTAATGAGGAGCCGCGTTTAGTGTTTACGAGGTATGTCGTTTGTGTTGACCCCATGGCGCTTGTTGTATTTAGTACCTGTCTCCCGATATTTATGGTTTATCGTGACACGTAGGGGCGAAACATCCAAGCGTCGTTTGAGGAATGCAACAAATCACCACATCCTTGTCTCGGCTTGCGAGGCCCGTGTGGCGCAGGGTGGGCGCTAATGCGCTAGAAAGAGACGCGACCGCGCGGCACTTTGTCGTGTATATCCACGACACAGAGCTCTCGTTGGACGCCTGAGGGGCATGTGCAGGGCTCCCCTGCGCATACCAGACTTGGAATCTGGGCCCTGCCTAGTATAGTGGTGTTACACCACATTGTGTCTGTGGAAACCCCATTTCAATTCTGAGATTGGACACCATGTCAGAGTAACGTTTCGTGTGTACATCAGTTCATAGGAGGTAATCATAATGCATGCATGTATATCACTCATGATGGGAGTTTTGCTCGGGACTCTCGTCATAGCCGCATCAAAACACATCGATTGAATTATTCCAGAGCCTTCCTACCCAGCCTTCCTTGCTGGGTAAGTACACAACACGTTCACTCTCATTCCAAATCCATGCACTGACTCACCGTTGTACTACGCAGCCTGCGATCCTTGCTGGTGAGCCCTCGTGTAGCACAGTCCTAACTGGTAGTCTCGTTGCGTAGTACAGCGCTGAAGGTTGCAGTACAACCTATAGGGACCCAGAAAAGAGTTTGTAAGCTCACGCAGCCCACACCTCATCCTTACGGGGAGGCGTTTCATATCCGGGTTAACTTTACATTGTCCCTTTCGATCATCACGCCCAGTCCTTCTCTGGAAACCCCCGAACCCATAAAAATCCGTCGTAACATATGTTTCTATAGGGACAGTTGTTGCTGTCTCCTATGCTAAAGGTATACAGCAACCAGGCCGCTCTAGGTTTGTTGTATCTTCTCGCGGGGCGTGTACCTCTGTTCAGATATCCCTGTTTGCGTGCCTCTAGATTTGAATTCGGTTTATGTTTTTCATGACAGGATTGTACCCTGTGGAAGCGTGGTTATTGTGTCAACCTGTGCGGTGAGACCACGGTTCCACGAGGTTTATATATTATGCTGTCAGGGCATGCTCGTGCAGAAGTATAATGGGCGGGTCTGTGTCTATAGGAATCGTTGTGGTCGTCTCCTATGCCAGAGCGAGACGGAAACCTGGGGCCGCTAGCCTTCTGTATTTCTGCAGGACGTGTACCTCATGGAGAGGTGAAGACTTATGGAGACTGTTGGTGTTGTCCCCAATGATGAAGAGAGGCAGCAATGAGGTCCCTCTTCGTCTCTGCCTCTAGGGAGTGCAATTCTGAGCTGACTGACAGGTTCCAAGCCATATCACCCGCACACATAAGTGCAGGACAATGACGCTCACCAAACCCATATGCCGGTGCATCGGACTACACGCGCGGGGTATGACATGTATTAACGCCCCATGTCTCGCTGTGTTTGACCCATCATTGTGTACTGTCCCATGTTCAGCTGTGCGTGTCCATCATTGTTTATGCGTTCATTTGTTTATGGGAAAGATAGCTGCAGGCCTGTGATTGGTGGAGATTTAGTTATTGTCTTGACCTTTGAAGCGAGACATATCGACGCCCCGCAGCGTGTGTGCCGTTCATGGAGGTATGTGGGTACACGCCCATACTATCTTGGTGTATGTCCAATGGGACCTTTGTTACCGTCTGCTATGCGGGGGATACTACAACCAGGTTCCTCTAGGAATGTGTGTTCCCGCTGATTGTACCGATGTTTTACTTTTACATCGGTGCTATATTGGTTATTTGCAGAGTTTATTATATATATCAACAACTACAAAAGTTTAGTGTGTGCCTCAAGCGGGGATACTCCCTCTGTCATTACTATTTTATTTTATTTTCTCATACACCACCTTCCCTTCCCTTTCATTTTGATCTTGTCGCCGGGGGGGCTGCCGCGTTTGTCGATAGCCTGTCACGGCACGAAGGCACCGGCAATCGATTGAGCGGTTCAAATACGCACCAACTCGGTATCCCTCGAGAGAACGCAACACACCTACTCCCATATCTGCATTAAGTTCGCAACAGGTTGAGTGGCGCGGGGGAGGGGGGGGGCTTCTTATTGTTTGGCTTGCATCTGTCATTATACCGTAAACCATACACCCCTTTCGACACTGAAGACCGTCTTACTCCTGACCGAGACACGTGCATCGTTTGCGTGCTCGCGACGCTTTCCCGTATGTTACATATCGACGTTTGACTTACCTTATAGCCTTCTGGCTACGCCATAATAGATAATCACCTATAAATAAAAATAACATTGTGAGTCCCGCATACTTCGTACCTTGGACTTTCCTACCTTATGTATGCATATGGTCTACGCAACTACGGTATTGTCTAAACATTTCCTGTACTTCGCTTGTTACGGGCGCCGGATGCAGGTGACACGACGGGATATATGGTCTCGACGACAACGACGAAACATTGTCACTCGACGAAATGGGCAGCAAACTGCCAGCTAATCCTTAATTCATGGTAGCTGATATGATATGCACCTTGCACGAGCATGCAGGAGTAGGAGCTACGTTACCCTTGGTACGCGATCAACGGTTTCATCGTGCGAGTACCAGAGATCCAATAGACCAAGCAGCAGACGCGTCGCAACGTTATTTGAACGCTCTCTAGAACCATGGGGTAGACTACAGATGGATATTTTTATCCTGGACATACTTCTCTTTCCCGGTAACAAGTGTGACCCACTATAACTAATAGTAGCAGATCAAGCCCCCAAACTCCCCGTTCGGTACTCCTCTGTAAACCAAGCAGGCAACAGGCGTGACGCGAGTTCGTACCGAATTGTGCCTGACCTTTGGGTCGGTTACACATTTTGGAAGGGACTTAGTGACGTAGGTTTGCTGGTAGAGACACGAACGAATCAGTGCCTGGCCCCGTTCACTACCCACATGGTCCAGGTCCCGTTAAACGGTTAGGGGTTACGTTACAAGGGGCGTCGGCGGGGCTATGTCGGCTGTGGCTCGAGAGGTGGAAAAAATACGTATCTCCGGAAATCTGGAGGAAACGTCTTTGGTCCGACGGCAGACGTGAAGTCATGCCACCTCCAGATTTATGATTCTGATAAACGTGGTTAGCCAACGACTATGCGCAGTGTGCTTACGACCCTGGCTACAAGTTTCGGATGTAAGCAGTGTATAACTCATCGTTCGACTCTCTCTGTAGCTGCCGCAGGACAACTTCTTGCACGGGAACCGGTAGCTGGCAGTGCGATGAAACATTGCGCGAGGGAGTAGAGTCCAGGTGGTTGCCTGAGGATGACATGCTACAGAGCTTCACGCCATTGCAGGGTGGCCGCCTTATCGCACATAGGCATATGTACAACCTCCAGCCTACGAACGACTCGACCGTGCCCCGTGCGCCTCCCACTCGCTCCGAAGCCTTGATCGTTTTACCCATAGGGTTCCGAATCTGGAAGAACTTTGATGGCATTCTTAGACTTCAGGGTCAAGTTTACAACTACAGTGACCGCACTGGCGAGTGCGTTTAAGCAACCAGAACTTCGAGGCCCTGAACTGGCGCGAGATGGAGCACCTGCAGAGCTGAAGCAGTGACGAGCATTGGACGACGAGTCGAATATCTTCTGCATACGTTCTTATCTTCAGCATTCGTTTGAAACATTGTGGTTCTGTTGTAACAGCCAGTCGGCATGGCCTTGAACAATCGGCTAGAGAGGTGGGGGGTGTTAGAGTTGTTGTGACAGTGGGGTGAGCTGCTTGGGCTGCGTGGAGGCGTACTCCTCTGTCTTTGGTGCTGTGCCAATTAAAGTGTTGACTTAGTCGCCTGCAGTTTGTTTTTGCATTATATTTGGAGGTCCGGTATGCCATGGCTACTGACGTTTGACCCTTTTAGCGAACACAGAAAGATGTCGGCTTAAGCCTAGACGCGGTAGAGGAACTATACGGCATCAAGTAGTGGTCAGGCCGTCAAATTCGTGGTGAAAAGGTAGGTGAGAGGGTTATTGTTGGGGATTTTGTTTCAGATGGCCCTCGCAGTTGAGTTTTGTTTGCCTATCTTCAAGGCCGTTATTTGTGTGTAGAGCTTCGCGGTTGATTTTCCTTGGTCATAGCTACATATTTCCTGTAGCACATTGCCCTCTTATTCGCATTGTACTAAGGCGAGTTCACAGATCAGTGATAGTTCGTTTGTTACTATGACAGAGAGGCGGTTTTAATGAAAGCAGGGGCGGTGCTAATTGCGGCCCCGCTCCGATTGGTGTGTGGCCACGATAGACACACCCACGACGTGTTATGGGTTTGTTCTGCTTCGCTCCGCAATCCAGTTCTACCACGTACTTCTGGTGGGGACCCTATAACCCTTCTGCAGAATACGTTTACTTCCTACATCACTACGTACATAGGTCCTGTACCACCTCATATATTTGATAATTCGTTTGGACGACCTATTGTATCTCGATTATGACAGATCCGCCATTGGGGCGGAGAGGCCTTTTGTATTATTTAGTATATGCGAATGATAAGAGGTGCTCAACCTGGTATGCGGTGGTATCCTTGTAATGCGTTAGAGGACCGGTGCATTAGGTGACCGAATATAGCTAGGAGACCGGTGCAATAGGGGACCGAGTCTGGAAGTTTGGCTCGGGGACCGGTGCATTAGGGGACCGGATCTGGAATTTTGGCCCCTAGCCGAAACTGCCAGAATTCCAGATCTCCTGCCGTACGCGATGGGAATATTCATCGATTTCTGAATTTGAACACCACCCGCGTAGTTCAGCGGTACTGCTGTAAATGTGCACCAGGAACAGCAGCAACGGTACAACTCCAGCGAACTCCTCACCTAACTATACTAACCATAGCTAGGCTGTACGACCGATTCTTCAAACGGCTTCAACTACACTTTAGTGTGGAAGGGACACACCTCGAGCGAGCGCGACGTAGATTACAACGCGCAATATAGGTTTACGGCATAGACTCCACTGTGTCGCCGTCTATCATTGTTGCGCTGTCAAGACGAACGAAGGTCGGTATCGACAGCAGCTACTCGTATGCATGTTTTGGTTACCTCCGTGGCCTCGGGGCCTGTCAGTATTAATAATCTATGTCAACATATGACGGCGACCTCCGTGCATGGTTTGGAATCTAGGGAGCTGTGCGTTGTGTGGTAATACGTTAATCGGTGTATTGTTGATAGGTTATATGTAAAGATGAGATCGTTTCATCTGCGCACGTGTACATGCATTTATCGATAAATCATTAGGCAACACCTTTACTGTGGTAGACCGATCAGACGTGAACTGGGATTAACTATACAGTACATCAAATGTAATCGCCAGAGATCTTCCTGACGAACGGCACGATGAGACAACAACAACAAGCGGTTGCATCATCATGAATGTCTTGTAGTCACAGTGCTATTTCGACCCGTTCAAACGGTTGAGCCTACAAAGTGCGGACTGAAACCGTCGCATGCTGACGGTAGACGTGCACCGTCCTTTTCCCTTGAATTCTTCTCGCGAGGAGCTGTATACTACTAGAAAGTCAAACGGATCTTGAGAAGGCATACAATTAGGAAGGTTGCAACACAATTAACCAAATTCAGACAAATCTGCGTTAAGGAGCCGCGTCATTATAAAAACGTTTCAGCGAAAATGTGCTACCCCTTGTTGCAGCGGTCTGTGCACCATGATGTTAATACTCTGATGCGTAAGCGACTGCCGTGGTCAGTGCTACGCGGAGGGTCCATCGTTATAACGGGGGTCAAACCGTACGAGGCTCCCCGCTTGAACGATGCAGGTTGAGGATGGGCTCCCGTCAAAGGAACGCCATCTCGTCAATGAAAAGCCGAATGCAGGCCAAACGCTGGTCTGCTGAAGCGGGCATCGATACCTGGTTTTTGTTAAAACCACCCCCAAGTGAAGCATCAAAGACAAACCCAAAATCTATTGTCCAGTGATATGTCCATCTGTCATGTGTCCACCTGCCTGTTGCCCGCTATGCGCTTGTATTACACTTAACCAACGCACTACGCGTCCAACATCGGACAGCCGGGGTATTCGGGAGCTCTGGGCGAGAGCTTAGGTGGAGCCTATCGAGAGGCAACTCTATATCTCCATCGAACTCAACCAGCAATGAAGTGAGACTGCTCTCGGGACTGGCTCGAGAGGCGGACGTTGCTGTAACATGGTGAACCCAGGGAGATGTGGATGGTAGAGAGTGGCAGCAGCGCAGTCCAGCATGCTAGGCTTGCGCTCAAGATCGAGAGGTCTTCAAGTGTTTTGGAATCTGATCGGGTATTTCTGGAGGACACATTTTCTGAATGTCGAATCCCTGGTGACACCAGAGTGATGGCAGAGATATAGAAGTGCAGCGCTTCAGGTACAGCACTGCAGGCAAGGCGAGTTCGCGTATACACTCCGGACGGCTGGTTTATATTCACTTACCCAACCCTAAGATGGTACCTGTCACCTGGTACAGTTTTGATGGACGCATACTGTCGTTATGAGGTCGCACCGTGAGTTAGAGTTCAGGTAACCTAATTTTAGGTTGCTCGCAGGTACTTGGTACTCAGTCGGTCGTATATCCCACGAGGACTGATGTTATGCTGTTAAAAATAAACGACAAAACAAATACGATGCTCCGCTTGCCTGTGCTGTGATAAAACTGCGAATCGAACCGGCTAAGCGAAGAGGTGATAAATACAAGCGCAGACTTTGTTTGGTGCCGTTCCGCTGGGAGAGCCAATAACGGGGTTGATAAACGGGGTTGATAAATGGATACCAGGTATAGACGACGATATAATACATATAAATAGGTAGCACTACTGCTGTTTTACTGTTTTGACCATGCACAACTTGGCTTCGCACCCAGCTGTACATACATGCACGAGTAAGGCAGACGACTACACTCGAGTCAGGACTTAATTCCAGGAAACATCAGACATGGATTGCAGTACGCAGGGAGGGCGAGCGCGTCGTTTTTACATGACGCTACACACTATAACTTATCAGGAAACACTCACGGCCGTTATCCACAAACACGGCACCCCAGACACGTGATACATCACAGCCACCACATATCACGACCGACAAGCGCAGACTTTGTTTGCTGCCATTTGTTTCCGAGGGCACGGCACGCGAGTAATATTTACCGTATATAACAGCATACGCTCCTGTACCAGAAAAGCACGACCCTATACGTACGAGTATGCGAACATTAAAACACAATAGAGAAAAAGTACGTGTAATAGGATACATACCAATTATGGCAACAACAAATTTGACAAGTAATTCAGTTATTTTGTTTTTACCGGATACTATACGTTTACTCGTACCCGTACGTAGTACGTACGAGTTCTGTGTATAACGACTGTACACGAACCCTGGTTTGGGGGGGGAGGGGGTTATCATGTTGTGCACGGCCTAGTCATATGACTGATAGACCCTCGCATCCCTACAATGGCGGGACGGAGCGCGTTGGGTTTTCACCAACCAGGCAGACATTGCTTTGCACCAAGCGCGAAACGCGTGGGTATTGGCGAGTCGCATGGAGGGTGAGTGCATCGCTGCTAAGAACGCGCCTCTGAGCGAACTTGCATATGGACGACAGCTTCAATGAGTTAATTTAATTTCTGGTGTGGCCACTTCGGAGACAGGCAATGGTTTTACTATGTAACTAGCTCGCGACGCCTTACATATTACACAGTGGTAACGACCATTCCCGCTTGTGCGGAGCAAAGGTTTCCACCCGCACAAATGATCTACTCGACCGCCAGCTTTGTGACGCGCCAAAAAAAATAACAAAAAAAAACGCACCCTGGTTGTTAGGCTCAGCAGAGGGGGGGCCGGGGAGGGTGGGGGGGGGGGGGGCAAAGTGCGTGTTTTACAGGTCGTTGCAACACGAGCGCCAAACCCTATTATACTCATATATTTACAGGGGGGGTGGGGGGGGGGGGGGGTATGGCGAGAGAGAGCGCGATCGCAGAAAAACAGAATATCGGTGTTCAAGGACGTACATACATTGCATCAAAGTATAATAATAGGAGTAGTGTGGTCAGCTTTCTTACATGAGGTAAAGGCGCAGAGGAGCAGTACACTACGAACTACTATTAATACTCTAAAATATCTGTACTATTATTATTAAACACCAATATTTTGGTAAGACAGAACACACGTGTTTTCCATTTACCTGAAAAACCACACGTATAGCCTCATACACCTCTTCATTATATATATTATAGAATTATCAGCAAAGATATGGTAAAGAGCACAACACGAAGATATACGCATGACTTTATCACGGTTCGTTTTATGTATGTGCAACAATATAGATATATAGTATTCTGTATCAAAAACAAATATGTAAGTGAACATAAAAACCAGAGTACGCACGATACAAATACCCCATACAGATATATAACGACGACAGGTGGCTTACGCTACTAATACTAGACCCACTCTATCACGTCAACTCGTCGGAACACTATAGTATACCTGATATGTTTATTTCAGACTGTTTAATTTGAATTTGTTTTTGTTTCTTTTCCTCCCCTCACAAATAGACGCACACTTCTGAATTCTACAGCCTCAGATTGTTTCCCCCTCATACGGGATGTACACCCTAAATGAGGGCATATACAATCCGAACCCCCGCGCGATCGAAGTATTACACTCAGCTAGCAAAGATGAGCTTCGACGAAATCCTCGAGCTCACAGCTGTTTTTTTTAATTTTTTTTTTAATATATGTCTACTCGTACCCGTATAATGACCTTACGCTTACGATCCCATTTTCGTGGGGTGGTCGGGCGTGATGCGGAAATAAAAAAAACGTACATGGCATCATGCAGAGGTGCAGAGCAGCAGTAAACTACTAATATCATAAAATATATCTACTATTAAACGCATCCGGCTGTCGCGGTGACTTATCGGCGGGGATGGCTTCTAGAGATACCACGTACGGAGCTGGTCGACCTAGCACGTATTATATATACTGGTATTACATATTACCAAAACGTGTCATGAGCATATTATAGGAAATTACTGGTAGACGCATGCGACGATAGAGGTGCACCATGTTTTTTCTGAGCTCCTCACTTAAGGAGCGTCATACCTCACCGAAAAAATGATTTCGGAGGAGAAGAAAAGTGCTGCCGGATGCGATATCATGACCGCAGTATGCCTCAAACAGCATTCGTCACAAAAATGAACGTCCGACGAATTTGGGTTAAGGAGCCCGATCGTTCAGAAAACGATTCAGCCAAAACGTGCTACCTGTACCGTAGCACGCGTCGGTAGTACGTAACACCAAAACGTGTCATGAGAAGATGATTGGAAATCACACCCGTAATGGGGTGGCCGATATCTGGTATCATATTACATGGTACTGGCTGTACATATATTACAGCTACCCTACTTTCCAAGCTAATGTTCTGTAGGGTACCTACAAAACCATACCCGGGGTATTTGCCCCGGGTATAACCCTACAAAGAACTTCTGTAAGTTCTGTACGACATTTATATACGCACCCGGACCTTTTGTGAGTTATGTACGACATATATACCCTACCCGGAACTTCTGTAAGCTCTGTACGCCCCGTGCCACAATACCCGGGGTGCGGGTACAACGATTTTTGACCCGCACGGAGCTTCTGTGAGTTCTGTACGCCTGTTTCACAATACCTGGAACTTCTGTGAGTTCTGTAACACTTTCATACCCCTCCCCGGAACTGCTGTGGGTTCTGTACGACATCCCGACCCGTACCCGGAACTTCTGTAAGTTCTGTACGCCCCGTGTCACGATACCCGGGGTAAGGGTATACCTTTGTTACAATACCTGGGGTGCCGGTACCTATTCGGGTTTAGATCGTTATTTACCCGTACGGTCTTATAGTACTAATAATACGTCCTCTGGCCTTGAGTTGCTCTTCTTGCTGATACTTGCATATTTCATCGCCCAAAGATAAGCATGATGTTGTAAGACTCAACTTGTGTAACAGGTGCGTATGGCGAAAACAAATATAGTACCCGTACGTATATATCACGTATTGCACGTATTTTATTGTATACAAGGTTCCCCTTCGGGATGTTGGTCACTTGAAATCCCGGGGGTGTCGCAAGGTGAAAATAGATCGCACATGCTTCATAGTTTAATTTTTGGAGCAAACCTGTGGCATAGACTGTAAACGTAGTAGCGACGGCCATTCCTAACGAAACAACTGTCACGAGAGGATATCGTATTTGAGGTACAGTGGGCTCCCGGTGTCAAGAAGCTTCAGTTTGGTGTCCAGGCTCAACGACTTGTTTTGTTTCTGAAGTCGATCTAACTATTTGTTTTAAAATTCAGAGTCAATCCCACAGCGGTATACAGTAGTTATCAAGGCTGTTCTGCGCTGTACAGCTGAGTCTACAGAAGATAGTTATGACAGAGCTGTTGCCCGACGAGTCTCGCCCCGGTCCTAGATAAGAGTATTCACTCGTACGTAATACCTTTTGGGCGGGCACCCTGGTACGCGTTTAGCAGCCGAGTACTTGTCTAAGGGTGCCCGTCGAACAGCTGGATACCAGGGTGCCCTGGGCCCAAATTCTCGGCGAGTATGAAGTTTTATCCATACCCGTAACGGGTATTAGCGGTTTTGTTGTTTTTAATCGCTGCTGTAAAGCGCGGGTGATATAAAAATCAGTGGGGGAGGTTTTGCTTGAATCGCATACATCAAACACACACGCATACACAATGAAAGGCAGAACACAGCAAAGCAGTACTCGTTGTTCGTAGCTGTCACAACTAGATCTGCTGGATCCCTCCTGCTACTCGTAGCTGTTTACTATGGGTCCGGCGCACGCATACAGGACACAACAACGGCCGCCACAAAGGCAACAATCTGAACGGCGGTTACTGCGTATTCTGCAGCTTCTCCTGCTGTACTGCTGTGCTGTTCGATAAACGGCACCTTGGCTGCTCTGTAGTTTGTAGTCAAGACTAGAGACATGTACCCGTAACGTACAGCAGTAGTGCTACTGTACCGAAATACTCGTATTCGTACGTATGTAGATCGGCCTTTCGTTCGTACTCGTAGATCTGTGTATGTGTACTTTACGTAGATTCCAAAATATTGGAACCAAATTACCAATTTACATAAAATGCGCCTGTAAATGTCCAAGCGTCTCCTACAACTGCTACTACTGCTGTACGCAGCCCAGACAGATCAGACGCATGAAACATGGTGTCAACTACTGCTGCACGACGATTGATGTCTGCCTCGTTCGATGTCGGTGTAATTCTTGTTTCTCGTGCCTGGTGCGTGCTTTGTGTGTTATCTTCATATGGCGGGTCAAAAACGAACTATCAAAGTTCATACGGATGAAAAAACAGTCGTACGACAGGTTGTTTAGAGTAGTTGCGAGGCGGTGTCAAGTGGGAACGTCTCCCCTGAGGTATTTGCCAGAATTCGGGACTTTGAAGGCCCAGATCACGCCCAACGGGCCTCGACCGGGACCCGCACTTGCGTCGTGGTGTACACGCGGCCCCCCTGCGTGCCCCGCAGCGGACAGCGCGAGAAAACACCCGCGGCCAAAGATGAAAAGTGAAAGTATTCCGGGAAAATGTCAATTTCGTACCGATACATATAGTACCTGGTACGCTCACGTTGTATGTATACATTACATTATACGTATCGTACTCGGTAGTACCAGCTACATGCCGTACATGTAATATATGTATTTTATTAATAGCATACGAAGTCTATATATATAGCTGGTTCTGGCGTTGTACCAGGCCCGGCAAATTCCGACGGCAATGATGGAGCCTGCATCTATCTATCAAGTAGTCGTACCGACGGCTCCCCTGCTTGCCCTCGGTTACCAAGACAACAATGCGGTTCGCAACCGTGTAGTGAACGAGCACGGATTACCTGGTGCTGGCTTGGTGTGTTGTGGTGAGGTTTGATACGTTTAGCTGCCGTTCTTGGCGAATCCACCAGCCCTTTTACTACAATTGTATGTACTAAAAATGTCCAGCAGGATGTGGATGTAACATGAATATTTTGCGAGTATGTGGTTATGGCGTAGTGAATGAGTGTATCACCACGTGTTGACAGGGAATCTTTACAGCCACACGTTCGAGATGTCTCCGACGTGGATACTTGTAGAGAATCGACGGAAGTGACAGAAATCGTATCACTGCTGGGTGAACCGTGACTAACAACGTTTCCTATGTCTGTTAACCGTGAGCAACAACATTTTCAATTTCGCTCACATGTTGCGGAAGGGCGACAATACTTACAGCGGCACGATGACGCTAGCAAAAGGTGCACCTGGTTATTCTTGCTGTTACCCCTCGCCGTCGCGATGGGGCTCAGAATATTTACAGTTTCATGTGTACCAAAAACGTTCAGCAGGTTGTGGATGTAACATGAATATTTACGAGTATATGGTTATGGCGTAGTGAATGAGCGTCTAACCACGCGTTGAGAGGAAATCTTCACAGCCTAACGTTCGAGATGTCTCGGCCGTGGATACTTGTAGAGAGACGGCCGTAGTGACATAATACGTATCACTGCTGGATGACCCATGACCAACAACGTTTGCTATGTTCATTCACACGTCGTGGTAAGGTGACGAAACTCACAGCGGTACGGTGCCGCTGGCAAACATCTGGGTAATCTCGCTGTTACTCCTGGCGGCAGCGATGAGGCACATCATATTTGTAGACTTTACTTAAAACGTCCAGCAGAGCTTAATGCAACAGTGTTGGTCACGAGTACATGATTATGGCGTTGTGAATGAGTGTCTCGCTGAGAGGGTATCTTCACAGCCAAATGTTTGATATTTCTCGAGCGTGACTACTTGTAGATAGTCGACTTCTGTGGCAGAAATCGCAAGACTAATGGGTGGACCGTGAGCAGCAATAATTGAAATTTTTCGTTTTCGTATACATGTCCCGGTAGGGCGACGATACTTACAGCGGTACCATGCCGCTAGCAATAGTGGTCGAAGGGGGCCTTTAAGGGAGTTTATGAGTACCCGACGTAGCGTGTAGATTTATTTATCACACCCTTACCTTCCTTTTCAGATTGTGCGGCAACACCAAAAGGTGAAACCTGTTGGGCGAACTGCGAATGCCTGTGTACGCAGCGAGGACATCAAGCTGTACATCCGACTGGTAATAATGTAACATTTTATGATACCAACACGCGTGCTCCAGCTGAGCTTTTACTTAACGAAGAATTTCTTGAAGAGGACCGATTTCCAAATCTCCTTGTGTGTTTGTTTTGCAACATCGGTATTGTATAGTTCCAGCTAGCCTAATTGCATTTGTACTCCTCGCTAACCCTGGAAGATCGCACCCTGTCTGTCCATTTTCCTAACGTTTCAACCTCGCAATGTGGGTTCACCTGGAACTCCTTTGTCAGTACCCCGCTCTCTCGCTAGAACCATCGATTATCTCGATGCGAACACGTGAGTCAGGAACCTCATATTCCCACAAAATTAAGGTGTACGGGGACTTTGATAAATATTTCCTGGGCGGCCCACCCTTAAGTCTTTATTGTCCGAAGCCATGGATACACTCGTTCATGTAGCGGTCAAACAGAAGACTAGGATATATTGCTATATTGAGGTGCGGGCGTGTGTTGTGTTTCATTTTATAAGTGTGAAACGTCGGACTCGACTTGACGTCTGGAACGAACGACGTTCCTTCCATAATTGGTATTCTAAACGTTTTCCGGAAGAGCGTGAAAATAGACTCTTTACTTGTCTTTTGATCTACACATCAGTAATCCACCACGGCGTGACGTCGCGCTGAAAGTTCTACATATCGTTTCGAAGAGACGAAGCCTCGAGAAGCATATGTTTTACAGGGATGGTTTGGAGAGCCGCTTAGCAGGCGACGCCCTCCTCAAGAAAAGGTCCCAAATGTGGATCCCCGCGACTGGTATCGCGTGCTTCACCAGCACGACCATTAGGAGAGTGGGCCAAGTACGCCACCACTAATTGTCAGTTACACCAGGTACTGATTGTTCAACAAGTTATATTGCTGTTGTTTTTGCATAATATAAAGGTGAGACCTTGTCAGTAGGTGCCCAACTGACGCCGTGTGTTACTCGACATCACAGAATGCACATATCGTACAGCATGCCCCCCCCCCCCCCTTCGTACTGCTACGATATAAATATATATGTACGGTCAAATCATATGCAGCCGTGGTGATACACATGCTAAATGCACCGACAAGCTGCCGACGAGGCTTGCCACAGATGGCCCTCGCCTTACGGCCAGCGGAACCGGGAAAACCTTATACACCTGTAATACATCTGTAATGTATTACAACCTCAAGGGCTACCTGAAGGTTGAGATATATCACAGTAACCGAGTCCCTGGCACTGTCGATCTGGGGGACACTTGTGCTGCCTACGCCCCCCCCCCCTCCTTATTGCACTCTTCGTCCCCAGTGCTTTTCCTTTGAAAAATTCGATGCGTGTCACATATATAGCTACAGCCGCAGCAAACCTGGTGGTACTTGCCGCCGATTGAACGTTCGCTACCACCGCCGACCCCAGACAGAAATAGTCTATACATACGTCATACAGTTAGGGAGCTGCTGGAGTGTTGACCTCAGCGGAATTCAGACGGATACTCGGGCCTTGCACCCGTATTCTCAGTAGCCCTTGTAGCTGTTGGACTTGTAAATGCTCATGCACCCGACGCCCCCGCACGCCCTGGAGCGGTCTCCAGCGCACTCGTAGTCGCACACGCCTCCCTCCTTGGTAGGCTTGGAGCTACCGCAGTGGCATTCTGGAAATGGGGTCAATTTTGAACGGAGGCATCGCAGCAGTGGTTTGTTTAGAGTCAACGTAGGAACGGAGTTGACAGACAAACACACGTGCAAACGTCGGACTTGAGATGTTTTAGTCTCAACCGACCGGGGAGCCTGCGTCGGTGGGTGGGATACGACGAGATGGCTTATTGCTGACGGATAGCGTGGAAACGGGTTGGCGCCGGAGCTTACCATAATTTTGATCGCGTCACCGCATGTCGAATCTGGCGAAGCAACGGGCCCACACTTCACTGTAGCCAGGCTGTCACCGGCGATTGCCGTGTATCAAAATGCGCAGGTCGCAGCGTATCGTCTTGTCGGCCATCGTATAATCGCACTACAAGTACAGCACGTACACGAATCAAGATACTCGTGCTATCGGATGTGTGGCGCACTGAGTAGAAGCGATCGACAAGCAGACCCACCTGAACCGTATGCCGTGGCGAAGTACTCCCAGCCCGAGGAATTGCAGCTATCGGCGCACATCTGAGGAAACGACGTGTGGGTAACGAGTGCATTTCAATCACATGTTGCTGCGCTTGCCGTTGGCTTCATTTTCATCCAATCAGGTGCTTGCTACGGTAGATGTGATGCACCATGTATTTTCTGAGGGTGGTCACTTGAGGAGCTCCATACCTCTATACCTGCAGTAGCCTGCACACTGATTTTGGAGGCAAATAAAGTGCGACCCGATGAAAAATACCACGGGCAAGTACAGTATTCACAATGAAACATTATGCAAAAGGAGAATGAAATCCCGACGATTTTGAGCTAAGAAACCCTGTCATCAAGAACTATTTCAGCCAAAAAGTGCTACTTCTATCGTAGCACGCGTCATCAGAAGTGCCCGAAATAATTGTATTGGTCCGATGCTCACGTGCATTGCGACGCAGCACCGGCGTCGCGCCGTCACGCTGGTTCAACGACACATACACAAACAGTACGTACGTGCGATCGAAGTATCACATTCCCAAGGGTGCACTGTATTCTCACCTGCGCCGTCATGTCGCTGGAACTGGTCATGGGGCCATTCATAGGTGTGTGGCGAGAGTCATCTACGTAGCAACCAAGGTACGAGGAGTGCTTGGCCTTTCCTTTCCTCAGGCGCTTGCCGCGCTTGGGGTGCTTTCTGTTCTTCTTGGTCGGGCTAGGAGTAGGCGCCGGGGTGGGAGTCGGGGTGGGAGCCGGCGTGGGTGCGGGACAGAAGTCGTTGCCTACGACCAAATCAGTGAGAAGGGAAAGGTCGGGATTGTTGCCCTGGTCGTCGGTGTAGTCCGCGGATACGACGACGCTGCCGCCGGGGACCTCGTCGCACACGTCCAGCATAACATCGAATTCCGTGGGGTTGGACTCAAGGTCAGCCGCAGAAAAGGTAACCGTGGTTCCCGAGATAGATCCGGAGGAGGTAGATTCGACCGGAACGCTGAACTCGATCGTTACCGTTGCACCGGTAGACGGGCACGGGATGACGATGCCCCCGCTTGACGAGAGGATGCTTTCCAAGGCCGCTGAGAAGCGTGCATGATGGAATTTGTGCAGACATGGAGAGGAGGGGAAGGGTTATGGCAATTTGACCATTCCGTAGCCTTCGATTTTTTTTTAAATGTAATTGCCTTGTCACGGTATGGAATTGACGGTTGATGGTTTTATTTAACGTATGACTACTGTAATGGTGTGTTATTATCCCCCTGAACTATGTACGAAATATATGACAGCAGTGCCGGCAGCTGTGCTTGAAAAGGAGAAGCGGTGTCAAGATGGAAAAATATTCAGCTCTGACCGATCGCCTGCGGAATAGCTTAGGGTTGATAAGTATGTGTCTAGCGACGCCGCAGCCCGGAAAGAGTCAAACTGTGGGGCGTACTAATCAGCGCAGAGTACACTCTTCGGCTGGCTCAACTCTCATGACCACAGTTGAATCAATATTTGCCACAACCGGTACAACAGTATAGTGACGTGTGTACAGGTACTGTACATGGTAAATAGGAGAATCTGTACTTCAAACACGCACGCACTGTATGTAACAAATACAACACTCATACAAAATTATCAACGGTACCACCTGTACGAGGGGAGCAACCTCACGGGTGGACACCAGCAGGAAGTGGAAATTTCATGAACTGAGTACAGTCAGTAGTATCCAATCTCCGACGAGTACATGCGCATAGCGTTTTCTTTTCTGCCGATACGGCTTATTTTCCTTGTTTGGCCCCGGGCTTACCGTTGAGCAGGTCGAATTCTGCGACCTCGAAGACGTTGGCATCGTCGCCTCCGATCGCGAGAAGTTCATCAGCGCCAGTTCCGCTGCCTGTAGAAGGAGACCAATGGATAGAATCCAGGCATCGAAGATAGTTTGTAAAACATGGGGTGTCGCGGTCAGAGTCAAGGAGATAACTACTGTAAAACTACACATCGGTCCTGTGCTTGCTCACCACGACGATCAATACTGAAAACGATGTGTTCGTTGCTTCGCCAGCTGTTGATCCCTATGTGTTGTGTGTTGTGTGTTTAGAAGGGGCTTGGGGTCACTCAATTGACAAGTGCAAGGTCGATCAACATCACCACACAGCAGTACGCACGGCCTGAAGAAAATGATCGCGACTACTGTAATGCGCACAAAGGTCATACATATCGACAGCTACAGCCATGTGACACCGAAAACCCACCTACTCCCACAGCAAACACGATTATGCCCTCTGCCCTGGCTGCGTCTGCTGCTGCTGTGGTGGCGGCGAGGCTGCTGCTTTGGCCGTCGGTGATCACGATCATGAACGACGCGCTTGCAGGATTAACGCCTAGGAGGCGGGTGCCTTCATTGATTCCGATGGACGTGACCGTGCCTCCCTGAGATTGGGTGTCGGCATCGGAAAAGTCGTTGAAATCTTGGGCGTTGTCGAACATCCCGGATGATATCAAAGAACCTGAGTACTGAACGTAGGATGCAGTTCCTCCGTTGTCGAACAGGTTTCTGTCGGCAAAGGCATTGACGGCGTCCATAGCGAAGTCCTGCTCCAGCTCAAAATCGGTCGGGATGACGCTGCCCGACCCGTCGAGAACGACAGCGAGGTTGACCTGCCAGGACAGAAAACAATGCATACATTTATTTCAGTTATTGGGTTGTTGCATTTGGTGCATGCACCGTAGCGCGATATATGGTGGATCACCACACTTGCTTTATGTAAAAATTTATGCAGTGAATCACACGAAGTTGTATGATGTCACTGGGGTAGTGGATCTAAACTGCTGCTACTATTACTATAACGCACAACAGAGTTCGCCCAAACTACTGCTGTACGTACACGTGCATACCTTATGCGTACGAGTAGGAGTCCTGCTGTGCATACAATGGACGGTCCGCACAAATGTAATACGAAGTAGTATTACGGAGGACCATAGTAAATAGTACCAATTATTGTTCGTAAAAATAGGGAAATATACTGGTTTTTGTGTGTACGGTAGGTCCTATTTACTATGGTGTCCCGTAATAGTATCAGTAGTGGGAGTTGTACAGCAGCAAAAGAAGCTCTAGCTATACATTACACGTAGTATGAAATAGTACACACAGCAGAAAAACAGTGCGTACCTGGTATATTATACAGCGTATATACAGTATTGTAGTAGTAGCATTAGCACTACGAGTACTACAAGAACGGTGGGAATGAGGAGCGTGACAGACGCCTTCAAGTGGTCAAACTCCTAACTGCATTAAGCTACTGCGTTGGCGGCTCTTCTCTTTTTGCTGTGTTCCTGCAATTAATTGTCATTGATGGGATCGTTTTTTATTCTAAGCGATTTGGGTCAGCACATAAACCCTTTTTTTACTGACCGGCAGGTAATTGATGGGTGTGCGTGGTGGGTGAGAGATTTACTGGGTTGGTCGGTTGGTCCCTCGGCTGGTAGTCCCACAATCACCAACACCACCCACCAACATTTACTGTTAATTAAGCGATGCGTGTCAGCGCAAAAACCTTGTACGAGTACAGAGAAAAATGTACCAGTAAACAAATACATCTGAATCATTTCATAATTCGTTTTTGTTGTATGATCTTTTTGCTCGTATTTTGTAAAATCTGTATCAGGTATCAGGTCGGTTGGTCCCTGGGCTGGTAGTCCTACAATCACCAACACCACCCACCAACATTTATTGTTAAGCGATGCGTGTCAGCGCAAAAACCTTGTACAGAGAAAAATGCAAACTAAGAAATCTGAATCATTTCAGAATTCGTTTTTATTTGTATTGTCTTTTTGCTCGTATTTCGTAAAATCTGTATCATTTCAGAAATCGTGTTTTATTGTCTTTTTGTTTTCTGCAGCAGCAGCAGCAGATAATGAATGGGATGGACAAAAAAAAAAAAATGCTGCTGCTGCTGAACGAGTGCGTACCAGGAACCACCACCAAACCACGGGACGAAGCCACCACCAACCACCACCAGCCACTACGAGCAACAACAACTTCTGGTGCTCCTGCGGCTCGTGGGGCAGGGGTGGTGGCGGTGGTGGTGATGGTCGTCGTTGTGGTGTTTGCTGGTGATGGTGGTGTGTGTGCTGGTTGCTTTTTTAGTTGTGTGCGATGATGGTCTTCCTCTTCTCGTCCGATCATCACCGTTGTTGCTCTACTGCCGAGAAATGTGGTCTTCACTTTCAACCCTTGACAGCCTTGACATGCCGTGACTGTCACCAAACAACTAGTTTTTAGTGTGGAACACTCCACCCTACACCCTTGACAGCGCATGTTTTGCCTTGCTTGACATGTCTCCACTCTAATCGTTGACTATGTGTATATACTACTGCTAGTTTGCTCTACTGCCGAGAAATCCCAGTGACACAATTTGGCACTGGCAACAGTTTAGGGCAGTCACTACCGCCTAGCTCTCCGATCTCGGCACGGCTTTCGACACGAATAGCACAGGACGGTCGGCACAAATAGCGGGCCTCTATCAGTCCCGAGCGTGTCTGAATCGGTTCAGTGTACGCGTCGCGCGCCAAAAAAAAGCAAAGCGAACGAAGTGCGAAGTGCAGACGAAGTGCGAAGGCAGACAGACAAACCTCAATATTAAGGATTCTTTAAATAAAGCCACGCTGCGGCAGCTTTCAGAACTGTTTTTTGTCCGTTTGTGTCCGTTCGCGACCAGGGGGGTACACCCCCACGGGCACGTACCCAACCCATTAGGAAGAGCATCTATTGATGCTTCGAAGGGCTGCGCCCTTCTCAGCATCAATATATCTCATTAAAAGAACGGTGGGAATGAGGAGCGTGACAGACGCCTTCAAGTGGTCAAACTCCTAACTGCATTAAGCTACTGCGTTGGCGGCTCTTCTCTTTTTGCTGTGTTCCTGCAATTAATTGTCATTGATGGGATCGTTTTTTATTCTAAGCGATTTGGGTCAGCACATGAACCTTTTTTTACTGACCGGCAGGTAATTGATGGGTGTGCGTGGTGGGTGAGAGATTTACTGGGTTGGTCGGTTGGTCCCTCGGCTGGTAGTCCCACAATCACCAACACCACCCACCAACATTTACTGTTAATTAAGCGATGCGTGTCAGCGCAAAAACCTTGTACGAGTACAGAGAAAAATGTACCAGTAAACAAATACATCTGAATCATTTCATAATTCGTTTTTGTTGTATGATCTTTTTGCTCGTATTTTGTAAAATCTGTATCAGGTATCAGGTCGGTTGGTCCCTGGGCTGGTAGTCCTACAATCACCAACACCACCCACCAACATTTATTGTTAAGCGATGCGTGTCAGCGCAAAAACCTTGTACAGAGAAAAATGCAAACTAAGAAATCTGAATCATTTCAGAATTCGTTTTTATTTGTATTGTCTTTTTGCTCGTATTTCGTAAAATCTGTATCATTTCAGAAATCGTGTTTTATTGTCTTTTTGTTTTCTGCAGCAGCAGCAGCAGATAATGAATGGGATGGACAAAAAAAAAAAAATGCTGCTGCTGCTGAACGAGTGCGTACCAGGAACCACCACCAAACCACGGGACGAAGCCACCACCAACCACCACCAGCCACTACGAGCAACAACAACTTCTGGTGCTCCTGCGGCTCGTGGGGCAGGGGTGGTGGCGGTGGTGGTGATGGTCGTCGTTGTGGTGTTTGCTGGTGATGGTGGTGTGTGTGCTGGTTGCTTTTTTAGTTGTGTGCGATGATGGTCTTCCTCTTCTCGTCCGATCATCACCGTTGTTGCTCTACTGCCGAGAAATGTGGTCTTCACTTTCAACCCTTGACAGCCTTGACATGCCGTGACTGTCACCAAACAACTAGTTTTTAGTGTGGAACACTCCACCCTACACCCTTGACAGCGCATGTTTTGCCTTGCTTGACATGTCTCCCGACATAAAAAAAAAAGCAGCAGCAGCAGCAGCAGCAGTGTTCTGGAATATATGGCAAGCGCTGGTCTGGTGTACGGATGTATCATAAAAAAAAAACAACATGCTGCTGCTGCTGAACGAGTGCGAACCAGGAACCACCACCAAACCACGGGACGAAGCCACCACCAACCACCACCAGCCACTACGAGCAACAACAACTTCTGGTGCTCCTGCGGCTCGTGGGGCAGGGGTGGTGGCGGTGGTGGTGATGGTCGTCGTTGTGGTGTTTGCTGGTGATGGTGGTGTGTGTGCTGGTTGCTTTTTTAGTTGTGTGCGATGATGGTCTTCCTCTTCTCGTCCGATCATCACCGTTGTTGCTCTACTGCCGAGAAATGTGGTCTTCACTTTCAACCCTTGACAGCCTTGAGATGCCGTGACTGTCACCAAACAACTAGTTTTTAGTGTGGAACACTCCACCCTACACCCTTGACAGCGCATGTTTTGCCTTGCTTGACATGTCTCCCGACATAAAAAAACGCACAGCAAGCAGCAGTGTTCTGATTTGGCAAGCGCTTCTGGTGTACGGATGTATCATAAAAAAAAAAAAACATGCTGCTGCTGCTGAACGAGTGCGAACCAGGAACCACCACCAAACCACGGGACGAAGCCACCACCAACCACCACCAGCCACTACGAGCAACAACAACTTCTGGTGCTCCTGCGGCTCGTGGGGCAGGGGTGGTGGCGGTGGTGGTGATGGTCGTCGTTGTGGTGTTTGCTGGTGATGGTGGTGTGTGTGCTGGTTGCTTTTTTAGTTGTGTGCGATGATGGTCTTCCTCTTCTCGTCCGATCATCACCGTTGTTGCTCTACTGCCGAGAAATGTGGTCTTCACTTTCAACCCTTGACAGCCTTGAGATGCCGTGACTGTCACCAAACAACTAGTTTTTAGTGTGGAACACTTCCACCCTACACCCTTGACAGCGCATGTTTTGCCTTGCTTGACATGTCTCCCGACATAAAAAAAAAAGCAGCAGCAGCAGCAGCAGCAGTGTTCTGGAATATATGGCAAGCGCTGGTCTGGTGTACGGATGTATCATAAAAAAAAAAAAACATGCTGCTGCTGCTGAACGAGTGCGAACCAGGAACCACCACCAAACCACGGGACGAAGCCACCACCAACCACCACCAGCCACTACGAGCAACAACAACTTCTGGTGCTCCTGCGGCTCGTGGGGCAGGGGTGGTGGCGGTGGTGGTTGATGGTCGTCGTGTGGTGTTTTGCTGGTGATGGTGGTGTGTGTGCTGGTTGCTTTTTTAGTTGTGTGCGATGATGGTCTTCCTCTTCTCGTCCGATCATCACCGTTGTTGCTCTACTGCCGAGAAATGTGGTCTTCACTTTCAACCCTTGACAGCCTTGAATGCCGTGACTGTCACCAAACAACTAGTTTTTAGTGTGGAACATCCACCCTACACCCTTGACAGCGCATGTTTTGCCTTGCTTGACATGTCTCCCGCATAAAAAAAAAAGCAGCAGCAGCAGCAGCAGCAGTGTTCTGGAATATATGGCAAGCGCTGGTCTGGTGTACGGATGTATCATAAAAAAAAAAAAACATGCTGCTGCTGCTGAACGAGTGCGAACCAGGAACCACCACCAAACCACGGGACGAAGCCACCACCAACCACCACCAGCCACTACGAGCAACAACAACTTCTGGTGCTCCTGCGGCTCGTGGGGCAGGGGTGGTGGCGGTGGTGGTGATGGTCGTCGTTTGTGGTGTTTGCTGGTGATGGTGGTGTGTGTGCTGGTGCTTTTTTAGTTGTGTGGCGATGAATTGGTCTTCCCTCTTCTCGTCGATCATCACGTTTGTTGCTCTACTGCCAGAGAATGTGGTCTTCAATTTTTCAACCCTTGACAGCCTTGACATGGCCGTGACTGTCACCCAACAACTAGTTTTTAGTGTTGGAACACTACACCTCACGGCCTTGACAGCGCAATGTTTTTTTGCTTGCTTGACATGTCTCCCGACATAAACAAAGCAGCAGCAGCAGCAGCAGCAGTGTTTGGAATATATGGAAGCGCTGTCTGGTGTACGGATGTAATGCTGCTGCTGCTGAACGAGTGCGTACCAGGAACCACCACCAAACCACGGGACGAAGCCACCACCAACCACCACCAGCCACTACGAGCAACAACAACTTCTGGTGCTCCTGCGGCTCGTGGGGCAGGGGTGGTGGCGGTGGTGGTGATGGTCGTCGTTGTGGTGTTTGCTGGTGATGGTGGTGTGTGTGCTGGTTGCTTTTTTAGTTGTGTGCGATGATGGTCTTCCTCTTCTCGTCCGATCATCACCGTTGTTGCTCTACTGCCGAGAAATGTGGTCTTCACTTTCAACCCTTGACAGCCTTGACATGCCGTGACTGTCACCAAACAACTAGTTTTTAGTGTGGAACACTCCACCCTACACCCTTGACAGCGCATGTTTTGCCTTGCTTGACATGTCTCCCGACATAAAAAAAAAGCAGCAGCAGCAGCAGCAGCAGCAGTGGTTCTGGAATAATATGGCAAATGCCGCTGGTCTTGGTGTACGGATGTAAAAAAAAACATGCTGCTGCTGCTGAACGAGTGCGTACCAGGAACCACCACCAAACCACGGGACGAAGCCACCACCAACCACCACCAGCCACTACGAGCAACAACAACTTCTGGTGCTCCTGCGGCTCGTGGGGCAGGGGTGGTGGCGGTGGTGGTGATGGTCGTCGTTGTGGTGTTTGCTGGTGATGGTGGTGTGTGTGCTGGTTGCTTTTTTAGTTGTGTGCGATGATGGTCTTCCTCTTCTCGTCCGATCATCACCGTTGTTGCTCTACTGCCGAGAAATGTGGTCTTCACTTTCAACCCTTGACAGCCTTGAGATGCCGTGACTGTCACCAAACAACTAGTTTTTAGTGTGGAACATTCCACCCTACACCCTTGACAGCGCATGTTTTGCCTTGCTTGACATGTCTCCCGACATAAAAAAAAAAGCAGCAGCAGCAGCAGCAGCAGTGTTCTGGAATATATGGCAAGCGCTGGTCTGGTGTACGGATGTATCATAAAAAAAAAAAAACATGCTGCTGCTGCTGAACGAGTGCGAACCAGGAACCACCACCAAACCACGGGACGAAGCCACCACCAACCACCACCAGCCACTACGAGCAACAACAACTTCTGGTGCTCCTGCGGCTCGTGGGGCAGGGGTGGTGGCGGTGG
>MEHQ01000189.1:0-14803 GCA_008828725.1 Saccharina japonica
ATGCACAAGTTCAAGTTTTTTATTTTAAATCCGTGGTTTGTTTTCATCAACAGTTAGCACCTCACTTGCTTTACCCATTCATTTGCATTTATTTTATTAGTTTTTTTCTCTGTGTCATAGTATGTGCTCACATAATTTGTATCTCTCTAGGATGAGGAATCAGGATAGACACTGGGTGTACTGATGTGGTTGGGTAGAAAGAACGGGTTTAATGTGAAGACAACACAGTGCGAATCAAAAGCTCATTTTATTTCATCCCCCTGTTCCATTAATAATACGGCAGTGATGGAGATCGGGATTGAATTGCCCTGAAAATATCGCGATCTTTCGGAAAATCTCGAGATTGGATTGGCAGTTTTGGCAGCCGATCTATCGATCTAGATTGAGAATCAAAGATTGGTCGATTCAATCTTCCAATCTCGATCTTTTGGATCCCGCCCAAATACCACCTTGTCATCTCACTGAAAACCCTTATAAAACGCACCCTCACGCTCTACACCCCACACAAACCAACTGACAAGCCCACACATCAACCAAAGGCAAACCTTTGCCGCCGGACAAGAAACGACTTGCTATGAAAGCAGGGCTCACGAATAAGAAACAACCTGCTAAGAAAATAAGGCTCACGTTGGGGAGGACGCTAAGAAATTTGAAATAAGAAACCGTGCTCAGCGGCGAGTGCTCACTAAATTCTACTGGTACGTAGTACGTATTAGCCTGCATGTATGCTAATAGTGTTGAGTAAGGTTATAAGGCTTGCTCAGGTTAGGTTTTCTTTTTGGCGGGCCCATACTGTATACCAGGTATACCGCAAGCCGACACCCATCTACATTTTACTTCGGACATGATGAGCATTAGAAGGTCTCTTGAGGCGGCAGATGGCCTGAGCTTTGCGCCCAGTGCTTCGACACCAGATATATGTAGATAGATGCCTCCTTGCTGCACGATTTTGCTGTGTTTCATGTATGGGAAGCGGTAAGCCAGTAGAAAATACGAAGCCTCTTGGGGTACAGCACAGGTCACATCAGAAGAAAACGCGCAATAAGAAAGGCGGGCTCAAGTTAAAAAGAAAATAGGAAAATCGAGAGTCGTTATACAGCAGTACTCCCACAAAAAACCTTAAATCGGGCTCAGGCTGATTGTCTTATTCTGGGCGCGCGCGAAAGCTCACTTTCTCATGTGGACCTATCTAGTTCGACCCCCGACAAGACATTTTCCCTACAGTAAGGCCGTTTCCTATGCGGTTTGATTTTTGAGCTTCAGATTATGGTCCGATCGATTTTTCAGCGACCTAGTTCGAAAATCGAAACAGCCTTCATATGCGAGAAAACACGGATTTATTGTACCAGGTATATCATACGTGCAGATATTTGAGCAAACGGCAAGACCAACTGTTGTTGTGGCCTGGCGCCGCGAAGAGACGCGCCGAGTGCGCTGTACTGGGCGTAGAACCCAAGCGTCCGAAGCCACGCTGACTGCCTCTGGTCTGGCGGCGACGCGCCGAGCGCGCTCGAGTCGACCTGTCTTGGTATTTTGTATTTTGCCCAACGAAGCATCCGAGCGTTGACTGACTGTACTGCTGCTGCTGATGCTGCTGATGCTGCTGTAAAGTCTAAGAGTGCGGAGAGGCGCGCGTTGAGTGCGCTCCCCTTCGTCTCTAGGCCCGAGCCCGCGCCAGCCGACTGTAGTTTGGCGGCGGAGAGACGCACCAATCGTCGGCTGGGCGTCGGGCGCAAAGCAACGTCGCTGTGTCACCATCCACCTCATCGATCGTGCTGCTGCTGTTGCTGCTACCGCTTGCTAGCTGCGTGGATGACATCTTAAATTTAGAGACCATGTCATTTTTTTATTTGAAAGTCTGATGACCCAAGTCGTCGGATTTTGGGCCAAAATCTGACGACTTGGGTCATCGGATTCTCAAATCGAAAAAACTCCTGTCAGATTTTGCACAATCGGACTGCATAGGACGGTGGTTTCGTTTCTGAGATCGAAAAATACAAATCTAAAGCTCGAAATCGAACCGCATAGGAAACTGCCTAAGTACCATTAATACAGAACAGGACACCTAATGCGAAACAGGAAGTATGGTCCAAGCTGGATTTGTTATTCGAGAGACGGTGCTTTCCACACAAATACCAAGATACCGTCTCCCATATTTCATATTTATCTCGAAATCTTAGCCTGTTTTTCTAATTATCCTGTTTCTTATTACAAGTAGTGTCCTTTACTGAGTCACAATGCTTTTTTACTGCAAGGCCGTTTCTTATGGGATTTGTTTTTAGGTTCATAAATGGACCTCTTTTTACTCGTCTGTTTGTGACTTTATTTTCGAAGTCTTGTAGCCAAGTGTAGTTTCTTATGGAAGCGTATGACAAAAAAACGCATTACATTTTTTTCGTATGAGGCGGAGACCACGCAAGACGAGAGACCACACATAAACCAATTACTACCAAGTACTCCGGTACCGGTATGATACCAGGCACCAGGTATATGATATGTATACAGCAGCTGTGCTGCCACCGTACAAGGCAGGTACCACCCAAATCGTACTCGTTCGAAGAAAAAGTTAGCATCGAGCCACCCCAACATCGCCCAGCACGTGCCGCCTCTGCGCGCACAGCTCTTTCGACCCCAAGAGGGCGATGACGGCACCCAGATGCTGAGCGCGCTCGGCGAGTCGAGAGCATCATGTCGGCTCTGTGTATATATGGACAAAACACAACACGCTCACAGCAAGATGCTGCAGCAGTGGTAGGATACGAGCTGCCCGGCGAGAGCTCGTTCGTCGACAGCTCCTCAAGACGATCGATGGCTCACACCCACCTCATCCATCGTCCCTCCCCGACGCCGTAGTGAGGGTTCTTGACTGAGGGCCGGGCGAGTGTTGGCTTGTACGCGCCCGCTTCTTCAGTCTGTATATACAGCAGCTCTACTGGTGTGATGTACCAGGTATATGCATAGTTATGTTTGTGAAAGTTTTGCACTTTTCGCAACTTTTCTCTTCGCGCGAGCGCTTTTCAGCAAAACGCTAAGTATCTCGACACGGGAGGCCCAGCCGGACACATTGGTCGAGGTTTGGGCTCGATCCGAGCACTGTAGCTCGCGTGGCGGGCGCTCAAAGTTTTGTTCCCGCGGGAGTGGATAAGACGATTTCCCTGGTTTCTCTGCGTGAGGCCTTATTTTGTACGTACGTGCCAGTAAATAATAATGTCCTGTTGTTTGCCCTGCTTTCAAGAGCTGATCATGAGCACACATTGGAGAGCGCAGACATATCGGTATACCACAGGTAGAAGCAGAACATGCAGAGAGCACAACGTTACTACTCTGCATAAGCACCAGCAGGTAACACCGTGCGTGGGTGACACACCCATCTGCGCTGTACTGCTGTGGCTAGCTGTGTTTATCGGAGCAAGCGGTCTGTAATCCACCATCTATCTTTCTGTTGTGCTGATATGTGTGACTGATCCACGCTCACTCTGGCCTGAAATGTAAGGGTCGCTTTGATCAAATAGGAGTACCTCAACTGTTCATACATATTTTTGATTTTTCGTGTTTCTTTCCTGAAGCTCACTCCAGAAATCTACAAGACATCAGATAACATGCAGCGAACACAAACGAGGTCACAGCCCAGCCTAGAAGCACAAGCAGCAGCAGACATTCCTGTGACAGGTCCGCCATATATTGCTGTGGCTATTAGTGGTTGCTTCATCAGAGGCTTGCATCCGTCATCAGCAATCACCACCACACCTCTCGCTTTCTCTCTTCTGCGCTGCTGACAAATAAAAGTGTACCGGTTTTTGGGAAATTAATTTTTGGTATTAATAGTATAGTAAAATGGTCACCATGCCCGATTATGAATGTGAAGGCTTGAGTTCGATTCTCGCAGCGATGGTTTTTGTTTTCCAGCTTTTCTTTGTATTACAAGTACGTTATCAGCCCCTTCTTCGGTGCATCCTTTTCTACTTCTTCTGAAAATATTATCCCACCACTACTGAACGGGCACTGTGTCCCATGTGTCACGTGTGCGTGCGTGTGCGGTGTGTGCCATGTGTCACGTGTGCGTGCGTGTGCGGTGTGTGCCATGTGTCACGCGTGTATATGCAGCGGGTCACGCTTGGAGTATTTTCAAGCCTTTTTTGTTGGGAGTCCTCGGTTTTGTGCGGGATAGACCTTCCTTACCTTGAGCGCCACAACAATTAAATATTGACGAACGTGATAACATGTTTGGCGGGGTCTCTGAAAAACAATCAAGTCAATAGTAACGGTTCCACCATATTTCCGAGTATGTTCGATCCCCAAAAATGCAGGTGCATTTCAAAAAAGATCTACATTTATCTACAGTAATTCGCAGATATTTAATAACGTCGTATTGTATGTACTATACATCATGATATATATATATGCGTAGTAGGTTTTCGACTCGTCCTTGCGCCACTCCCCTAGGCATGTCCCGGAGGGGAACCTTGTACCAGTAATATAATACGAGTACGTACACACTGCTGTTATACTAAACATATAGTAGGCATACAAAAACCTATACGAAGGGTCAAATATGAACCTCAGTTTGTAACCTCTGACCCTGTTCATTCTAAGGCGCAGAATGAGCAAGGTGGCCTCGTCAAACTGATGTTCATATTTTTGTGGTCGAACATTGTCGTTTTGAGTTCCAAAATATGTTGTTTTTTTGCCCTTGGTCAAAAGGGGTCAATTTATGAACCTTAAAAAGAATCCCATAAGAGCCGGCCTAAGTGCAGTAGTATAAATAATGTACAACAGGCGTTTTTGTTGTGAACTTTATTTATGGGCAAATGCCAAAATCAGGTATACCTGATCCATTTGAGCCAAAATCAGGTACTAAAACCAAGTAAAAAGCGCACGCCACGAAAGGTGTTTTTCAAGACTTTTTGGCTGTGAGAAATAATAAAACACACTGTTGAATCTATGCCTGAATAGCAGAATGATAGCGAATGAATGTACGTGTCCTCCGAACTCTGGATCAATGTTGTACGAGTATGTTATTTCTGTACGGGCATTCATATATCACTGTATGTCGTATGCTTTCATTGCTCTCGTGACAACACTCACTCCTACGACGTGTATTTCCGTATTCTTGTACAAGGGGGGCTTCGCCGCGGCGGGCTGACGCCCGCCTGCGGCTACGCGCAATGCCCGTAACGGCGAGGAGTAGTCTACTGAGGTAGATTAATTGCTAAGCTTAGGGCGAACAAAACGACTCGTACTGCCAAGGGGGTGTACAGCAGTAGTACAGGAACCTAATGAGAAACACTCACAAACAGAGGCTAGGTTCTTATTTATATGAGAGGAGAGGTTTATACTGTAACTTCAAATAACGGCTCCCGAATTTCTTATTCCTTGTAAATATCACCCTGTGGTACTGAGGTATTCTGGTACGTACGTACGTACGTGTATATCAGCAGTAAGCTATAAAAATCCGTACGTGTATCAGCGGTAACTAGTTCGTAAAATCCGGCATCGAGCAGTAAAAACATAATCGATCTTGGATCTTGCATGTAGCCCACGGGACAACTATAAATGCTAGAGTACGAGTACGAGTATACGTATACTGGGAATGATTTCGGAACCACTTTTTTCGAAAAAAAGCAAGTTCTCGACCATCGCCGTAATTGTATTGGGAAAGTTGAAGTGTCCATCGCTCGGATACGAACAGAAACAACAAACAGCAGTACTAATAGTATCATAGTATCACACTGGTGTACCACGCACATATGAACCCATGGTACACAGGTCTGTTTCTGCGGTGGTGCTGGTACTACTGTATCATACGTGCGTACGTACGTGCGTGTATATCAGCAGTACAGCAGCAGTACGTTGTTTTCTAAAAATCCGGGTTCGTCGTTAACATAAAAAAACGGAATATTTGATTATGCATGTAGCTGCGTGTAAAAAAAAAAGAGCGTTTGTGTTTTGTATGTGCGCTCTCCATCACCATATTCTTGGTAAACGTTGCTGCAGCGCCCACCGCCTGCATGTTCACGCCCGCGAGCGCACGCGAAGCCCTGCCCGGTACCATATCCAGGCCGACGGGCACGTAAACCGATAAATTCTCCCGACACGCTCCTGAGGAGCGCATGCGGTAGATATTTTTGGGGTCTCGTAAGGTCCAAAACAGATAATCATCCCGCACGGGACTGTCAGGAACAAAAAAAACGACGTGCGTTCGTATGGCGAGCCCGTGACAAATAGGCAATAAATCATCAAACAAACGTACCCCCGTGGGCCTCGTGTAGGGCAAGGCCGAGGCCGCCCTTTGCAGAGTAAGCAGAGCAGGGGTCGTCGAGCACGATGAGGGAGTTGAGTGCCGCCGGGTGGACCTCACGGCGAGATATCGCGAAAAAGCCTCAAATCTACGTCTAAGAAAAGCCGAGGAGCTCTCACACGAGACCACCAACAATATCGTACATGTATTTATATACCAGGTATGTATATAGTCGTAGCCACATTGATAGCATACCAACAAAACATCGAATTAATCTGAAACTGAACTGCGAGCTTTCCATACCGTGACAGCAAGCAGCAAGCAGGAGTACGTTATATATTACAACAGGGTCATTGTGCTGTATGCGCGCGTATGATACGTTCTGTAGTCGTTGTGGCGGGTCTTATGTACGTAGTGTGGTGATGTCTTCGTGTCGGGCGTATAGGAGACAGTGTACGTATGGCCTCTGATTATCTCAAAATTCGCCAAAATCAGTTGAAAGCTAAACAAGGTGGACAAATCCAGGTGTACCTGACCATTTCATGACAAAATCAGGTACGATGTGAGGCTGCCCAATGAGAGGTGTCCTAGCGTGTGATTTGTACTTGGTTTTAGTGCAGTACCTGTTTTTGGCACCAAAGTGACCAGGTGTACCTGAGTTTGGCTAAAAAAGGCCTTAATTGTTAATTCTTAGGCCATCTCTTAACGGAAATGGGTTCTGAAAACTGAATGAACCTTTTTGATCGAGCCGTCCAAAACCAAATAAAGAAAATTTTCGTTGGTCTCGTATCTATATCATGGATTGAATTTCTCGAATTTTTTTAACAGTTTTTCTTAAATACTCGTGGGCGTTAGGGGTGCGGGGGCAACACGTAGGTAAATAAATCTTGTAAGGCAGTGCGACGTCTGACGCATGGCAGAAGACATCCGGAGACGCGAGTGACATTCTTCTCGGCCATCAGACATCAACGACCATGGGCACTGTTAGCTAGCTGGAGCTGTCACCCACCCCGTTGTTCACATGGTACATGGTTAGGTTGGGGCCGTGCATGAGGATAAAGAACAAGCGCGCCTTGACGCGTCTATAGGGCGAAGCGGTGTACTACGCATGCCTCGGCATGAAGCGTAGGTGTTCCACCCTTTCTCAAGTGATGCGCAACAACAAGGCGGCTGAGTCCTACCGCGGCTTCGTTGTCCCTCACTTCATGCTGTGGATGGAAGAGCAAGGGTACAGGCTTCCCAGCTGGGTCACGAAAGGTCTGATGGGCCATTCCACGCTAAACGGTGAGCACAATAGTAACAGAGCAGCATCCATTTGCGCGCCCAAGCGAGTATGTAACAACTGACGTCCAGACCACCGCAGCTGGGCGCGCTAACTGCTGTGGACAGGCATAGTGCCACACTCGCGTGTGGACTGTGCCACACTCTGCTGAGGACTGCGCTAGAGTAACATGTGTCGAGGGTCACCCAGGTTCGCCGTACAAGGTGATCGTATAAAGCTGAACGAGCAGCGACACATCAGGCGTTATTTTTCCATTTACGCGGGACGATAGTACATATGACCTACGGTAAACACCAAAATCTATATATTTCCTTTTCGTTACCAACAATATAGTTGATCCTATTTACTATGGTCCTCCGTGATAATTTCGAACAGACGCCGGGCAGATCACGATCTACAGCAGTACTCACGTGTACATCCTGACTTGTACTTAGGATAGATCACCAGGCAGAGTATAATGACAGTACATACCAACCGGGAACCATAATAAGTCATCACGCAGGTTTTACGACCCCCACTCTGCAGGATGAGGTAGATCCTAGATGAAGCATGTATCTTCCCTGTCGGGCGTACAAATGAAGCATTACAGCTGCGAGCTCGCACTCATACTAGGCTACAGCGGGTACCCCGATTTAAGAGAGGGTACCCTATATAAGAGATTAGTACAGTTAATAGACGCTAGATCGGCGGACCCGCCACACTAAACCATGTATTTCCCACGTGGATAAGAGAGAAGGTATATTAAGAGAGCTGCTTTCGGCCTGTACCACACCTCTCTTGAATAGGGGTACCCACTGTTTGATGAAACTGCACCAGAGAACCACAAGCAAAGCGTACTTTTGCTATACGAACTGCTGTAGTACTGTGTACGTAACTGCTGTATGCTGTTGTACGTACTGTGTACGTACTGCTGTAGTACACTGCTGTACGTACTGCTGTATGATAGGTACACTGCTGTACGTACTGCTGTACGTAGTGCTGGGCCTACTGCTGCACTGCTTTAGCACTCGGCGGCGCGTTTCGTTGGTAGATCGATGGGATCACGGGTATGCCCGTGAGTGGGTGGGTGGGCGTTGGGGTCGAAATATAAATGGGAGGGTGCTTCCGTGCCTGTACGTGGTGGGCCTGTTGTTGTTGGAACGAGTACAGTCACTCATGTTTGTCCGCTATACCGGTCGGATCTGGCTTTGTTCAAGGTACGTCTTACCCTACGATTGTAATATTGGTGCAAAACGGTTTGAGGTTCTTCTGGAGACGCGGACTCCGAGCTTCCCTTCATGCAGCGTTTCCGGGTCACAGCTTGACTTTGTTTAAATCCTTCCTCTATGCGAAGGATAATTAGCTGCCAACAGCCACACTAGGATGTGAGCAAGGCACCGGTGTACACACAGTGTGGAGAAGATAGTTTAAGATGTCTTTACTTTATCGTCCCGGAAAGCTGCACGAGGCATAGGCAAGGTGGGAAGGTAGAGTCAGCATGTGGGTCACCGCTCCACAGCTCAGCGACAAGTCGCCGTCGTCATCGTACCCCCTCGTAGTAGTGTCTACTCGTAGGTATTCGATCAGACTACTTGTATATGTAACCGACTCCTTATTGTTGGAATTTTCAGAGAGACAAGCTCGTACATCGAACAGACTTCAATCCCTAAGCTCCTCTGAACGTCTTGCTGATAGTAGTTCAGCAGCGCTGTATCACCATGCACATTAACCTACAGCTCGAACCCCGAGCACGCCCTAGGCGCACGCATAGGTCACCCAAGAAAAAAGCCACCCATGCCCCACCAATCACGAGCACACGCCAAAGAAACGTCGACACGGAAATGTGCCTGCAGCTCAGACGGATGGCTACTTTTTTTTCTCACAGGAACAGCGCCTAAGTTCTTCGACGTCAAGATCAAAGTGCTCTGGAACAAGTTCAGCGCAATTGGGCGGGCTATCAGGACGACTCACACATACGACGGGTAAGTGCGCATACTTTTGCACGCGTTCTGCTGGCTGTGTGCCTCTTTTCCGTTCATAAATCTCGATCAAGTACAACTCCGTTCTGTACGAGCTGCAGTTTAGTGTGCGGCCGCGTATGGTGGCCTTCGCGAGTATAGCGCGAGCTCAAGCTATTATTTGTCAATGACATCAGCTCCTGTGCAACAACTCGCAGTGAAGATGAAACCGGTGGTCGCTCCGACCCGCACCCCCCACCTCTCCTGCGGATCAGCAGCTTTTTGTCCGTGGCTAGAGTCGCCGCCATGTCGCCACTGCACGATTTATATTGTAGATGGTGTGGCCCTGTGCATTGTGCCCTGGCCAGTTCGTGCTTTCCTACACCAGGTTTAGCGTACGTAGGAACTTCGATACCCGCATTTGGGCCTTCAGTTCTTGCTGATACTCAAGAGTACTCTCAATATGAAGGCCGACAGTACTCTACACTTGTGTTGCAGTGCCCACAAAAAAAACAAGTCTTGACAAAGAGATACTGGAACCACACCTGCCCCGTTTTTTTCCCTGTAGGACATTTCGTGGTTCCGCTCTAGCTCCGAACTTTCCCAATAATCCAATATTTGGCAAGGCAGATACGAGCTCCTTGGTGCACCCCCGTGAGTGGGCCAAAGTGACAGCAGTTTCCGCACCCTCCTTCGAGGCGGACCTCGTCGCTGAAATTTGAAATCTGGTTCCAGGCGCTTGAATTTGTGGATTCTAGTACTGTAGCCAAGTATTTTTGTTTTCCCACCGTAGAACGACCTCGTGCTCGTTCTGCAGCAGAAAGGCATATCCAAAAAATGTCTCGTGCTCGTTCTACAGCAGAAAATAAAATACTTGAATACAGTACGAGTAACCGCATATTCAAGCGACTGAAACCACATTTTCAAACTTCAACGACTAGTCAGCAGTCAGCATCGAAGGAGGTCACGGAATCAGCTGCCGCTCTGGCACACTCACGGGAGTGTACCAAGGAGTTTATATCTGCCTTGCCAAATTATGTATTAATGGGAAAGTTCCGACCTACTCGTAGCAGAATTACGCAAAGTCCTACAGGAAAAACAACTGGGGTAGATGTGGTTCCAGTATCTCTTTGTCAAGAGATTTGATCAAATCGGGGTTTTTTTAGGGCATTGCAACACAGGTGTCTACAGTAGTCCCAGTACTCGGAGTATGAAACGTATTCGATACACGAGTAAGCGATTCTGCAATATATATGTTTTCAGTATCATCATAGAAGCTATAGTGTGTCATTCGTGCATATATCGCCGCCACCGTTCATGTCGACACCGCACCACATGACCAAGCGAGAAAGGGCCGTTCTTAACGAACAAAACAAAATCAAGATTCGTGACGTTTTGGCATGACAAAATATCACGATTCGTGATGTTTCTTTCCTAACGAAAATAGGTGTTTTTTCGTCACGTTTCGTGATATTTTCAAGTTATAAAAAATCCGATATTTTCAAACCAACGGTATTTGAGGGTAGGGCCAAATCTCGCAGGTAGGTCACGGCCAGGCCGTGCCGGGCCGACCGCGCCCGACCCGGTCCGTGATTCAACCCATGGGCAGAAGCCCGACACGGTCTGTGATATTCAAACCTCACGCGTCGTCGGCCAGGCCAGGTCCGCGCGAGGTTCCAATCTCGCTGACATGTCTGCTCTGCCTGGCCCATGAGATTTTCAGATTATTTTTGCTTTTTCTTCACGCTGTGTCTCCTCCTCCTCGAGATTTCGAGGTCACAGCGTGCTCGTTACCCGCACCCAGCAGTGTTTTAGGCAGCCGCTCGCTGTCCACAACCGGCGCACGAAGCAGGGCCTGGCATGCCCCTATACCGGCCATCGGATACCGTTGGTGTCGGGTTACGTAGTGCCTTGATCAGGTGTATTTTGAGCCACGACAAATGTCGTGAATCGTGATTTTGTTTTTTTAAGGAAATTAGGGCATGTCCAAACAGAAACGAAAATCAAAAACGAAAAACGAAATCATTTCGTTTTCGATATCATTTTAGCCGATGTGTCCAAACAGAAACGAATTGGGAACAGCAAGATACAGGCGAAAACAAACTGAGAGCACAAGCTATGGGCTATTCACAGCTATGTACACATGCCGACAATCTAGCGCTCGGCACCACACGCACGCCGGAGGAGCAGGCAGAAGCGACGACAATGCGATACGGGGAGGTCATTGGGCCTCCCATGGAGGTGGTCGCGTGTCCAACTTTGACGCCTCGGGATCAAAATTCGAATTACACTGAGAGCGAACTTCCAACCTCATTCTCGAGGGCGTGATGCTGAACTCTACTCAAACTCTCTTCGCTTTGGCTCGAATGCCGGCAAACAAAGGCCCTAGAGTGTCGGGGCTGGTGTTGTGGTTGGCCTGCTGGCTATTTACGAGGGATTTGTGCGGCTGTGTTGCCGTGCTATTATAGCTATGGGTTGCGTGCTGCGTGCGGCAGTCCTGATATGATATTTCGACGTGGCTGTGCTGACCAGTAGGACACGCTGAATTGTTGCTGCTCGTGCTTTCGTTTTCCTTTTCGTTTTTCAGCTGTCAACTTTTTGTTTTTGGCAATAGGTTGTAAATCGTTGATTTTCTCATAACAAAAAAAACGAAGGGGAACACGTTTGTGCCAGGGACCAATCAGCGCCCTGTTTATTTTCATTTCGTTTTTCGTTTTTCGTTTCTGTTTGGACATGCCCTTAGGGCCCGTTCGTTTTAACGAAGAAGAAAAAAATTCAATTTGGAAAAAAAAAATCAAATTCGCTTTTCATTGGTCAACACACGCACCAGCACCAAATATTATGCCCCTATTTTATACTCGTTAATTCGGGCCTTAGAGTGTTTGCGATAGAAGTAAAAAAAATAGGGCAGCGGCCAAAAAAAGGTATACCTGGTCCGTTTGCGGCCAAAAACAGGTACATACTTAAAATCAAGTCAAAAACGCACTTCACGTGCCCTGCCATTGGAACCCAGGTATACCTGATTTTGTCTACTCTGCTTGACTTTCACCTTTTTTTCGTCGTTTTTAAGCCAATCAGAGGCCCTTCATAGTTCCACCCAAGATGCCCCCTATACAAATGCCGACGTACGCGGAGACCCCCTTCTCCCTTCGCACCTCGCACTACACGCCACTCGAGCGACACACATATATCTGCCTGCACACCTCCGCCGAAATAATAGGAGATAGAAGGCCCCCCTTCGGGGTTGTGGTTGACTTGGAATACCAGGGGTGTCGCCAGCTGAGAAGGGAGAATACAGCAGCAGGCGTTCGTTCCTCGTACTATTAATAGCAGCTACTCATATACGTAGCCACCGGGCGAGCACGAAGAACATGAAAAAGCTCTACTTTGCGTTGCAAGGAACAGCAGGTTCGTGGGGTGCGTTTTAAACTTGATTTTAGTATATACCTGTTTTTGGCCCCGAACGGACCAGCTGTACCTGTTTTTGGCCGCTGCCCAAAAAAATATATACTTTCCTTCCGCTCAAAAAAGTCAATTCCCTTCCCCTCCTGGCTTCGGTGTGTTTGTGATAGAAGTAAACAGAATCCTGCAGGCGACGCCTCCGAAGATGATAAGGGAAGTGGGGTGAGGCAATGCTGCAAACCAAACAAACAACGAAACAGGAAAACAAAAAGTAGCGTATACGAGAGGAACGGCAGCCCAGCAACGGTGGCGGCGGCAGGGGTATGACCGCAGTGCTGCAGCTGCTATCCCACGACCGCAAGCAGCAGCACCGGTGGCTGCAGCTACGTGGCGGCAGCCCCAGCAGCAGCGGCAGCAGCGGCAGCAGCGGCAGCAGCAGCAGAGCAGCAGAAGCAACAGCTTCCGTTTTTGCCTTTTTTATTTTGCGCCCGACTATTCTGTCGTCGTGTGCTGCTCCTGCTGCTGCCCACGACCTACGCGCGACACCGCGCCGGCACGCTCCGCTCCAAGCCCGCCCGGCGCCCGACATATATCGACCGCGGCGGCGCGCCGCCGCTGCTGCTAGTGCTGCTACAGTAGTGCTGCTACCGCAGTGTGGTGAAATTGAAATGATACACGACGATCTGTCATCCTGTCGCGCTCTACGAGCAAGGCAGTACGAGTACGTACGTCTCCTTACGAGTACGACTCGTACGAGTAACGAGTAGTTCTCTTGAACAGCGCATCCTCCACGACACCAAGCCGGCGAGAGCGTACCGTAGCGGGCCGCCAGCAGTCCGCCGGCGCCCCGTTAGCAAAATCCAGCACGCTTGTCCGTATCATACTGTAGCTACGCCTCTCGAGCCTGTGCTCCCACCGGTTGTTGTGTTGTGTAGAGCAAGCAGCAAGGTTGTGGTCTATGGGAGACATCTCCCATAATTTGGGGCGTTCTGCGTCGGTAAAATGCTCGGTGCGTGTAGGCCAATCAAACTGAGAGACAAAAGTTACCGTAACTTTTGATCAAAAACATACTCTCTAAAGTTTTTTTGCCGTTTTTTAAATTACCTCAAATCCTTCCTTCGGCAGAATTTTTAGAGAAGTAAAAGTAAAAAAAAAAAAAAACGAAAACACTTCATTGTAAAAAAATTGGCGTCATGAATCGTGAGGTTTTTGTCGTGAATCACGACAAAAAAATCACACGATTCACGACAAAAACCTCACGAATCGTGATTTTTTTCGTTCGTTAGGAATGGCCCTAAGGTGTGTTGTGTTGTCCTGTGCGTCGCATCCTCGCCAGCTCGTGCTCTCACAGCCAAATTAAATGCTTTTTACTTGTGTGCGTATCCTTCTGACGTTCGCGCTCTTATCTCCTTTCTACTATTCGTGTCACACATGTATTCACATTTACTGTTAATTGTTAATACGTATGATACGTGTCGTACGTGATCGTGATTTTGTTTTTTCGACAAGCGACAGAAACAGTAAATCAAATATTAAAGATAATTTGTTTTTTTCTCCCTCTCACTCCCCTATATCCACGGGGGACACGACGCCTCCACATTAATCGAAGCCCCATTTTTTTCCTCAACGCTGCCAACTTATCTTGCTAAATGTAGTACATGGGCCACCCGGAGATTATAATTTTTTCCCCCCCTAAAAAAGACGCCTTTCCTGGAACGAGAGGAATTAGGGGAAACACATATTTTGGAAAAGCTGAAAAAGGCTGTTTCCCGGATTTTGTGTTGTTTGTATGTTTTGGCTCCGGGTTGGGAAATACGCATCCCTTAAAAAATACGTGTCGCCTGGCACGGGTTTATGGTCACGTGTGTTCTTCACATTAAACCATCCTTTCTACCCGTCGACATCCAGCACAACAGTGTCCAGCAGTTGCGACCTGCTTCATAT
>MEHQ01001891.1:0-22550 GCA_008828725.1 Saccharina japonica
AATCGGGGCCGCGCTTTTGGTCGAACGCACACCACATCGTCCGCCGAAGCCAAACGAAAACCTGCAAGGATTTTGCCGCCGACGGTCAACGGATGACACAACTAACACTGCTGCTGCTGCTTCTGCTGCTGCTGCTGCTGCTGCTGCTGCTGCTGCTGCAATCGCGACCACGCCGTGTTTGCGGGTGCGGTTTGGTTTGGTGTGGCTTGATGTGGTGTGGTGAAGCTTAAGGTGGTGATGGTGTGGTGTGGTGTGGTGTGATGTAATGTAATGTAATGTAATGTGGTGTGGTATGGTGTGGTACGGTGTAGCACGGTGCGCGAGGGCGTTTGTCGGCCGAACCGGCGCAGAGCAGACGGCGTGTCGCCTGTCGCTGGTGATACGGTGTTTGTTTTTCAGTAAGAGACACTTTTCGCGGTGAAAAAAGGCGTCGTGCCTGACACAAAAAGGTTGCCCCATGACCTAACCTCTCTGAAACCGCCTTCAGGGAGAAGATCTGAGCACTACAGTATAATAGTAGAACTGGAGAAATATCATTTTCGGTATATAGGGAGTCATGAAATGTCGAAATTATACCAGGAGTAGTACAGCAACTGAAAAGAAAAAAGGATCCATTTTTTTTCCAGGAGTGCAGTGCTCTTATATTTTTTGCTCGAAGAGCCCCCCCCTTTAACGTAATTGTCGCTTTGTGTTTTGCCTCCAGCGGCCCTCCGGGGTCCCCTGTGGGAAGGCTACACGCCTGCGGCGCGTGAGCGCATCACGCTTTCCAGCTCACATTGCCCTGGTTACAGGTACCGAACGCTATAGGGATCCAATGATGTCAGTCAAAACTCCCGAACATAAAAACTCAAGAGTCCCTTATTGGTCCGCTGGAAAACCAACTGCTACCATAATCAATCGAAACTTTTTTTTTCTAGTCGACGCCCCGAAAGACAATAATACCCCGTACCATATAGCATTGCACACTATCGATATTAATAGTTTATTTTCGAGGTAATGCTGCAATAAACAGCGACAAGTTCCGTGATTGACTCACAAACTTACTGCAGTAGCAGTGGGTACCCCGATTTAAGAGAAAGAGGGTACCCTATATAAGAGAATAGTACAGTTAAAAGAGGCCAAATCGGCTGTACCCGCCTACACTGATAAACCTATACCACTCTGGGCGTAGACATAAGGACCGCTTGGTCTTCATGTTGATCTAAAAATGGTCCTTATATTTCCGCCTAGATTGGTACATTTCCCACTGCTGTGGAAAAGAGAGAAGGCTCAAATATCGTTAGTAAAAATAGGGAAATATATAGGTTTTTGTGTGTACCGTAGGTACTATTTACTAGTGTTTACTATGGTCCCCCGTAATAGTTAAGAGAGGTGTTTTCGGCCTGTACCACACCTCTCTTAAGTCGGGGTACCCGCTGCTGTACCGGCACCGGTGGTTGGGGCTTAGGGCACAGCAGCAGGAGGATTAGTAGCAAGTGTTTGTTGTGGGTGGAGGGTATCCACTAGGTGGTGTGGTGATTTTGGAGTTTGATGCGGTTTTCAGGCGCACCTCCCCGTATAGGGGGTGTGGTATTCAATGCACCCCCGGTGATAAAAGTGACCATCGAAAAAAGAAAAAAGGACCAAAAAATATATCACCGGGTGTGCTCATGTGGCGGGGGGGGGTGTTATCTAAGGCGGGTGCGCTCTTTTCCGTGCTATACATACGGTATATACGAGTACCGTCTTTCTCGTGCTGCTGTTGTATTTTTTTGGGCAGCGGCCAAAAAAAGGTATACCTGGTCCGTTTGCGGCCAAAAACAGGTACATACTTAAACTCAAGTAAAAAACGCACTCTACGTGCCCTGCCATTGGTCCAAAACTCGTTGTACCTGTTTTTGCCTCTTTAAAGCCCAGGTATACCTGGTTTTGTCTACTCTGCTTGACTTTCACTTTTTTTTGTCGTTTTTAAGCCCTTCATGGTTCCACCCTATGCCCCCTATACAAATGCCGACGTCTCGGAGACCCCCTCCTCCCTTCGCACCTCGCACCACACGCCACTCGAGCGACACACATATCTGCCTGCACACCTCCGCCGAAATAATACGACCTAGAAGGCTCTCCTTCGGGATTGTGGTTGACTTGGAATACCAGGGGTGTCGCAAGCTGAGAAGGGAGAATACAGCAGCAGGCGTTCGTTCCTCGTATTATTAATAGCAGCTACTCGTATACGTAGCCACCGGGCGAGCACGAAGAACATGAAAAAAACTCTACTTTGCGTTGCAAGGAGCGGCAGGTTCGTGGGGTGCGTTTTAAACTTGATTTTAGTATGTACCTTTTTTTGGCCCCGAACGGACCAGGTGTACCTGTTTTTGGCGGCTGCCCTATTTTTTTTGTCGCAATGTGCTGTCCAAAAACAATCTATTAATAAAAAAACTGGGTCATATGATAAGGTTGTGATCTGGAAAACTCACGTCTGGTCTTGAGGCTTGAACATTTTCGTTCATTTTTGGTTTTCAAACACCTTCCATAAGGATGGCCTATAACACCAATACCCGTACGTAGCCCCCGGCGAACTTTCCTCGGGTCGTTCTTGCTCCAACCAACCGAAGCTTGTCTGTTCAAAAGTAAGAGTGCCATGTTACATATTCGCGGCTACGGATTGTATTCACAAAGTGATGATTCGGACGAATTTTTCCATGTTTTCGATGTTTTCGATTATTTCGTGTTCACAGCTGTTGCATTTTTTCTCCGGAGACCGAAGTATATACGAAGAGTGGAACATCCAAAAACGAACAGCAACGAAAACGGTGGTGGTGGTGTGGCTGTGGCGTTGGTGTTGGTGTTGGCGTTAGCGATTGCGGTGTTGGTGGTGATGGTGATGGTGGTGGTAGTGGTGGTAGTGTGTAAGTGATGACACCTCAGGGTCACACTCCCGGGGTGCATCAAACGTAACAGCCGAGATTCGGCCACTCATAACTTTGTCTTACCTGTGTGGTCTTTCGTTTTTCTCTCGTTGAAAAGTTCTGAGCTGGCGTGTGTATGTTGCGTTTGTCGTACATATTGCCTTTGTTTCTCCGCCTTCCGTATTTTTCCTAGGACTTTCTTTGGTGGCTTAGCTACGCACGTATTCATTTTGTTTTTGTCATTCCCCGTTCTCTTTCCGGGACTCTCGTGTGTTACACGGGAACGAAACGGAATTGAGTTGGAAGTGCCACGTACCCGTTGTATGGGTGGCGCCCAAGGGAAGGGACTCGGAGGGTGGGGGGGGTCATAGGGAAACCAGGACGGACGAAAGCAGGAAAGAGACGGCAAACAGAGTAGGTGCCAGACCGACTAGCTGGTAGAACCTGCCTGTACTATGGGCACAAACCTGCCTCGGCTGGCCTTCGGTGTGCTCCGGCTGGCTGTCCTATCCTGTCGTTCTCAGTCTTGCTCTGTTGGCGCTGTTTCGGTCCATTTTATTTTCTTTCATTTCATTTGGTTTTTTATTGGAGGTCGCATCTCCTCTGGGAGAAGCACGACACTTTCTTTCTTTTTTTGTCATGCTTTTTATTTGGTTGCTTTTGTTGATTTGCTTCAGTATATTTCCTTTTTATTATTTTTTCCTTTTCGCTTTTTCCTTTTTTCTCTTTTTTTCTCTTGCATGCAGCTGGATTTCTAGCAGGGTACGTAGGTCTTGCCTGTCGTATATGGCATTGCATTGTCTGCTCTGCTTACTGCACTGAGCGTAGTATCTCTGTGTCGCAGTTTTGTGACCACAGAACTGGTACCTTTTTAGGATGAAGAATCGGCACGGACACTGGGTGTGCTGGATGTCGACGGGTAGAAAGGAAGGTTTAATGTGAAGAACACACACACATATCACATTAGAGTACGAGCTTCATGCAGCTGGATTGCTAGCACGGTAGGTCGTGCCTGTCGTATATGGCATTGCATTGTCTGATCTGCTTACTGCATTGCAGCGTAGTATCTGCGTGTCGTAGTTTTGTGACCACATAACTACTGTTGTAGTACCTCTCTAGGATGAAGAATCGGCACGGACACTGGGTTGCTGGATGTCGCGGGTGATGACAAGTAAGCCCACACGGTCGCCCAGATGGTCTATGGTACTCGAATGCTACAAGAGTTGGTTTACGTTCAATCTCACGTGGGTCGACTTTTGAGTTTATTTGCAAAAATAAATAAAAAACGGAATCAACTGAGCGCCATTAATAGTAGCTCGGTAGGCCAATTCGATGCGAGTTACGAGGGAAGAGAGGCTGAAGTCTTCTCGCGATAAAAATGCAAGGCAGAAGACCGTAGTGGGGGAGGAGGGAGAGAGAGCCTACTTTGTGACCCCGGATCTGAGTTACGACTAGTAGGAGGAGAGAGAAAGAGGAAGGGCGAAGATAATAAATGGGATGGACAAAAAAAAAAAAAAAAAAAAAAAAAATACCTGGTAAGATTTTTGTGTGTACCGCAGGTCCTGTTTACTATGTGGTCTCCCGTAATAGAGTAGATAGGGCACCAAAGGACAAGCACGTTATGCCAATGCACGTGTGCGTGCGCAATGCACTGCTGCTGCTGTACCGAAATACCAGGTACGTAACTGCTTACGCTGCTGCTGTTGTTGCGGGGTGATGCACTGCTGTACCGAAATACTATTAATATGAATGCAACACATGCAGGTATTTTACGCCATTACATGCGTTCACACTCTGATATCTGATACTGATGTTGTATATACGAAATGTAATGCAGACGGGTCACAGCTCGCAGCCACATCGTATCACGGAGAGAGGCAGGGGTAAATAGGTAATCCCTGTACATAGCCTGGTAGACATTATTTGATTATTGCCTGTACATATCATGCAAACAGGAGTATTTTGTTCGTACGTACCTGGTTATTACTGTCTGTACGAGTACTGGCACGAGCATGCAGTCGGAACAATCAGATGCCGACAAGGATGCAAGGCAGGTAAGCAGAGTGGGTAGGAATACGGACGCACAAGTACAAGGCGAGGGGGGTGGGGGTATGGACACAACGCAGCCAGCGGATGAATCGTGCCGTGTGCCGTGTGTCAGAGTCGAAGATAGGAACAATTGAGAGCATGCCGGCGGGCATATACGTCCGTCAATACGTGCAGTAGACACTTTCAAACCTGATCTGAAGGTGTCGTCGTCGAAAGTGCTCAAACCGGTCTCGGCCGCGACGCTGTCCAAGATCTCTTTCACCGAAGGCACAACGCACCCGGCATCCGCCTCTTTTTGCATCTGAACAGCTCGAGAGTCCTCGCTCATCCTTTTGCTCCGGTCGTCGTCACTAAGCCGTGCTGGCTTAAGTCCGCGTGCTTGGCGCTCTTGAAGGTCGTGAGGTCGCAACTTGGAGACTCCGTTCAACCAACGTGTACGTGATGGTTCTGGTTTTCTCCCGATCGCTGAACGTATGCGTCCAACAGACTTGTCCTTTCTTGCCCCAGAAAGAAGCAGTCGTAACACTCTCCACTGAAAATTGTAGCCAGTAGTGTTGACACGGAAACGTATTCGTTTGACAGGGAAAAGACAACCGGCTCAGGCTGTAGTGCTGGGTGTTAGCTGCAGCTGCAACCTTGCCGTGATCGATGCCTCAAAAATGCCCTCTAGAATAACGCCTTCAAAAATGATGCAACTCCCTTTTTTCGGTTTCTTCTTTAAAATTTAAAAATGCGCGACCACCTCGAGCCTCGAGCATTGGCGACATGGGCAAGCTCGGATGTCCATCCCACTGCAAGGTCGACAAGCCAACCTCGAACGCTCGCCGGGAAATCATGCTGACAGCCCAACACTTCCGGGAGTAGGGAGGAGCACACCAATCATTTTACCGCCACTCGGTGAACCTGCCGCTCTTGACGCCTCGGGTCTCACTCGGCGAAGCGTGGCCGCACCATCTGCGACGACAGCAGACAGAAAAGGTACACCAATGCTTCAAGTAAAAGCTCAGCTGCAGAGGGCGGAAAAGTCCCATCCTTGTCTTAGCAAAGATAGCATACATTCATGTTCGTGCCTTGCGCCGAAACTGGTGTCGTCAGTGGGCAGGCAATGCTAAAAACGAAGCGTCGGTGGTCAAGGTACAGTCGAAGAAAAACGGAAAACGACGCTAACTGCTGCAGCATGCTGCTGTAGTGCCCGTTGACCGTTGACCATTACATGCAATCAGCTGTACTGTCTGTATTGCTGAGTGCAAGACCTAGTACCAGTAATTATTAGGTAGGTTTCTGTTTCCTGGTATACGGTACGAGGACGATCTATGTAGAATATTGAGGAATCTTCGATCTTTCTTCACTACGAATCGTACATGAAGATACGGTACACACGTACTGCTGTAGATACCACGGCGAACCTATCGTATACGTATGGGCCATGGGATGTGACCATTTTCAAAGATTGGATCTCAATCGGCGACCGAGCACGATCGCCTATGGACGCTTTAGCACGATGATCAATCGGCGACCGAACGCGATCGATCGCGTGCTAGTATACGAAAGCAGGACAGAATACCTCGGTTCTCAAATTGGAATGGATATATAGGATCGAGGAGGTTGCAAGGCTAACGTGACTGGCGGCAGTGTTCTGCTTTACGTAGCGCGGCAGTACTTAAGTAGCGTCCCCTTGGCCGTGAATACTATCGTTGCCGTCCATGGTGTTTCCTCTCCCTCAACTCTTGCACCTAAAGCCCACCTTTGCCTTTCCTCTGCAGCGACAGCCACGGTGAGCCTTACAGACAGCGACAGGCCCGGTGACGTTAACGAAGCAGACGAAAGACGGTCGTCGCCGGGGGGCAGCGTACGGCCGCAAGGAAACGGGTACCACCACGATGGTCTTGGCGACGCGGCCGCCGATGGTGGCGCTGACACCGACAACGCCATCCTAGACAGCTCCTGCTCACGTGCCGACAACGACCAATATCGACAGGCAGATCGCGAGAACGCTGTCGTAGCGGACTCAGCAAACGCGACAATGCACCTCAACGAGGAGAAAGAGAGTAGCGCCTTGACCACAAGCGCTATCAACAACTCGGCCCAAGCTGCACATAATTTGGAGCCATTACCTGCGGGAGCGACAAAAATGCCCTCGACGGGGGACGTCGAGAGAAGTGAAAAGGGCGGGCGGGGAGGCCGGCCGTCATCGCCTATGGCGGGGTTCAAGTCGAGAATAGGCGACGGCTTCCGCAACCTCCTGACGTTGGGGTCGGAGGCCCAGATATCGCCGGCGCCTTGCTCGCCCCTCAGCCCGGGAGATACGCCGGCTCCCAGTCAGCAACAACAAACAAGGGCGACGGGGCTTTCACCCCTGTCCTGGGGCCGTCGAAATATCCTGCGGAAGGAGAAAGACGCGACGGGTAAGGTATTGCCGGCCTCTTTTGCGGACGGACCGGATAGAACAGCCGACGACGGCAACAGGAAAGGCACCCACAGAAACTTAAATGGAGGTCTCGAGTCGAGTGGTGACCTGCCACGTGGTACCGGCGGCAGCGGTGGTGGGGGCGGGGGTGGGGGCGGCGGCGGCGGCGGCGGCGCTGACGACGGCGAGGGGAAAATTTGCTTGGAAGAGGGTCAGGCTGGAGTCGCAGAAGCAGCGGCGGCTAATGCTGCTGGGAGTCACCGCGACAGTGGGTGCGGAGGGGGAAGTGAGGCCAGGCTTAGAGAAGACGTAGGGGTCGATTGTAAAGAGGCCGAGGAGGCCGAGGGCCGTGCCCGGGTAACGGCAAGCGGCGACGACGGTGTTGCGACGGGAACAAAGACGGAGGGTGCTACCGACGGGTCGGCCGTTCCCGCTGACGCGAAAGACGCCGCAGCTTCGGCCCCCCGAGGACACGGCCCCCGGGCGTTGGCCCGAGATAACACGCTCGTTGCATCCGACCAGTGGCCTTCACCGCTCGACGACGAGGCGGACTCCGGCGATTGGGCCCTCGACAAGAGTGAAGCTGACGTTCTGGCGGCCGCCAGGCGTATGGGGAGCGTCCTTGTGAGAGTCGTGACTTGGAACCTACACGCCAAGCCGACCCCTTCGGTAGAGAAGCTGAGGGAAACTCTGCTGCCCCCCGGGAAGGTATTGCAGACATCTATTTATCTTGACTTTGTTTTCAGGCTTTTGTTTCCGCCACTTTTCATGCCTTTCGTAACACAGCAGTTTGGGATTTGATAGAACTAGTTGTGTGATCCGATGGGAATTCCTGAACAAGGCCAATAGCACCCCATTCCGTAGGATTGGGCGCTACATCAGCCGTGGTAGAATCGCGCGCTTGCGGCGTAAATGGGGCTTTGAACATCGATATCGGGGGTTGATTATTCTGGCGCAACGCATGTAATTGCTACCAGTACCACTCCTTTCAAGCGAGTACCCCTTGTTTCAGGCGAAATTCGGGATATTACATGTCTTGACACGGACACAACAAGTCTCGAACGCGGTAAAAGTAAACAAAAAACTGACCGGCCGTCAAGTTTATCGTGGTGTTCTTCTGCGTAGTATTCGACATGTCCAAGCCAAAAGGAGATAATAGCTCAATGCTGTTTCGTCCCTGTTGCGTGGTACGACAATTTTTATTAAGAAGGTTAGAACTTGTACCTTGCTGACGCTATTAATAACATGATAAGTCCGTTTTACCCACCACATGATAGGCCGCAGCCAGCACTACATTCGCACGCGTCCGGTTCTCAACAAGGTTAATTGTACAATCGATGTTTTGTAAAGGTGTTGCAATAGCGACGTGCAGTGGAGCTCACTTGATCCTGAATTCCCCTCTCTCTTCGCCCGCAGTTCCACATATACGCTATCGGGACGGAAGAGTGCCTCAACAGCATCGCCAAGTCTGTGATCGTCCACTCCAAGAAGGAGTGGGAAAGCACCGCGAAGGAAATTCTTGGCAGTTCCTACGAGATGCTTTGCGGCCATGCTCTTCAGGTGAGTGGGTTTAACTGTCAAATTTGGTGCATTACGCGTTTCAATTTATCTACTCTCTTCTTTGGACAACGATTCGCTTGCGGCGTCTACCGCCGCTCGTCGAGTACAACCTATTAACAGGCATGTCCGACGCTAAGAATAGCGTGAAAAAATGAAGGAGGGGGGAGGGGAGGGGAAGGGGGGCGGGGGCGGGGGAGGGTCAAGTTCAGCTCACGCTGCAACCCGTCCGGCTCTCTCTCTTGCCCGCACCACGCGAGGGTATAACACAAACGAAACGCTCGGTGAACGCACACGTTTTTTGTTGCAGACCTCGTACGTCTCCTCCCACTGCACTTCTTGCGCGCCGCATTGGAACAGGCGACACACAACACCGTCTTCGCTCACCGAGGGATCATCCCTCTGTTGCGAAATGTCCGCTCTTCGGCCGTAGCGACGGGCCTTAGCCTCGGCGCGCCCGGCACAACCCTGGGGAACAAGGGGGGCGTCGGAATCTCGTTCAACCTCGGTGCTACGTCCTGCATATTTGTCAACTCGCACTTGGCGGCGCACCAGACCAACGTGCGGGAGAGAAATGACCACTTCTTCCAAATTTCGAGCGAGCTCGTGCGAGAGCTCGGGCCGGGGCCCACGGCTCCCTGCGGCCCGCGGGTCAAGGGTGAACCGCTCGCTGCTCCTGCTACCTCCTCGATCCCACTGGATGAACCATCGCCATCGCCGGCCACCGCGACGGGAAACGGTAGCTGCGACGGCGGGGGTGGCGACGGTGGTGGTGGCGGCGAGAACCTCCCTATTTCCCCGGCCGGCACCGCGGACACCGCCGGCAAGAGCCAAGACCCCGGCGAACACCAGGGAGTCTGCGCCAAACAGCCGCCACCTCTTTCCCGCCCAGCGTCGGAGACTGCGGGTGCGCCTCCAGATCACGCCCAACGGACGCGGTCACCTTCGCAGGCGGTGGCTTTGTCGCCGACGGAGACGGACAACCAATCGCAGGATCCGTCGGCGGAGGCGGCGGCGACAAAGCCGAAGACGAAGACCGATTTGGCTGATTTAGAGTGCGAGTCTAAGGAGAGTGAAGCAGCAGGGAGCACCCCACCTCTATCACCGTATCCTGCGGCAGTACAGCAGCAACAGCAGAAACAGCAGCAACAACAGAATCAACAGCAAGAGCAGCAGCAGCAGCAGCAGCAGCAGCAGCAGCAACCCGAAGGCCTCCCTACCCCCTCCAGCCGCGGCGTCAGCATCGGTCACCCGCTCCGCCGCGCCGGCGCCGAAAGAATCGGCGGTGCGAGTAACAGCAGCAACAGCTCAGGGCGAGCAAGGGGGGGACGAGGAGGCGAGCGCAGCACCAGCACCAGCAACAGCAAGACCCTACCAGAGGTTTTCGATCGCGTCGTCTGGGCCGGAGACCTCAACTACCGAGTGAACGTGCCGAGGGGAGTGGCCGATCTGCTCCTCTCCAGGGACATGCACGGGGTTCTCTTGAAAAACGAGCAGCTGACCATCGAGAGGGATCGGGGAGGACCCCTGGCGCCGTTCGCGGGCTACAGAGAAGGGCCGCTCAACTTTCGGCCCACGTACAAATTTGACAGTGGATCCGACACGTACGATACTTCTTCGAAGCGGCGGGTACCGGCGTGGACAGACCGCATTCTTTTTGCGAGCGCCGCTGCGCAGACCGGGCGTGGGAAGGAAGAGGAGGAGGGGCAGGGGCAGCAGGAACAACGGGGGCAGGGGAGGGAGGAGCTGGAAGGCGGGGAACAGGAAGAGGCGTTAGTGGCGGACAGATTGCACCTTAGGGCATACCGCAGTGTGTCAGACCTGCGGACGTCCGATCACCGACCAGTGATTGCAAGCTTTGTTTTGGAGTTCGATCAGCAGGGGGATGGGAACGATGCGGATAGCGGCGTGGCGGCCGTGACAAATCAGACTTCAAGCGAAATTTGCGCTATCATGTAAGCACTAATGGGATTGCACCAAGAAAGCCAGGGTCCGTGCCATTAAGTGCTTGCGCGTTTCGAGGGAACGTAGTGTCTGTGGGAATAGTGTTAAAAATGTTATTATTATTGTTATTAGGATTTCGGCCAGCTTTTAGCGTTGTATTTATTGATCCCCCTTACGGTGGTAGCAGTCCATCAAGCACGAGCGAGGAAATCGTATGATCTTTCTCTTTTGTACGAACATACCTGGTATGACTACATGTTTCCAAATGGATATTAGATTCGACGCATGTAGCAGCGAGGCCCTGCCTGGTGGTCTAGCCGTAGCCGCGTACGGCCTTTTGAGATCGTATTTGATTTCAATTTAGGTCAGTTTTCGGTAGAATTGGGTTTTGTTGATTTTTTGCGTGCCGTACAACTCTTTTCGAAGGCTGCGACCGACGTCGACAATATTACCTTGCCTAAAACCCCTACGGAAAAACGCGAGATTCATTGTAAGTCGACGAGCGCTGGGAGCGCTGAGCCCAATGCGCGCCAAAGTAGGAAGGCGGGAACCAGGGTAGGCTGGGGGGGAGAGCAGGCCTACCGCATACGCCCTCGTGTTAGAGTATGGCATTGTTATAGTAGTACCTGTGTTGTGTAGACTACAGCAGCTCTGTTTAACAGCGCGCGTGGATACTGGTAGCACCTTATTAATAGTTGACCAGGTGATGATTTATATTGGGTTGCAGTCGAGCAGCCAACGGCGCGCGTTTACCTCTCGCGCTTTTGTAAGTGCATCTATTTAAATAATATGTTTTAGTGACATTATTACTGAGTCATTCAATTTTCATGTTCATGTTCTTCATGTTCACGCATGCAATGCGTTTATGCGTTCTACGCATTTGCGCGCAGTGTGCCTCTTATTGTTTGCGTGCCTGTACAAAACGAAGTCGAGGACTGGCTGCCGTATAGTTCAGGCGCTCTCCCCGGGATTCTGGCTGGGTTTTTCCTTACCACAGGTTATTGTTATAAGAATTACCCTGGGCTGGGTAATGGATCGATATTTTACCCCGATAGCTCAGTAGGTAACACCCTAACATTTGACGTCGTCGAGGACACGGGATCGAATCTCACTTCCAACGTTCGTTTTATAGAAACGCTTGCCCGTACGTCCCTAAAAATGTGTCTCGCTGGTTCCCCAGGTAATGAAACGAAGCGAGCAGGTCAACGTACGGCCGTATACGGTACCGACCGTCCGAAAGATCCCGCCGTTCAGACGGGGGGTAGAGCGTTGTAAGGATTACCCTGGGCTGGGTAATCGATCGATATTTTACCCCTGTAGCTCAGTAGGTAACACTCTCACAGCCTGTGGTGATTGCAAATATATACGGTGATTGCCATGGGAATACAGAGCATCCCCGGCCACACATTTACCTATTGAGCAGGTCCTCGTTGTCACTCACTTGTGCAGGTAGTTGCTCAGAAATAGAAAAAGAGCAACGCTATTATTGTCCAAATCAGATCGTGGATGAGTTTCGATCAAGGAAGTGCTCGGCCTGGCTCCGCCAAGCCTCGCCCTGGACCCCCCTATTCTCCTATCGAACAAGGCCTCCCACAAGCAAAAACATGAAATCTGGTCGGGTGTTCTGTGTTCCTGCGGCTTTACCGGCCTTCCAGGGCAATGCCATAACACTAGCCCCCCCTGATGAGCCGTATATACTATGTGTGCAGAAACACATGGGAGCTTCGGGGAAATCGAAGATTATAGTCGAAAATGGGGCTCCTCAAAACCCACTCCCGCCTGATCCCATACCTGCTTCTAAACGGCGAGACTGCGACGCTTCGAGGGAACGCCAAGAACAAAAGGGATACGAAAGGAAGCATCTCCGTAAGGGGCTGGAGAAACGTCATACAAACGCCGAAAACCCCGGCCACATCCTTACCACATACATACTGATATAAGGCCTAGATTGGGTGGTAGGTAAAAGGTTAACCTTTCACCAGCAGTAGCTCAACGGAATGATGCCTTAACGAATGGCATCGACGGCAGGACACGGAGTTCGAATCTCACGACCATGAAAACGCTTGTAAAAGCAAACCGAATTTCCTCATGTCAGCAGAACCTGATAAACACTCTTACTTCCTTGGGTCCCCAGGGATTGCGAAGAACTTCGGTCTAGGCACGTACAGCCCCATACGAGGACCAAAGACCCCGCTATTCAGAAGGGGGGAGAGTGTTATAAGCCTTAGATTGGGTAGTAAGTAAAAGGTTAACCTTTGGCCAGTAGCCCAACGGGCTATAATGTGGCCAGGACCCCCCCCCATTGCACAATGCGGGCGTAAAAAATGTCATTGTGTGGAGATACTGCACAATATGTAACACACAATTATTTAGGCGTATTGAATAGAGAAGTTGCCTACACCTCGTGCGGTTTGCTACATTGCTCAATGTCTCCACATACAGTCGTACAAGGAGGTTTTTACGCCCACATTCTACAAGGGGGACCTGTGCAGCGGGGAGGGGGCGTGGAGAGGGGGTGCATGCATATATATAATGTGTCGACGAAAACGTAAAATCATGCTACCACCACATCCCCAGCGGAAGGTAGCGGGGCGAGCATGTATCGCCGAAAGGAAGAAGCAGAACAACACAACAAACCACACGTCCCTGTCTGTGTACCTGAGTAATCAGATTGCCGAGACCACCCCCGGCCTTTAGTGGGGGGGGAGGTCGGCAAAACGTACAGCAGTAGTATACCAAAATAAGTGAGTGTGGTGTACTCTCTGTAAAGAAAGTCCACCAACAACCAGGAGGAGGAGATCGCATCATCACAGAAAAAAATAGCATACTGCAGTAGTATACGACGAAGCTCAAGGCCACGAATAGCTCTTGGCAAGGCAAGAATATCAAAACTTGATCCTATCGGTGTGACCCGCCGCTGCGTAGTCTCGTATGCTATGTTCATGAGCCACCACCACCGCCGCAGCAGAGTGCATTGTCTTCGCATTTTCTCACATTCTCTGCGTCCTGTTTTTCTATTTTATTTTCCTCGAAAAAACTCGGGGCTCCTTCTCGATGCTGATTGGTCCACGATCCACAATCTGAGGTTAGGTTGACCCTCATGGAGGCGTTGTACATTGGAAAAGACGGGGATCGGGGATGTCTCGCCTTCCAGGCGCAACAAAAAAACTCCGAGCATACCCACACGCGAGCCCGCTGACACGACCACTGCGGCTGCGTGCTTGCCGGCCATCTTGACCAGGGTGTGCAGTCCCTCTCTTGGAACACGTTTGTGCTCGCGTGATCTCTTTCTTTTTCTGCCTGCGGCACCGGCCTCTGTGTGAATCTCAGGGGAGACAGGGAAGGTATATAGTCATCACAACAAGCGGTCACCCGTTCCCGCCCGTACATAGCGCGTGTGTGGGAGGATGGCAACTGCGGGAGAAAAGGTGCAGGAGGCTGCGTCGGCTGCGGCGGACGCGGCGGCAGAGGCCGCCGCCGAGATGCTAGGGAAAGAGGAAGATGAGGTGCTTGGCGGCGCCGAGGAGGCAGGGAGCGAGGGAGACCAGTGGAGCTTTTTGACGAGGGCCCTCGTGGCCGTGGTTGTCATCGTCGTGTGCTTGTTCGCGACCAGGGTGAGTTTTGAAGCATCGGCGGCTTTGATTCGTCGCGAGGGCGGTGCCTGTGCGCCTGATTGGGTAGTTGCGTCGTCCTAGCCAGCACAGCCGCAAATTGGCCAAATTGGTGCCCGATGTCCGGTATCCTCCGCGCGGGGAGAGAGACGAACCGATTGCTTCTCGCGAAGAAACGACCGTAGATCATTATCAACACCATCATCAGCAGAAGTAGTAGCACTTCTGAGCATCGAAACAAACGAGCGGTGTTGGAGCCTCATCATTTTGAGATTATCGGCTCTGTTCCAGCAAACACTCAAGTGTCTGTGCTCTGCGTGTTGTTTGTTGGTGTGTGCGAGGATGAATCGGTTCTCGCCGAGATACTATCAGAAATGGTGGGCTCTGGGTGTATGCTCTCTGGCACGATGCTCGCACTACTGCTGTAAAGGCCGATGGACGACGCACACAGACTCCACAGCAATCCGTCAGTCACGCAGAACACATAAAACACGCGGTATATCATACCAGGTAGGCAACGCGAGCCAACACACACAGCAGCAGCAGTACTCGTAGTATGCAAACCCTCAAAAACGAAGAAGAGCGAGATAAACGGGACGTTGTCGTGCGCATCCCCTGATCACGTATGAGGCGGTGTTTCCACCTCCTCTTGTACAGCAGTATCCTAACACCACTCTTGTAATGTACGCGACGCTCGCAGAGAGCAAGTCCCCAAGACAAAACCAGGAGGGAACAGGGTAAAATATTCAATCGCCTCCTTACTACTGCTGTAGGTATATAGCGCAGTCACTCTCAGCAGCTGGAGGAAAACATCTGGAAAATAAAGATGGAAATATGTGCAACCTACGTGAGGCACGGGTGGGGCGGGGGGCGAGGGGCGTGGATAGTGGATAATCTAGGAATAGCATGCACGCCCACCAATGTCTTAGCGTAGAGGGCATGTCGGTTTTTGCCCGACAAGGCAACGACCCTTGATACCCACAGCCAGGCTTTCGCTACGTACTCGTTCGAGTACTTGTGTAGCACTACGAGTACCGTAGACTTCGAGTATGACGAGTACCACAGGTACCTGTTACATTGCAGCAGTTGCTGTACCTGTATGTTCTCGTACGAAATTTAGCTAATTTAGCTGTCAGGGGCCAGTATACCACGCGCCAGCAGCCAGTCCCGATCTTCTCTCGCTCTCTCTCCACCCCAACTCGCCGATCGCTACTCCGGCATGGCGTCGTTTTTGTGTGGGAGGGCAGGAGGCAGAGGGTCTATTTTTCCATCTGTCCTGCTCAAAAAGGAAATGCGCACGAACGTGTCCTACTCCAACTATTAGAAGCCTCACGCATCGGCGTAGTCCTTGGGCTCCATGCGCCAAGAGGGCGGAAGAAGCGTCCGGACTGAAAAAGGTTCCGGACAAAAGCAACTTTCCCGAACCCACTCGTATATACATATCATACGTAAAGAGATAGTTACCATCCACCATCCACGCAGAAGCAGCAGTAGCAGTAGGGCCTGGACAGCAGTATTGATACCCGGGAGACGATCGAAATACACGAGCTCGTACCGTATATACAAACTGGTGGCTTGTTCTGAAGATACCAGTCTGGTGTACTTTCATACATTCTGCTGTGTGTATCCGGTATACTAAACTCTCTGTGTAATCAAGATAACACACCCCTTGCGACGAAATTCCGAACCGAGTTTCTCCAAAACATGTCTTTCGGGTGCAGCATACGTAGACAACGAAAATAGTGGCCTTTGGAAAGGTGTTGACGAGATGTTTCCATATAGCTAAGAAGACGCATCTCTTGGCCTATGCACCTTCCCTTCCCTTCCCCATTGCCGAGAAAACCAGCTTCGAAAAATTCGTCCGTCGGGGTGTGTTATCGCATGTGGTATGGACTGGTACACGGTGAGCGACACTGGACCCTGTCGCTGCTTTGATGTGATCGTACTCCGTAACCTGGTATCATGTGTACGTCGTATGCATGCATGGCATGATGATACTCGTATTATAGGATGGACCATAGGGGGGGGGGTAACAGGGCATCAGGTATACTATGGTTTTCCTCCTTAGTGTTGTCAAGACATGTCACGGGTCACGAATGCGTTTTGATTTTGGTAGAGCGGCGAGCAAGCCGACACCGATGGCTATTATTAAATAATAGTAGGTACAGTAAGGTGCTGGTTTTGCTGACAACATCGACAGCATATGGCTATTAATAGTAGGTACAGCAGTAGTAGAGTGCTGGTTTTGCTGCCAACATCGACAGCAGAGTAGGCGCCTTATGTCACGCATTACGCATAGCATAATTTACAATTAATACTCGTAGGCATATTCGATATGGACATTTTAATGCGTCATCTTTGGTTTTCAGGATCAAGGGGAAGGCATGCCCGTATAGGGCGCTCTGTCCGGAAATGTTAGGACCGTGTGGGTACTCAATAGGAACACCGAACGGACCTTACATTTCCGGACAGAGCGGTGTGCATATGCCTGCTAGGTTATTTTCTCGGAGCAATAGCGATCGCATTGTTCACGTACCGCATTCGGCTTCACAACAATTATTTTAAGAGAAGCAGAAAAGGATACATAGCGACAGCCGCCGACTTATGGATGTATTCAGCAGTGTTGAAAATGCGGAGTAATGCATAGCCCGCCCAAACCGAGTTAGACATATGATACGAGTATGGATGCAGGTGTGGGCGTGCTTGAATGGGACGGCCTGGTACAAAAGCACATCTACAGCAGCAGTAGACTACCGTTAGGGTCGGCCTGGTACAAAAAAGCACATCTACAGCAGCAGTAGACTACCGGTAGTCTGTTAACAGTAGCAGAAGGGATGGCAACCACATATATACTACCAGGTAGCTGGGAAGAGGTTATGCTCGTACAATAGTGTACGATGCAGGTGTGCTGCTGTTCTACACAGGTGTTGCTATTTTGTCCGATGCTACTGCTGCTGCTGCTGTACTACTTACGATAGTGGTTGTATGGTCTGTCCCTCTCTGCGGTATGCGTGGTGGATGATGCGGTCTCGAAAGTGTGTCCGCCCGGGTCTATCGAGTCGCTATTAAGGGGGGACCATAGTAATCAGGACCTATCACATACACAAACCTATATATTGCCAGCAGTGTTGTGTGAACCGAAAACGAAAAATGGCTCGGTCGGTTTTTCGGGTTTTCACCGAAAAGTCGGTCGGTTTCGGTCGTTTTTTTTTAAGCAAACCGAACCCGAAAAAACGAGACAATCCCGAGAAAACCGAGAAAAAACCGGAAATGTCGGTCGGTTTCGGTCGTTTTTTTGCAAGTAAACCGAAAAACGCATATTGTCGGTTTTCGGTCGGGAAAAACCGAAAAAAACGACCGAAGGAAACGACTTTCGATTGTCGGTTCACATCACTGGCCCAGTACCTTTACGAAGCATATTTGTTCCTGATTACTATGCTGCCCCGTATTTGGTTGGTCGGTACGGTGGTCGGTCGGTAAAAACGGTCGGTCGGTGGCGGCGGTCAACCCTTTTTGGGACCCAGATATAACGGTATAGCGGCCTAAGAAGCGAGAATTGTGTCGGCTAATTTATACCGGCCTTCGATTATGTGGAGCAGTGGTGTAGCATGTACAACGCGTGGTTACGGCCGGTGCTTGTCGTATGCCTCCTTACATTAGTTACCCTGCGGACACACACCCTACTACCCCAGCAGGCCGGGCTTCTTCGTGTGGTCGGTCCTGTGTCTGTAATCGCCAGTGTTGGTACCTGGTGTGCCTGGTGTACCTGGTGTGTGTTTATAGCCGCTGTTCCCCCTGAAAGGCTCAAAAAGAGTTAAGGGCAGTGTGTTAAGCAAAGTTTATGTGGTTACCTCCCCTGCCCGAAGACACTTGTTGTAACAACGTCCCTGAAGAGACAAGAGCGGGGGGGTAGGGGGGGGGGGACGAACTCATTTTTGCTTGCCTTAGTCATTTGACCATTGACGACGCATCCCGTTCGAGACGGAGCAAGGGGGGGAGGGGCGTACTCATTTTTTGCTTGCCTCGCCTCAAGTCATTTGACTATTGACCACGCATTGCATGGCCACGAAGAAAAATGTATACGACTGAAAGTGTTTTACTCCATATATATAGCAAAGCACCGTCCCTCGTGGGCCTCGAAATGGCATGGCGATGAAGGAAAATATATACGTAAGCTGAAAGTGTTTTGCTCCCTTATATAGCAAGCACCCGTCTGTCGTGGGCCTACACATGCTCGTATTTTTCACCTGTGGCTCCTTTTTGGATCGGCCTGATACGACAATATTTTTCGAGCACTCGAGAGCCGAAGCGCACTACGAATTGAAACGACAAAGGGTGTGGATGGACGTGGTTCCTGGAGGGATGTTTTTGATGGTTGGATGTCGTATCTGGATGCGTCCTTTTGAGCGAATGGCTTCCGCAAGACTCAGATAGGGTACTACAGTAGTAGAACTTGCTGCTGCGGTGTTCCGCTCTCGGACAGCAGGCAGTTACGAAGGCAGGCAGAAACAGCTGAAGGCAATGTCGGGAGTTGAAACGTTTTTGGTTTTGGAGGCATTTTATGTTGTACGAAAAGGAAAAAGGGAGGAAGGTAGGGCAAGGCCTCTGGAAGACCCCCCGCCCCCTCGCGTGATACCCTCTCGACGGCCGGCCGCTCCCTGTCTGATTGATGTCGTGCTCTTTCTGATTGATGCTGTGGTGCTCTTGTTTTTATTGATGTCAAGTCACTCACTCCCTTTTTGTTGCCAGTCAGTGTGTTTGGTGTTTGGACCTTTTGTTGGCCTGTGTACCCCTCCACCAACCCATTCGCGGCTTAGGGTTGGGGTGGATGTTGTGGTTGGAGTTAGTCAGCGGTTCCCCGCACCGTGCATGCCTCGCCTGGTGTTGAAAGCGCAGGCACGGCTTGGTTTTGGCAGCGGTAAGACTACGATGCGTCCTCCCGTAAAATATCAGGCCTGGACACGCGAGTGCCGGCGTCACCGGGCGGGGGTGTAGTCATCACGTACTCATGCCACGCATGGCCGTAGTCATATGACCGTAGAGTAAGCGGGGGGAGGGGGAGGGGGGGGGGGGGCGTACTCATTTGTTGCTTGCCTTAGTCATTTGACGGCATTGACAACGCATCCTTTCGAGACGGAGCACGTTCCATACTCCTAAATAGAGACACGTCCCAATTGGGTCATTCGTGTTCATAATATTTACAGAGAAACCTTTTGCTAACTTATCCCTTCCTGCTTCGCCGCCTGGTGGGCACCATCTATCTCGCTAAGACTAGCGATCGTTCTCGCTACTATTTTAGTGACCAAACTGCATCGCGATGTCACATCGTGCTATTTCCCCGATCTCCTCCTCTAGGCATCCCTTTCTCTCTGTGTACTTTACATTCTCACCACTAATGTGAATACTACTCTCTATGGCTTTGGAGGGGAGGGGGGGGGGAGGGCACTGGAGTCGCTCTTGGGACCCACTCTGCAGTCGCTTGGTTTCGGTTTTTTGCTGGTTTTATGAAGGAGCTGCACTGAACAGCGGGAGGGCGTGGTTCAGTGACGGGTTACCAGCGCGCGGCCTGATTGAGGGAAACAAGCCTTGGGCTGATGTGGAGGATCCCTCTTTCTAGTGTCGCAGGGGGACTTTTTTTTGTACTTGGTATCGTTTTAGTTCGTTTGCGGTGGTGGCACTGTGCCAAAACGAACGCCGTGTTATCGTCGAAAACCTTAAAAGAGGAACGGGCAATAACGGCCGTGTTACAATGTGTACCTGGTAACTGGCGTAATAACTGTAGCAGGAAACGGAAGAAACCGGCCTATTATGACCTATGACGCCGTATTACCGCAGGAAACGGAAGATACGGGCATAAGATGCCCCGCTATATTATACGAAACGGAATACAAATGCAACAAGTATTGTGGTATGTACGATGGGAAACAGGAAACGGGAGAAATCGGTATAACGCCGTATTATCGTACAGTAGGAAACGGAAGGCACGACGCGCCCTACATGTACAGGAGCAACCTGCAAAAAGTTTTGTGCAGGATGCCGGTTTTAATGGGTGAGGCTGGCCTTTTGGGCCGCACGTGTTTTTTTGGGAAAACGCCATCTAAACACGCGCCGGAGCCGCGTGCGTGGCTGCCCTGCCGACCTCGTGCCCCCCAAAGAGTCGGGGTTAGGGTTAGGGATATGTCTGGGGTTGGCTTGGTCTGGGTCGACGTGCCCAGGTAGAAATTGACCACACACAGCCTGCACAGAACTTTTTGCAGGTTGCTCCTTCACATAGTAGGGCGCGCCGGAAGGCACGGGCATACAAAAACGCCGTGTTATCATAGGAAACGGAAGATACTTTGGTGCTTGGAATAAAACGCCGTATTATTATTACAGGACACGGGCGATAGGGGCATAAAAACGCCGCTGTGTCAAGAGAAGTGGAACACAATGGCCAAGCGTCGCGCTATATTTATCGAAGTATTACACTCAGCCTTGCAAACATGATTTTCGACGAAATCCTCGATCTCACAGCTGTTTTTTTTTTTTTTTTTTTTTAATTTTTTTAATATATGTATTTGATACCTGGTACCATATACTCGTACTGGTACTCGTATAGGAAACGTGAGAAACGGGCATAAAACGTCGTATTAACGCCGTATTGTACATGGTAGAAAACGAATTTACGTGCATAAAATGCCGCATGATTATTATCATTGAAAAAACGGGCATAGAACACCTTTTACCATCACAGAAAACGGAAGAAACCGGAAAGCAACGCCATGAACGCCTTATTATCATAGAAAACGGCAGTCTCCGCCAAGGGACGCCATGAACGCCTTATTCTCTCTGAAACCGGAAGAAACCGGAAAGGAACGCCATGTTGCCATAGCAATAGGAAGAAGCAGCCGTTATGCCACCGCGCTCTGCGTTTCAAAGGAAACGTGAAACGCTTGACGGTGCGTAAAGGGATATTAAAACCCCAACTCCCCCCCTCCCCTCTCTTGTATGTTTTGGATGCCAGCGCGCTTTGTTTTTTGAGGGGAACGTCAAACGCTTGACGGCAAAAGGATATTAAAACCCCAATCGCCCCCCCTGACATGAGTACATACCCCGCGCCTCTCTTGTATTTTTGCCGTTGTCGACGACAGATGCTGCGCGGCGAGAACCCCGAGGAAAAGCGTCAGCGTTTGAGGAACGAGCGAAGGGCTAAGAAGAAGGCGGGCGAGAGCGGTCCCGATGTGAGTCGTCGACTGATCATGCCGTTGTCTTTGGTGCTGGTGTTGTCGTCGATAGACAGTGTTGTCGTCGGTAAACGGTGTTGTCGTCGGTAAACGGTGTTGTCGTCGGTACACGGCGTTGTCGTCGATAGACGGCGTTGTCGTCGGTAGTCGGTGTCGTCGTCGGTAAACGGCGTTGTCGTCGGTAGACGGTGTCGTCGTCGGTAGACGGTCTACGGTCTCGTCGTCGGTAGACGGTCTCGTCGTCGGTAGACGGTCTCGTCGTCGGTAGACGGTCTCGTCGTCGGTAGACGGTGTTGTCGAGCTGGGTACAAACATGCAACAAGAGAATCAGGGCGATATCTTCTCTGTTTTTTTTTTCCGTGTGTTTACATGAACCAACGGCCGATCCAAACATCAAGCAAGCAATCAAATCAATCAGTCGGGTCTGATGAACTCACGCGAACCACTCCTCAAAGTCAGTCACACCGGAAAACAAAAGGGAAGTAATTCGACGCTGTCGGTCCATGTGCAAGAAAGTGCGTACAAGATGACGAAGTCCGCCTCACAAAAAAAGAACGGTTCTGAGGAGGATGCAGTTCAGCCTGCATGTGACTTGCCCAACACCTCACGTTTCGCTTCGCGCTTGGTGCTAGCAATGTCTGCCTGGTCGGTGACAACCCGACCACCTCCTCCGTCCCGACATTGTAGAGATGCGAGCGTCTATTATGGTCATATGACTACGGCCATGCATGACAATGAGTAACCCCCCGCCCCTATGGTCATACGACTACGGCCATGCGTGACATGAGTACACCCTCCCCCCGCCCCCCACGTCCGCGCTTCCCTGGCTGTTTCTGCCGCGCATCGCTCCCGACAACACCACGAACAACAACAT
>MEHQ01001136.1:0-15572 GCA_008828725.1 Saccharina japonica
AGAGAAAAGTTGCGAAAAGTGCGAAAATTTCACAAACATAACTATACATATAACAGGTTCTTACATTTCCGAACAGAGTGGTGGTAGTTGAAACAATCCGAGCATCGTATGATACGAAAGAGTGCGATCGTTTCGTGCACCCACAGACCTGTGCTGTGCTGCACCAGCACCGAGCCCCACGTTCTGTCTGTGAACGTATGATACTACACAGCAGCAGCAAGCAGCGGTGTCACGACCTGGTACGTACGAAGAGTATGCATGATACGTACCTACCTCCGGTATATTTCAACACGAACGCACGCGTGCTGGTATTTTCGAAAAATACAATCTACGGGTACAGCAGCGCGTACAGAAACGAGTTTGCGCGGGGAGATAAAAGCGTACGTATCCGCATGCAGATCTGGTGATGTAGGTATGCCGTGATATACACACATCAGGCCACCCTGCTGCACAATAACAGATAGGCCCCAACGGCGTCACGCTGCTGCTGTTGTTTGAGCGCATGTCCGAAGTACATGCTCGACGTGCCGTCCGATCGATGCCCTCCTTGTGGCGTGCGCGTGTGCTCTCTTGCTGCATGTGCCCTCTTCGAAACCTATGCAGGCTGAAATAATCGTAATTTCTCGTTTTTCATAGGGCTACAGGGTGTGCCGAAGGCGGGTCGATTTCTGCGAGTGCCCAGGGTATTTTTCAAAGCGCACAGAATTCGTAAAGCGGGTTTCACGTTGCCGGAAAAAGTTGGTAAAGAACGTTTGGAACTTTACATTTTTTCCGAACAGAGTGGTACTTGAAAAAATCCGAGCATCGTATATACGAAAGAGTGCGACCGTTTCGAGCACCCACAGACATGTGATGCAACAGCACGCGAGCCCCATGTCCTGTGTGTAGACGAATGTTTCTACACAGCAGCAAGTAGCAGCAGCGTAAGATCACGAGTACTGCTGCTGTTCTCGCTGCTGTTTCACGAACTGGTACGTACGAAGAGTATGCATGATACGTACCTGGTATACTTCAACACGTACGTGCTTGTTGTATTTCGAAAGGTATAGTCTACGAATACAGCAGCACGGTGTGTGCGAACGGAAACCAGTGTTGCGCGGGGAGATTAACACGTATGTATCCACGCAGACCAGGCGATGTAGCAGTATGCCATTAAACACACATACATCAGGCCACCCTGCTGCACAATGACCGGTATGCCCCAACGGTGTCACGCTGTGCTGCTGTTGTATGAGCGCAAGTTCGAAGTATGGTCGACGTGTCGTCCGATCGATGCCCTTCTTGTTGTGGTATGCGCGTGTGCTCTTGCTGCATGTGCCCTCTTCGAAACCCATCAAGGCTGAAGGGGTCGTGATTGTCCGTTATGTATAGGGCTACAGGTTACAGGGTGTGGCAGAGGCGGGACGTTTTTCACAAACGTAGAGGGTTTCACGTTGCCCTGGTAGGCTCGGCCGAGTGGGACGGGGTACACTGCGAATCCGACTCAATTATTTCGGCTTCGCGAGCGCCCCGCGCGGGCAACGTGCCGCCGTCAAGGGCGAGGCCCGGGGGGCGCGCTCCCCGGCCGGCCCCCCGCGGGTCGAGCCCGGCGCCGGCGAGTTCGGCCGGGAGGGCGAGGCGCGAAAACGCTCTGCCGGGCAAAAATTGTTGCGGCGGATTAGCCCGTACGTAACGTATAATACGTACGTAACGGAATGCTTCCTAAAGACTGCAACTCCAGTCAGTCGAGAGAGCTCCGTTCTCGGTTAGTCTAAAACAAACCCAAACACACACAATACCAGAGAGGGAAAAAGGAAGAGAACTTGGTCTGACGAGAGCTTGAGTAACTGAGTATTGAGTCTAAGCATAGCGATCGTTACAGTAAGGCATTGTCGAAGGTTTCATACGGAGATCTATTGTGTAGCACTAGCTCTTGGAAGAGGACTGCTTGAATCGAGACTGGAGTGCGCAGGCAGAAGACTTGCCTTTGCAGGAAGCTATTGAGACAAGGAGGCAGAACAACCTGAAAGCATCTACGGAAAGGAAACGAACTACGAAGCGGTGAGAGACTAGGGACAGGTGGATTGGAGACCAGGATGCGTGCTAATAAGAAACAGGAAATATGGTCTAGGCTGGGTTTCTTATTTGACAGGTGGCGTTTTCTACACTAAGTTCAAGATAACGACTCTCGAATTTATTATTTTACTCTAAATCCCAGCCTGGCTTTCTTACTAGCGTGTTTTTTGTCAGGTGTCCTGCACTGTCCAGGTGTGTCGTACGATACAGGCAATTACGTACGTCGAGTCCGTCGTGTACTGCACAGCTTCGTCGAGTTAATCTTGCTCTACACGACAGCAAAGCAAGAGGTTTCGTCAAAGGGAAACGGGCGGCCTCCCGGGGAGGGGGGGAGGAGTGATGGAAGGGAGGAACATAACCGGGTCACCAAACGGCCATGGCAGGAAGAGGGGGACCTTTTTCGGGACCTTTTGGTGGACCTGACCCGAAGGGGGGGACCTTTTTGGGGACCTCTTGGTGGACCTTATCCGAGGGGAGGCCCGCCACAGGGGGGCCCGCCACAGAGCAGCTAGGCTGGAGGCCCACCACAGGGCGGCCAGGTTGGATGGGGTCCGCAGGGTTGTGCAGGACAAGGGGCAACAGGACCGACGAATACTGTAGGAGCGGGAGGCGGGTATAATCAGATGACCCCTCCCCCTCTACCGTCACTCTTTAGAGTCGGAGGACGATGGGGTCCACAGATAGCCCCAAGAGGAGCACAACCGAATCCTATATCGCGGTGGGGACATCCGATGGTGCCAAGACCGCCACGGCAACAGCAGCCAGGGTTCGCTGGGCAACAGCAGCCTGGGTTCGCTGGGCAACAGCAACTAGAGTTCGCTGGGCAACAGAAACCAAGGTTCGCTGGTCAACAGCAGCCAGGGTTCGCTGGTCAACAGCAGCCAGGGTTCACTGGTCAACACCAGCCAGGATTCATCGGACCAGCGGGAACTCAGGGGTGGCAGGAACCGTGGGGTGGTCAACCCATGATGTGGGGGTGTGGACCCCAGGGAGGACAATCACCCTTCCCACTAGGAACTGATGGTTCGCGGATCGGACAGCTTAATCCGTAATACGGCATAACAGGGTTTTTTTCTAAAAACACCCAACACATGGTCGACTGACTAGTCAAGGAAATGGGGGTAGAAGGACCTAAGAGCGCTTACCAATCGGTGCTGTTGCGGTGCTGGTGGATACTGGGGCGGAGGAAACTACGTGTCAAGGCAGTTCATCGAGTCCATTGAGGAACGTGATGATTGGGGCAAATCGCTGGCGAGTCCAACGGAAAAGGGTCTACTTAGCGCAGCAAGCCCAAAGAACAGCGCCGTACCACCGATGGAAGTGGTAGGCTCGTGCTTGCTACCGCTGGTCATTGCACCGGTCGACCAGATATTCCGTGTGGATTTCCGGGTGGTGAAAGGACTCCCGTACGCGATGGTGCTTAGAGCCGCGTTCATGACGGATCATCGAAGTATCATCAGTTTCAATGGTGAGGAGGGTTTCCGGCCGACATCATCCTCATCGTGGGTACCATTCGCCCCGAAGGAGGTCGGAGAAGCCGCAATAGGAGCGATGTATGAGTGGGACCACTTTTGCGCGGTGGAACCATCGAAACCAACTTCCGAGTGGGCTGCCAATCGTTAGACGGCTCGCAAGAAAGATGGGACACGGGTTGTGCAGGATTTTCGAGGTGCCAATGCGCTTCTCAAGTCACAGAGTGGTGGACTCGGGACGCGTGCTACGGTAGAGGTAGCACTTTTTGGCTGAATCGGTTTCTGAACGATCGGGCTCCTTAACCCAAATTCGTCGACTTTCATTTTTGTGACGTATACTGTTTCAGAGTATACTTCGGTCAGGATATTTATCATCCGGCAGTACTTTGATCTTCCTCCAAAATCGTTTTTTCGATGAGATATGGCGCTCCTTAAGTGAGGAGCTCAGATAAAACATGGTGTACCTCTATCGTAGCATGCGTCTCGGGGAGCTGCAGCACATTATGGATGAGATGGAAGGGTCGAAGTATTTCTCCAGAATCGACTTAGCTTCAGGATTCTTGCATCTCGAGATCCATGAGGACGATCGACACCTGACGGCGTTTCGAAACGCGTACGGGAAGCTGTACGAGTGCGTTCGCTGCGGCTTCGGGTGGAAGGCAGTGCCATCCGCGTTTGTCTACTACGTGGGAGGGCGACTGTTACCAGTCAAGGATAAAGGAATCAAGAACTGGTTGGACGATATCGCCATCCCGTCGAAAACCAATGAAGATCATTAGGGGCTGCTTCGCGAAACACTCGATTGTCTACAGCGAGGACGTCTAACAGTCAATGTCCAGAAATCGCATTTCTGTCAGTCGGTCATGGAGTTCGTCGGCATGATCGTGGATAGGCTTGGTACCAGGCCGTCCCCGAGCAATATTGATGCTATCACGCAGCTGTCAAGGCCGAATAAGGTAGAGGAAGTGCGAGTGCTGCTGGTCATGACCGGGTACTTACGCCTATTCGTACCCTATTATAGCACTACCCCATTATAGCACAGTGGTGGCGCCCGTTTCCGACATGTTGAGAGACCCAAGGTTTCAGGACCAAGAGAGCAAAGAAACATAAAGTTCCGTGGGGAGAAGAGCAGAACAAGGCTTTTAATGCGCTTATCGAGGTTTTGTCGTCGCCCCCAGTTCTAGCCCTGCCGGTGTCGACAGAGCCGTTCTTGCTGTACACCGATGCCAGTGAGATGGGAGCAGGAGCGGTGCTAACGCAATGCATCGAAGGGGTGGAGAAGGTGATCGCTTACGGCAGCAAAAGGTGGTCGAGAGGGAACTCCAAACGGTCAGCAACAGACCGTGAATACATGGCGGTCATGTGGGCGGTGAAAAAGTTCCAACCCTATCTTTGGGGGCGGCTGTTCACGCTAATCACGGACTGTTCGGCGTTGATTTAGCTCTTCAAAGGCCAATCCCTCACACCGAAGTACCACCGCTGGAATCTGAGGTTGATGGAGCACGACATGATCTTGAAGTGCAGGCCGGGGACACAACGTCAGCTCCCGGACGCCATGTCGCGGTTACCGAACAAGAGCAATTTGATCGAGTATTTCGACGACTCTTTTCCAAGCGACGAGTCGTTGCCAGACGTTTACAAAGGACCGCAGGGGCAAGTGCTCGACGGCGTACACCTCGAAACCTTGGGAGTGGGAGATGTCGACGGAACTAGTACTCAAAGTATTGTAGTGCTGGCAGCCGTCGCATTCACACCCGCAGACCCATCGGAGACAAACCCTCAACAGGCCGAGCTTGCTATTGCACCGGAGCTTCCAGTGGTGGTCATGCTCGACTGTGGGGGGGGAGGCAGCATCCTTGCATCGGAGGAATTGCTGACGGTCAGAGGAGCGGTAGACCAGGACTGGACAGCACCGGAATGCATCAGAGCAAAGGGGCTGGAAAACGGTGCAAGCCTACTTAGGGTGACAACAGGGTCGCAGGGGAAGTTAACTGTTTAGAAGCGGAGGTTGGAGAAGGTAAAGCAACCAGTTCATGAATTGGGGGAAATTCTGGGACGAAGAGGCACATACTTGCTGAAGAGGGGTATCGGAGAGCGAGTGATTTATTCGTTCAACAAACCCATCATCTCTTTGAACCGTGTTCACATCATGGGGGAAACGCCAACCGAAGGGTATGTCGCACACCCAGCGGATGCGGCACGCTTTGAAGAAGCTGAGGAGTTGCACTTCAACGACTACGCCAAAATCACCACAGGACAGGAACACTATGTGATCCCGCAGACGGTCAGCCAAAGCGCAGCGGCGGACGTCATCGCAGATTTCACGTTTCCTCCAATGCTACGAGCAGTGTTAGTTGAACTAGCTGTTCAAGGCTTACTAGGAAACCCGGTGCCAGAGGTCGTGGAACTGGAAGGATTGGCCTGCATGGTGTTTGAGGATTATCTCGCAGCAGAAGAAGTCCTTGGGGTGACGAGAGCGGTCACGACATCGCAGGCGAAAGCCACTTCCCAGGAACCGGAGGTTGTCTGCGAGGCAGAACCGCCGTCCCCTGAGGAGGAGGAGATGGAGACTACACCGGCGCAGGCAATCACTACTACTGAACTACCAGTGGAAGGTGATGGCCCACGCAAACGCAGGGGACAGAGAGAGCCCAGCCTGAAACGAGATCATTTGAAAGAATCACCGAAGGACACAAGCAGCCGTTCAAGCGGATCAGGGAAAGAGGCGAAGGGGTCCCAGCAGTCGGAACCGTCCATGCTGGAAAGGGTGACAGCTATTCTCCAAGATACACCACAACTGATACTGAGGCAGTGCGACGATATGGTACTTGGCAGGATTCGGAAAGACCTCCAGGAAGTGGGAAACCGAGGAGCAGGAGGTGGCGAATATGTGATGAACGACAACGACCTCTTGTGGGTAGCACCTCTGGGAAAGGTTCCACGACTTGCAGTTCCTCAATCGCTCGTTGCAGGGATTATGGCAATGGCACACAGCATCTATGAGCATCCAGGGACGGCGAGAACTACAGCCTTGATTAGTCGTCGGTATTGCTGTCCCACCCTCATCAGGGACGATAGAGACTACGTCCTCTCGTGTGGGTGCAGGTGTCGCAAGCGATCAGCGAGTTAACGGGTTTCCATGCTACCGGCGAGGTTTCTGCGATCCGTGGGGGTATTCGAAGTCGACATCCAGGACATGGGGGTGAAGTCGGACGCAGGCAAAAAAGTTCTACTGGTGGCAGTCGACAAAGCCAGCAAGTTCTTGTTTGCCTTCCCGCTCCCCGCGAAAGAAGCATCGGAGTAGCGAAGAAACTTCTCGAAGTGATGCTTACTTTTGGGCTACCGCTGTATGTTCGCAGTAATCCGGGATCCGAGTTCAAGGCAGAGGTGATGTAACACTTATGCAAGTGGTTGAACGTGACCATCGCCTATGGGCCTGCCGACCATCCTCGTGCGCAGGGGACGGTGGAGAGACTGGGGGGGTGGCTACAGCAAGCACTAGGAGAACTATGCAAGACCTGGCCTCGCAGATGGGACGAGTACGTACAGCCGGCACTGTGGATCCATCGTACAACGCCAGACCTGCGCTTGCCGGGGAAGCCAACTCCCTTCCGTCTTTTCTTCGGTCGTGATGCTCGCACGCAACTTGATGCTACGCACCCCGAGATCAATGGTGGTGATTTCAGGGGCGGGATGCACAGTTACGTGGCCGACAAACGCCAATCGTACAATAAGGTACGGGATGTACGGGAGGCTCTATTGAAAAGACATGATGACAGACAGAAAACTCGTGAGAATCGGAATGCTGAAATCGGTCGGACCTCGGTAGGAACCCGTGTTGTTGTCGTAGACAAGGTGCTGGTGAAATCGGTCGGACCTCGGTAGGAACCCGTGTTGTAGACAAGGTGCTGGTGAAGGAGGTGGAGTCTGTGATGGCAAGGGAGGGGATACATCATAAACTATCCCACGAACACTGGACCGGACCTTGGGAGGTTACTCAAGCTGTCTTACCAGGACTCAGCTACATCGTCACGATGAATGGGCGAGGGATTCGCCGACGAAAAGAGTCGGCAGCGAACATCAACAAGTTCCACTCACGTCCGGACAACCGCCGTCACGACTTCGAGGACGAGTTTGCTCACCCGGCATGGGGAGTTGACTTCGAACTTGCGGGGCCGTCGATTGTAGCGTTGCCTATGTATACCCAAATAGACAGAGAGGCTGTGATGGGTCAGGGCGACGATTGGAAGTGGCGATACAAGGGACGATTCATGGATGGCACGGAGTCGCAGTAGCTGTCCGAAGAGGAGGCGCGAGACAGTTTAACCCCCTTACAGCTGGACGTTTTCCATGCACTGTGGGAAACGTATCACGGAACGGAATGCCGGGCAATGCCGACTTCGACGCTAACGCGAAAGGAAAGAGATGGAAGCGACAGTGAACATGCGTTGAAACAACACCCCGTGGGGACCGTGATCTGGAGGGAATTCGAGGACGCTGAAGGAAACAAGACGCGCCACCTTTCAACGATCTTCGACTACAAGTCACGGTATTGGCGGGTTCGGTACGCAGACGGAGATTGGGAGGAACTCAACGAATGGGAGATCCTGAAAGCTATGAAAACCGGAAATTCGCAATCCGGTTCCCCGTAAACTCGAAGAACGCGAATTGGAGTTCGATGGAGACCGGGAAAACACGTTAGTCGAAGATCGCCTAGCAAGAAGGATCAAGACCTCGGCCTACCCGGGTTAACGGGAAAAGCCGGGAAGTGATGGATAAGAGGCTTTCAGCTGGTGCGCCTGATGAGAAATTTTAGCAAGTCCAGCAGTACCGATCTGGGACCTAATGCGGAAAACCGCTAGGCCCCGGGTCCCTACGCTCGGGGTGATGCCTTTCCATGAAAATGGTAGACGCCACTCATTCGAGCCTTACGGCAATCGAAACACGACTAAGTGTGGGAAAAGACCCTCACTCATACTGCAGTGTGTCCGCAGCCAGGTTAGCACGGTATATTTAGGAAACCGTGCTGGGGGGGTGTTGCGGCGGATTAGCCCGTACGTAACGTATAATACGTACGTAACGGAATAGCTTCCTAAAGACTGCAACTCCAGTCAGTCGGGAGAACTCCGTTCTCTGTTAGTCTGAAACAAACCCAAACACACACAATACCAGAGAGGGAAAAAATAAGAGAACTTGGTCTGACGAGAGCTTGAGTGACTGAGTATTGAGTCTAAGTATAGCGATCGTTACAGTAAGGTATTGTCGAAGGTTTCATACGGAGATCTATTGTGTAGCACTAGCTCTTGGAAGAGGACTGTTTTAAACGAGACTGGAGTGCGCAGGCAGAAGACTTGCCTTTGCAGGAATCTATTGAGACAGGGCACAGAAGGACCAACCTGAAAACATCTACGGAATGGAAACGAACTACGAAGCGGTGAGAGACTAGGGACAGGTGGATTGGAGACCAGGATGCGTACGTCTTTGAGAGCTCTTATCCTTCGTTACACGCCCGGTTAGCACGGTATTCATAGGAAACCGTGCTGGGGGGATGTTGCGGCGGGATAAGAGGCACGTAATGTGAAATACGCAGCGGAATGCTTCCTAGGTTTATGCAACTCCGAGAAACCTAGAAAGCACTCTGCTCTCGTGGTCAGTCCAAAAACATACACAATACCATGAGGAAAAAACGGAAGAGACCTTGAACGTGAATGAGCCTGAGTGACTGAGTATCGAGTCTAAGCATGGCGATAGTTACAGTAAGGCATTGTCGACGGTATCATACGGAGATCTGTTGTGTAGCGCTATCTCTTGGAGGAGGACTGCGAGGAGATTGGAGTTCGCAGGCAGACGACTGATCTGTGCAGGAAGCTATTGTGAGAAGAGACGGAGGACCCAACCTGAAAGCATACTCTACGGAAGGAAACGAACTAGAAGTGGTAAGAGCTTAGGGACAAGGGATTAAAGACTTGAGTGCGTACGTCTGAAGTAGCTCTTATCCTTCTTTAAACAAAATCACAATTATACTTTGTTATATACTCATCATACGTACCAACACTTCGTATATATTTGCAGGTAATTGTGTAGAATACAACAACGATAACCCTTGAGTACAATATTATTGCACGGCCAAGGAAACGGGTTGGCGTGCTTATATCCCACAAGCGTATGTACTCGTAGCCATTTATGGGTTTTGATGTCTGATTTCGAGTATTTAGGTTTGTCACAAAAACGTGGAAGATTGAACGAAGGATATCTGGGGTTTGTGGAGAGGTATTGAATCGCTTGCAGGATTGAAAGAGGGGATCGGGAAAGGTTTATCGAGTACGTATATCATGGCGGTGCAGTTGGTTGAGCTGGAGGGTCAAAGGTTTGGAAGGTTTGAGGCAGGAAGGAAGAAGACCATCTAGTACGGGGCTCTACTCGTGGTCTTGACGAGCAAGGGTTTGGCACTGGGTGGAAGGTCGGGCAGTTGAAAGATGATTTTTGGCCTAAATCGAATATAATTTCTCCAAATTTCCAGCCGACCTTTGGATAAATAACAAAAAAATGTATCCATTTCAGTCTCCGCGAATTCAGAAAATAAAGAATTAACTCTAATTAATTTTAGTATTGAATACCAGCATGAAATATCGAAATATCGAGAGATTGGCTTCCGAAGACAGAGCATATCATATCATATCATATCTGTTTCTTCCCTGAAGCTCACTCCAGAAATCTACGAAACCATCGGAAAACATGCCTCGAACACAAACAACGAGGAACGAGGTCCCAGCCTCGCCTAGAAGCACAGGCAGCAGTAGACGTTCCTGCGGCAGGTTCGCCGTGTAATGCTGTAGCTGTTAGTGGTTGCTTCATCGGGGGCTTGCGTCCATCATCAGCAATCACAACCACACCTCTCTCTGTTTTCTACGCTGCTGCCTGCAGTTGTGCTTGCATAATGTACGTGCGACCTGTCGTGCGCCTGGTGCGAGCCGCGACAAATAATACTGTATGTACCGGTATTGGGGCAAATCATTTTTGATAATTCAGTTAAATAGTCACCATCTCCGATTTTGGATGTGAAGGCCTGAGTTCGATCCTCAGGCCGTTTCCTATGCGGTTCGATTTTTGAGCTTCAGATTATATGGTCCGATCGCCACAACAGTAAAATATTGACAAATATGATAAAATGTTTGGCGGGATCATTAACAAACTATCTCTAGGAACGATCGAGTCATATATACAGGTGCTTTGTACCCGTATCATATATACAGGTGCTTTTAAGTTTAATTCCATAACCTGTCCTCACACACCTCTTCTTATATACCATACTTCGTACATAGCTACAAATAGTAGACCCACTCTATCACGTAAACTCGTCGGAACACTATAGTATACCTGGTACGTTTATTTCAGACTGTTTAATTTTAATTTTAATTTATTTTTAATTTTTTCTTCCCCCACAAATCCTCCGGTCCAGCTGGACCGGAGACTCAGCAAGCATATTCCCAAAGGCGAAGCCCGATTTTCAAGATAATAGGCGTGACAAAAGTTGCCCCAGTTTTCAAGTTACTCATCGTGACAGAAAAGTGACCCCCGAAATCAAGTTGATAACCGTGACAGAAAAATGACCCCCTGGAACCACACCACGGGTACCCCCGTGTCCCCTCGACCCTCAAAGCTCGTTCTTGGCGCACAGCAGCGGTGTCGAGACAACTTTTGTACGCCTCGACAGCCAAGCACACACCATGGGCCTCGGCCAAGTATCGGCATCTTGGTGAGCGCACGCCGAGCACAGAGGCACGCTCGCCGAGCACCCCTCCAGCAGACCCTGAGAAAAAACTGCGACCACTGGGAGTTCCATATTTATTACTACAATTTTTCTATAGCGTGTGGGGGTTCCTGATGGCTGTCGTGACATGAAAAAGCAGGCCCCGACGGTTGCATTACATGAAAGCAAGCCACGACGCCTCGCCACCATGTGCATGAGTACATGCCACGCCAAGACCAACTGCTGTTGTTGTGGTCTGGCGCCGCGAAGAGACGCGCCGAGTGCACTGTAATGGGCGTAGAACCCAAGCGTCCGAAGCCACGCTGGCTGCCTCTGGTCTGGCGGCGACGCGCCGGGTGCGCTCGAGTCGACCTGTCTTGGTATTTTGTATTTTGACACAACGAAGCATCCGAGCGTTGACTGACCACTGCTGCTGTACTTCTGCTGCTGCTGCTGCTGCTGCTGCTGTAAAGTCTACGAGTATAGAGAGGCGCGCGCCGAGTGCGCTTCCCTTCGTGTCTAGGCCCGAGCCCTCGCCAGCCGACTGTAGTTTGGCGACAGAGAGAGGCACCGATCGTCGGCTGGTCGTCGGACGCGAAGCAACGTCGCTGTGTCACCATCCAACTCATCGATCGCGCTGCTGCTGCTCCTGTTGTTGATGCTGCTGCTTGCTTGCTGCGTGGATAACATCTTAGATTTAGAGACCATGCCATTTTTCGATCCCGTCAGATTTTGCACAATCAAGAGGCCGTTTCCTATGCGGCTCGATTTCGAGCTTCAGATTTGTATTTTTCGATCTCAAAAACGAAAGCACCGACCTACGCGTATGTATGCAGTCCGATTGCGCAGTATACTCCGAGTATCGAGTGCATTTCGTACTCTGAGTATACTTGAGAGTATGAGAGTACTGGCGGCCTGAATGCTCGGACTACTGTGAGTATGAAGCCCCAAATACTTGGAGTACAAGGAGTACCCGCAGTAGTATCGGACCCCGAAATACTCCGAGTACAAGCAGTATCGAGAGTGTTCATACCCGAAATACTCCGAGTACGAGCAGTATCCCGGAGTACGGTATTGGACGCATGCTACGATAGAGGTGCACCATGTTTTTTTTGAGCTCCTCACTTACGGAGCGTCATACCGCACCGAAAAAGATGATTTTGGAGGAAAACAAAAGTGCTGCCGGATGCGAAATATCATGGCCGAAGTATACTCTGAAACAGTATTCGTCACAAAACTGAAAGTCCGACGAATCTGCGTGAAGGAGCCCGATCGTTCAGAAAACGATTCAGCCAAAAAGTTCTACCTCTACCGTAGCACGCGTCATTTGAACCCCGAAAAACTTTGAGTACACGAAGTACCTGAAGTGTTATATCTCCAATATACTCCTTCCTTTATTTACTCCAAGGTACTCGGAGCATCATCTTTCTGCGCAACATTGAAGACAACGAGGAACTACCCCTGAGCCCGCGGGAAAAACGCAGGACAATTGTTTTTCAGGACTGGGGACTAGCAACGCGAATTATACTCATTCCATTGCGATACTAGCACTTGGACAAAACTCAAACTTGCTCGATAATAATGGCCCTTTATCAACACTTTATTTTTGAGTAAGACCGGAGACTAGCAACGCGAATGTTACTCATTCGATTGCGATACTAACACAATAGACACACACTTCCTGAATTCTACAGCCTCAGATTGTGCCCCCCTCATACGGGATGTACATCCTACATGAAGACATATATAAATCCGTAAGTACGCGCGATCGAAGTATTACACTCAGCGAGCAAAGATGAGCTTCGACGAAATCCTCGAGCTCACAGCTGTTGTTTTTTTGAATATATACATACTAGGGAATAAGAGGCCCTCCCGCCCCCACGGCGGTAGGGCCATTGAAGCAAGTAATAAAGGAGACGATAGAGGCTCAAATTGAAAGTAATATGAATAAATTTGGAAACAAATTGACGACGAAGATTCTTAATAGGAGTACTATACGTACAAATGGTTAAGGGAATAGAAACGAGGGGGATTGACTCCGAATCAATGCGGGTTGTTTGATGGAATACATATGTATAACAGATGTGGCCAGGGGGGACAGGGGGGGGGCTGGCTGTTCCTGAGAGCACGTTGTTTGTTGCTGTCGGTGGTCTCGCGGTCATAGTGAAAGGGCCTTGCAAAATCCCTCGCGAGAGTGCTGTGGCTGTGCTGATGATCGAGATATAATTTGACTCGTGCATGCATGCATACCGAGTTTTTCGTGACACACATTAGGCCCTGACCCATTTGGTGTTTTTTTTTTTTCGTGCCCACGTTTCCGGAGTGGCACGATTGCAACAAAGGCAACTATGGCACCAGGGTTTGGCCATTTTCCCACCGTTTTGGCTTAGGTTTTGGTAGTCACATAAGCCACCTTTTTGGGGACCGTTCACGATTGTTTGGTCGGTTTTGCGCAAAAGAGCGAACTATGGCACCAGGGTTTGGCCATTTTTCCACAGTGTGACTTCTTCGTTCTTGAGGGTGTGCCTAAACACATGAGCGGGGTGTGTGAACATAAACCAACTACTGAAATGCTGAATCGTATGCATATAATAAGTCAATCGCTTTGATGCTGTGTAAGTATTCAACGAAGTTCCCGATGCCGACTGGGCATCCAGCCCGGGCTTTCAACGAACCCAGCGCCAAAAATAGGGGTGGCATAGGCTGCCTATGGCATATTTTCTCTTGTTTTGCCACCTCTTGTGCCCTCAATCCTAATGGCACGTGCCCACTCCAGCGTATGGCTTTGCGTATGGCACATAGAGCCAATTATGTCAATCGCTATGCCCACCAAATGGGTCAGGGCCTAAAAAAATACTAATAATGGGGCACAAATAATTCATACTCTGCGTACGTATATACAGCAGGGACATTGTATGTCTGTCGTACGTACGAATGTCGTACGTACAATGAAATAAGCATCAAGAGAATAAGTCGAACAGCACCGCAAAAAGCACGATTGCGCAAAACGAAACACCGCAAGGCGGTACGTACGTTGCTGCTGTTCCGTGAACGGACATTGGAAACATAATACATTTGAAGACATACGCAACAAGACTAAGGTAGGGGTATTTATATACGTACGTGCGTGCACAGACAGCATTATTACAGCATGATGCAGGCTCGCGAGAATACCACGTGAGCATGTCACCTGGGCATGGCTCTGAAAGTGATGTGTCGTCGAAGAGCTATGGTGTCTCGCGGCACCGTTTAACCTGGTATGATACCTGGTATCCTTGTATCATCACCTTATTGCGCCGCATTCGCAAAAATCGTCTATCGTACTTGTTGCCATCGGAGGATGATCGAGATTTGTTTTTAAAACCTAAACCAGCAGACACAGCCACCATCACCACCACCACCAGCGACACGTTTCTGCTGCTGCTGGTGCTCAGCTGGTGGTGTGGTAATATTGGCGGTGCTTGACTTGAGGATGGTTGTTGGTGATCTCTGGTACCTGCTCGTATCTGGTACCTGGTATATATAAAAAAATTAAAAAATAACAGCTGTGAGCTCGAGGATTTCGTCGAAACTCGTCTTTGCTAGGTGAGTGTAATACTTCGATCGCGCCTACTTACGGATTTTATATGTCCTCATGTAGTATGTACATCCCGTATGAGGGGGACACAATCTGAGGCTGTAGAATTCAGGAAGTGTGTGTCTATTTGTGGGGGAAGAAAATAATTAAAAAATTAAATTAAAATTAAAATTAAACAGTCTGAAATAAACGTACCAGGTATACTATAGTGTTCCGACGAGTTTACGTGATAGAGTGGTTCTACTATTTGTAGCCATGTATGGTATATAAGAAGAGGTGTGTGAGGACAGGTTATGGAGTAAAACTTGAAAGCACCTGGATGAATTTTTAATTAATTTCGTAGTGATTTGGGTTTTTGTAGTGTGCATCATTTATTTGTACCTATAAGGTATCTTTAGTGGCAATTAGTAAGAACACCAACAACAACGTTTTATCCTTTATAACTGTTAAAGGGGGGGGGGGGGAGACACATACATACAAGGGTATGAACCAATCAACCATGTTGACAGGAGGTATGTTAAAATCTAGTATGAATTTTCAGGGGTTTTTTGGGGGGAATTTGTTTGTAACAAGTAAATAGTGGTTAATCAGACGATTTTATTATAATAGCAGTATTATATTTTGCAGAAGAGGTGTGTGAGGACAGGTTATGGAGTAAAACTTAAAAGCACCTGGATGGATTTTAATTAATTAGTGATTTGGGTTTTTAATATTCGTA